>JXCR01067321.1:143446-174886 GCA_002079205.1 Phalaenopsis hybrid cultivar
CAGTACTTGCAATGTGTGTGTGTGTGTCTGTGTCTATATATATATATATATATATTATAAAGGAGCAGCTTGTGGCTCCCTACGCATTAAATAAAAAGGGAGGGTACAAAAGGATGGAGGGGGAGAGGATCCCCACTAAAAACCAAAAGAAAACAAGAAATACTAGGGGATCCTCTCCCCACATTACAACTCGACGCAAAATTTTTTTTTCAAAATACATCTCAAAAGAACATAACCAAAAGTATATCAAAACAAATGATGTATATCCCATATGACAGTAAAAGTAAGGAAAGGAAAAGAAAAATGTAAAAGGAGCTGTGAGTCCAAGGAACCATCTAAACAGCTGGGAGCAAAAGCAACTAACCAGAAATTGCAAGAAGACATCCATATGGAGGGTTTGAACCAAAGAAAGATAACTGCAAATGGAACTGAAAGTAGGCTGTAAGTCCAAGACACCATTTAACTCATTGGGGGCAAAAGGAAACCAAACAGAAACCTCAAGCAGTACATCCATATAGACGGTTTGGACAAGAAAAGATAACTACAACATCAAGACAAATAAAGAGAAAGATGAGAGCCTCAATAAAAGCTGCCAGCGAGTGCCAGTGGGATCTGCAGAAGAAAGGATTAAGAAACAAAAATCATGCACGAATGTATGTGGAATCCAATTCATCCCCAAGCAAGAATTTCCTTAACATATACAGGGGGAGATAGCCCACAGAGATCTTTCCATGGCCCATTTTAGCTAATAAATCAGTAGGTGCATTACCTTCCCTATGGATGAAGGACAAATGGACCTGTAGAGAATGAGTAGAAAGAAGGTGCCATATTCTGTTGAAAAGATAAAGTAAATTCCAAAGGGGGCCAGTGCTCTTAGTGAGCATTTTATAAATACACATGGAGTCTGTTTCAATGACCACATAGGGGAAAATGTAAATTAAAGCAATCTGAATAGCAAATAGAACAACCCATCCTTCAGCTTCAATAGTGCTCAGAGCATAAATACGAGAAGAAAAGTAACACAGTAAGTTTCAAAAAGAGTTTTTAAAATCACCACCCGCACCAGCAGAGTCAGGAGTCCAGCTCCCATCAATATTGGCCTTGACCCAACCATGTGCAGGGTGTTGCCATCTAATTAATAGAGGCCTTCCACCCATATGCTTAAATGTAGTAGCACTAGTTAGAGAAGTTCCAAAACTTCTAATGTCTTTAAAGTAGTAAGAGAGAATGTAGGAGACAATAATGGAAGGGTGAATAGAAGAACTGGCATGCTTATACTCATTTCTGGCTAACAAGGTGAACCATAACACCACTAAATGGAAAGAGAAAAGGTTCTTATTGAAAATTTTTAAGGCTTTTTAAGCATCCAAAATACCTTCCAAAGTACAAATATGTGGCCATTTTACTTGAATAAATTCCCAATTCTCAGCCAGACAAAGTGGGAAAAAGAACAGTAAAAAACGAGATGTGTAATGGTCTCTTCCTCAGAATTTCAAAGGTAACATCTAGTGGCTAGCCTCAACCCCTTTAATTTTAAAATATCATCAAGTGGAAGCAGAGAGAAGAAAAAATGCCACAGAAAGAAGGAAATAGAAGGAGTCATATAACCATGCCAAAGCACGTTTCCACATTTCCCATAATCAAAGCTATGCAGATTTCAATTAAGCATTTTAGAAATTGAAGCATTTGTAGTAAATTTCCATATAAGCTTATCAGGCTTATCAGGGCATAAGCAAATTCTAGCAATAGGGTCAGCATTATCCCCCAACAGTTCCCTAAGTTTGCTCATGTCCCAATGACCATTGTTCCAGCAATCCAAAACTAACATATCATTAGCCAAATTTAAATCCCCATTATGAGAATTACAGAGCCCCCAATGTTCATGCCAAAAGGAAACCTTTCCCTCACCAATGTCCCAGACAATGAACTTGTTAGCCATGGTTCTAGCATGTAAAATGGCCATCCAATTTTTAGTGTCCTCAACTTTCCATTTAACCAAAGAAGGGTGATGATGGGAGCAGTGCTTGTGTTGTAAATACTGAGCCCAAAGGGAAGAACCAAGCCAAAATTTTAACCACAACTTACACATATTAATATCAAGTATGTGTTGAAATTTTTTGAAACCTAAAACTCCAAAGAGATGAGGTTTGCACACTTTATCCCAATTTGTCCAAAATTTTGGAGGAACCTTCATTACTCTAACGAATTTTGTTGAAAATATGCTCTAAATCTTTTTGTGTACTCTTTTTCATAGAGAGAACTTGCATAGTATATAATGGAAGGGAATGAAAGACACTTTGTGTGGGTGTGTGTGTGTGTATATATACACACACATTACATTTACTGATCATTCAGGTCGAAAAATGAGAAGAATCGATAGGTACACTTTTAAGTTATTACATTACAATTTACTTTTATTTACCTTTTTGCTTATAAACTTGCATGTTAAACAACAAGGCCACCCTGCATTTAAAAATTGAAAGTTTTTAGGATAGCCACAAAAATAAAATCAAAACTAAAATTATGAAATCAAAACAAGATAAAATCCACTGCAGCAATTGTCAAAATATAAGACAACTCAAAATTTAGTCACCAACAAAACAACAAAAAAAAACTCGGATGATCAGGAATTTCTCGGAGGAGGTAACCTACGGTTGCTAACGGGATTTCCTATGTCTAAATTAAAGTATGAAACTCATTGATTTCAATTTATAAAATTCATTTGAACTAATTGAATTAGAATAAAATAGTGGTGTTTGAACGAGGGAACAGTGGGATCCTAACCGGTGTCACTTGAATCAACTTTAACCTCCTGCATATTGAATTTGAACCTGTCATTTAAACCATTAAACCTTCGTCTTTAGGATTTATTCTTCAGTGAGGAGTCTAGAGCTAGCTTTGTGGGCAGCCTTCTACAACAATGATCTACAACAACATGAGGATCTACAACAACACATCTTTCATTAGAATTAAATAACAAGTCATAAGACTTCGAGGTCATCTGTCATCTGCGAATTAAATCCTAAACTCTTTCTTTAGGCCTTTGCACAACTATGTTGTGCAATTTAAGCCCTGACCTATTTTAGAATTCTGAGGTAATCATTTGTTACGCCCTAAATCCTCACATTTTTCAGGCTATTTGTGAAACTTTCTTGCATAATTGTAAGTCATAATTAATAAAATCAGCAGGATGAAACATTCAATAATTCTTCTTTCCAAAATTAAAGTCGAACCATATGATAGTATGAGAAATCACTGAGATTCTTCTCAGGATTCATGATGTCCCCTAATTCTTCTTCCTTTGGATTCCAAAATCAAAATTTCTAAATTTGAGTTATTCCCATTTCACACCTCTTTGTCTGATCTTTTGAAAAATCTTATCCTTTGAAATTCTTGAAGACAATATCCCCTGATTTTTATCGATAGTTTTCTTAGGTGACTTTGGTTATCTAAGATGTAATTAACTATAAGGGCTTATCTATATAGGAAACTTTCAAGAAATCAACTTAATATAAACCATATTTAATTTTTTGTATTAAATAAGGGAACTTGTTGGTGAATATAAAATAAAATGGTTTTTATAGACTTAAACAAAATTCATAAATTCTTCGATTTATTTAATCATGTCTCACCAGCTAGTAGTGTGTCTATTCTTTGGGATAGAAGCATTGCTTGAGGTTTTAGGCTCGTTTATTTAGACTATTAAGGATATGAGATCGGTGTGGTCTTATATTTTTAAATTTTAAAATACTACTTTTTCAAAATTATATATATATATATTAAATTAAATTAAACCGAGTGTCATGATATCCATGTCGGCGATCGAAACCTTCTAATTTAACTATCGACGGCTTCTGGCGACTCCACTCGGAATAGTTTCTCTCTTCATTTATATGAAGAAATATTGTCTTTATACATTGATAATGTGTTCATGTCCCTCATGGACTAAATTACCTTTTTTCTATTGGCATACTTCACCCATTTTTTTCTTGGGTAAATATGGTCAACCCTTTCATACTTCAGGACCGTCTGTTCGATCACCTTTGAATAGAGAGGTTTAAGAGTTCATTAGGGCTTTTATCATTGTGTGGGGTCAGACCCACAATAGCTATTTTGGTGGACTAGTTCCACCGGGCATCGTGCGTTGTGAAGCTGGTCCCGCACCAGGTCCTAAAATTTACTTTCCACTTCGTGTCCTTTCAAGTTTGGTTTGCTACGTTGCAAATTAAATCGATTTGTGTCGTGTTGCCCTTGATGTTTAACCTTTCTTATTTAATTAATTAAATCCCTCTGCTTTCAAACTATTTTTACTAAATTTTGAAATCTTCACAAACTAAAATTAAACTAAGACTTGCCCAGTATACAAATTGGCCTTTGTTAATTTTTAGTGTTCGCACTACAATTACAAGGTGTTGGTCAAATAACAAACCCTAGAGCTTTTTTTTGAAGCTACTACAATGGTATTCTTGACGCTCACTTTCTCCTGCAACTTGCCAAGTAGTCGTGATGCCCACAATGTCCCTCTCACCATCAAGTTAGCAGCTAGATTCGATGAGCTCAAAGTCGTTCTTGGAAAAGCCCCGTTCATCATAATGAAATTTGCCACTCCAGAAGTATAGGAGCCGTATGCAGAATTAAACCTGAACTGTCCCCAAGATTTCCCTTCCTATAATAAGGAAAAAACCACTGCTACCCCGGTACCTGTTAAGTCTTTTGATCACTTTGCTAATAAAGGAAAGGAGGTTATGATTGTTGAAGATTCAACCAAATGATTTACCGTCCAGCCATCAGTGTTTGAAATTAGATCAAGTTTGAAGTCTACATAGTTAACCCGATCTCAAAGGAGAAACCGCAGTAAAAAAATTAAGAATGTGGCTAAGGCCCAAATTTTTTAAAAGATACCTGTTGATGAGATTCCTTACCAGGAAGAACATGAATTACTTGATGCCTCTCCGCTCTTACGGGGAAGTAGGTTCCACTCGCTAATGGGCACTAACAGATATGAAAGTATTCAGAAGATTGTCACTACCTTGCCATTACTTCACGATTGTGATAAGGAGAGGGAGAAGCCCACTCCTATCACCAAAGTTCGTATAGTGTTCCAGGTTGGCCATTAAACAGGGGTTGTTTAGTAGTTGAGTTATTCAAGTGAGTGGGATGTCCGGTGTCCCCTTGGATGAAAAAAAAGATTTTAAAGGATGTTAGATCTAGCTGATAGTCTCAGAAGCCAACTGAAGTTTTACTAGCTTACATTCCCATTAGATTTCACCTAGAAAGTTGAGTTGATACTACCATCACTACCATAGATTTTTTTACCACCATTACTCCAAGGCCTGCAAGAGATCGACCAGTCAAGTCAAGTCTGGGTCTGAGAATACTGTCAGTTGTTGCTCGTGGGAGTGCCCCTAAGAAAGAGAAGATAAAGAAGTCACCCAATACTATATTTAGTTTGCACTGTGGGGAGCATGCCTCTCTCTGACACGTCGATGCCTCTGTTGAGACACCCTGTCTCAAGACATCACCGTCGAAGAAGAAGGTAAGGGTATCCAAGGTTGTTTTACCAATACGATTTGATGACCCCATTCAAAAATAATATAGAATGAAGCAAAGGTTTGAAGTATCAGGCATCATTGCAGCTATCGCTACCTAGTTTGATGAACAAACTGAGGATGTTCAGGAAGTCCTCAAAATCTCAAGACGATCCAAGAAGCGATAACTGAAGAGAAAGTTAAAAAGCTCAAGGCTGAGATTTTTGAGTTGGCCAAAGAGCATCGAGTAGCCATTGAAGATGATGAAGATATTGATTTTAATGATTATCTCGATGAAGATTTTATGGATGTTCATGTCATCGAGACTAGAGTTATTACATCTGTGTGTGATGCCCAACCTCTCGTTGAAAGGAACGCCATGGATGATTTTGCACAGAACTGTTATACTAAGAGATGTACAAATTAGTCAAATGGAAAAGAGAATGGAGGAGATGGCCGCAACCATGGCCATCATTGCTACTATTAATGGATAGTCCCAGTCACAACAGTTAGCTTCTCCAGGAGTCAACTAGCCAGAAATAGTTCAAATTACCATTGAAAGGAGAGATGTTGCTCATGCCAATGAAGTTGATCAGAAAAAAGAAGGATTGCACACCATGTAAAATATTAAAAAAGGATATAAAATAGCTGCTCGAACAACAAGCTCGAGAGGCCTTAGCCCACTCTAAGGGTGGTGCATTTATTTTGAAGGGTAGACCTTACCCAAAGGCGTTTGATGTCGTACTCTACCTTATGGATTTTGTGTCAACAAAATTTAAGACATTCGATGGGACTAAAAATCCCAGACAACATGTAGCACATTTTTGAGTTAGTTCTGGCAACACCGTAGGTAATGAAGCTCTACTCTTCCATTTATTTGTCAGCAGTCTGTCAGGAATAGAATTTGATTGGTATGTCGAGCTACCTAACGAATTAGTGAAGAAATTTGTTGAATTAGAACAGTTAATTTTGAAGAGGTTTGCTGGAGCACAGCATCATGTTTCTATCAGAGATCTCGTAGTGGAAAGGCAAAATCCCAACAAGACCCTGATTGAGTATATCTTGAGGTGGAGAAAACTAAGAATAAAATGTGAGCCTCAGCTATTAGAACAACATGCAATTGAGATTCTACTCAAAATTATCCTTGCGTGGATAGCTTTCATGCTTAAGGGACACACCATCAAGTCCTTACAAAAGCTGCTAAGCAAAGCCAACAACCTAAAAGAGGAAGTGAAGCATATGAATTCCAAATAAAAGTCAGAAAGGTCCAGCACAACTAGGATATTTGAGAAGAAGTCTGGAACTGTCACAAAAGTTGATAAAGGAAAACAACTAATAAAGATTCAGACAGAACATCCTCATCAGAGTTTTCAGCCATCATCACAGCATACTCAACAGCAATAAACACAACAGTATGGCCAGTCTAGCCAATAGTCACACTAGGGAGGACCATATCGGGCAGATGGTAGACGGGGTCTGACTCTTTCACAATAGGAAAAAAGAGTGTATTCTTTAAAAAATGAACTTGTGCCAAAGATGTTCAAAAACTTGATGAAAAAGCCAAAATTCATATCGTCAAAACCAAAGCAGCCTGAAGAAGCTAACAAGAAAGAGCATCCCAATTTTTGCCCCTACAACTAGATGTTGGGACATACATTAAAATGCTATTTTATTTTCAAGGGTTGGCTTGAGAGGAATTTTATAGAAGGAAATTTAATCATCCCGAAGGAATATTTAAAAGAATCTGAAAAAGATTTTGTCAATAATATCTCGGTCAAGCCAATAACTTTGATAGATCCGTATTTACAGAAAAATGGATGAAGCACAGTTTGGAGCAAGTACTTCAAGAAGATACTAGATCAAATTCAGACCGCTTCGGTGCATGTAGTTGTTCAGAGTCTACAGCTGTCCAGCCCAAGTTAGAGACTTCACTAGAGAAAATGACTCAACTAGAGAAAGAAAAGAGCAATGTTACAAAGACCGATAGTGCGGGGGTAGGATAGGGGCTATCTCTGTTAGAATGGTTTTCTTATATTTGGGGAATAAAATCCTCAAACCCCTAACCATGTATGATTATCTTTTTGCCCCATCGGGGTTTTATGAATATAATGATTATGATTTTGGCTATGTTCTAACTCTTTATAGTGATAATGTAACTGATCTTAGTCGATCTAACTCTGATCTCAATTCCCAAATTGATCCTCAAATAATTCTTAAGTTCGATAAACCAGTTAGAGAGAATGATGAAGATATCGACAACACCGGTTACGATAGTAGTAGGAGGAACTGATACACAGAAATAATATATTGTTGTAAGTACCCTTTTTATGCCTATTTTTGATGATATTACACTTTAAAGAAAGGTATTTTTGAGTTTTTTTGCAGGTATACAATATTTAGGATGCAAAGTTTGACTTTAACCAAGCTTGCCTTAAAGCCTTTGAAACTTTAAAGGAAAAATTGATCACTGCTCCTATATTTGTTTCACCTGCTTTTTGACTTAATTTGTGTGAATGATTATGCAATTGAAGCTATTTTAGGGCAGAAATATGATAAGATTTTCAAGGTCATATATTATTAATAAGACTCTTAATAATGCTCAAATTAACTATACCACCACTAAAAGAGAGGTATTAGCCATTGTGTATGCTTTTGATATATTTAGATCATATTTGATTGGAACAAAATTTAATGTGCATACTGAACATTCTGCTATTAAATATTTGATGCAAAACCAATATTAATTTGATGGATAATCCTGATGCAAGAGTTTGATGTTGTAGTAGTCGATAGGAAAGGGACTGATAGTTAAATTATCGATCATCTATCAAGGTTAGAATAGGAATAAATACATGTTCTAGAGAGAGAGATTAAAGATACTTTTCCTGATGAACAATTTTATGTTGTAAAAAGATGAGATATACCTTGGTATGCTGATATTGTGAATTATATTGTTAGTGTTATTCTACCATATGGACTGATAAAACAACCAGAAAAGAAATTCATTTATGATTCAACATCTTATTCTTCGAATAATCATCATTTGTATAAATAATGTAAAGATTTAGTTATAAGACGATATGTGCCTTATAAATAAATTCAGGAGATTATGAAAAAATGTCATGATTCTAAATTTGGATGACATTTTTTGAATGATAACATGGCTCGAAAAATTTTATAATCTGAATTTTATCGGCCTACTCTATTTAGAGATGTTAATATATATATAAAAGCATGTGATTGATGTCAAAAAGTAGGTAATATTTCTAAAAAAAATGAAATGTCTTTAAATTTTAATTTAGAAATTAAAATTTTTGATGCTTGGGGATTAGATTTTATGTGACCATTCATGCCTTCATTTGGAAATATATATATATATATATTGATTGCGGTAGATTATATTTCAAAATGGATTGAAGCAATCAGTTTACTTAGATGTGACGCTTGGAGTGCTTCAAAATTTTTAAGTAAAAATATTTTTACAAGATATGGAATGCCGAGAGTGATCATTATTGATGGAGGATCTCATTTTAGAAATGCAATAGTTACAAGATTGGTGAAAAATATAATATAATACATAAAATTGCAAATCCTTATCATCCCCAGTNTCAGTTTACTTAGATGTGACACTCGGAGTGCTTCAAAATTTTTAATTAAAAATATTTTTACAAGATATGGAATGCCGAGAGTGATCATTATTGTTGGAGGATCTCTTTTTAAAAATGCAATAGTTACAAGATTGGTGGAAAAATATAATATAATACATAAAATTGCAAATCCTTATCATCCCCAGTCTAGTAGTTTAGCGGAAGTATCTAATCATGAAATTAAGAGAATTTTGGAGAAGTGTATTAAACCTAAAAAAATTATTGGTTTATTAGATTAGATACTGCATTAAGGGCCTATAGAAGCATATAAGACACCCATAAGAATCTCCTCATATAGATTAATTTTTGGGATGACTTGTCACTTGCCTGTTGAATTGGAACATAAAGTTTACTAGGCAATAAAAGAATTTAAATTCAATTTAAAAGAAGCTCGTGAGAAAATATTACAATAATTTGATGATTTATAAGGAAAAAAAGAAAGGATGGCATGATCAGAAGATAGTAAAAAAAGAATCTGTACCTGGACAGGACTTTTTATTATATAATACAATATTGAAATTATTTCCTGGAAATTTAAAGTCTAGATGGAAAGGGCCATTCAGATTTATAAAAGTTTATCCCTATGGAGCAGTCAATATTGAAGATCCCAAACCTGGAAGAATATTTAAGGTGAATGGGCACAGAGTAAAACCTAGTTTTGATGGTCAAAGACCAAATGCTAAAGAGACTATCATGTTGGATCACCCAAAATGAGACTATGAATTTCAGGCTAACGACATTAAAACGAGCGCTATGTGCGAGGCAACCCATATGTATCGTTGTTTACGTTAATTTTTAAGTTATTGTTTAAAATCATATATGTATATTTATGTCTTTACATAATTTGTGTATTTGAGAAAAATGTTTAGAAACATCTTTGTTTGCCTAACATTGTGAAAAGACTAAGAATTTATTTGATCAAAATCAAAACGGCCAATATTTTGGAAGTAGTGCATGATGCGCCAGATTGGCGCATGATCCACCGAAATCCAGAGAGCTGGTGCATGATGCGCTAGATTGGCGCATGATGCGCCTCAGAGACAAAAATGACTTGAAACATTTCAAATGGCAGTTTTTGGCGGGGACACCTTCAAACCATATTTTAGGGGAGAAAACGTGGAAAGAGTTGCCACTTTTCAATTCCTATAGCTTCCCACTCTAGAACTACGTTAGATTTGGAATTTTTAACTGAAGAAAGTTCATCAGTTTCGACGCACAATTGTTTCCTGATAGAGTTATAATGAAAAATGGCTTATCAAAGAGAGGGGATTTGTGAATCCAGGATTCAACACGCCGAATACTTGAATTAAAGAAGTTATTGCACAATGTCATTGGGAAATGTTTTGCTACCCTAATGTCATTGTAGTTGTCCCTGTGGTGAAAGAATCTTATGCAAATCTTCATGGGATCAAAAAAGGAATGATATACATGCGAAACAGGTTTGTACAGTTCACTCCTTCGAGAATCAACAAAATGTTTATGATCGAGAACGTGTTTGTCTGCCACTATGCAAATTTTACCTCGACAAGCGACAACGTGGATGAACTCTACTGTTACCTTACGAATGAAGATGCTAATTAAGAAGCCCGAGATGATTGGAATGTGAGTTTTTTCACCATCATTGTTAAATCCAACTTCAAAGGCAAGGTATTTCTTCATTTCCTCGAAATTACTGCCTACTATAAAAATTAGTAAGGTCACTAAGGAGAGTGATATTTTGAACTACTGTATTTAAACTATTAAACATGTTGATATTGGAGCCATAATTGTAAAGTCACTTTTGGTTTTGATCATGAATGGATCTGCAATTGGATTGGGACATCCATCTACTATTTTCTAACTCTACATTCAATCGCAAGTACATTAGGAAAGTTGGGAGAAAGTACTACTGCCTTGGAAGCCAATGGATCCTGACGTCTACCACAGCTGCATTGGAATGGGAGATGAAAATGATATGAATGTACTAATGGATCAAGGATCCCAAAATTCATCACCTTCTCAGCCCTACTACAACTCGAGTACAATTTTAAAGAGAATCAAGAAGATAGAGAAATATGTGCATAATATTATGCATGCAATTGAAAATATTTTTGAAATGCTGGATTACTTGGATTAGAGACTCAAGGAACATTTTGAACATACAGAGCGTATTGAAGATGGTCTGGTACGTATGTTCAAGAAGCAAGCTTGGATTGAGGAGGAAAATTCAAATGATGAATTTCCATTTAGGCCCTTCTACAATCTATATGTGCACTACCAGTCTATGAGAGATATTCAGGAGGACGAGAGTGAAGAAGATGTTTGAAGTTGAGTTAAGCATGAAATGTTTTGTCTAGCATTTTTTATTTTAGTTTAATATGTTAGATTACCTTTAATTTCTTTTATGTTAGTTTATTTATCTTACTATCTATGTTTATTGCTTTGAAGTTTAATGTTCAGATTTAAGTGTTAAGATTTTGGTTTGCTTTAGAAAATTGAATTTGTTATGTGTTGGCTTGAAAAATGTTAGTTTGTAATAACACGGATTTCGTATATAAATATGAGTTTTGTGTTTTTTATGAAAATTTGGAGTTAGTTTGATGTTTAATTATGCTTAGAAAGGTTTATTTGAGTCAAATAAAGATTGATGTTAAGCGGTACGGAGCAGATTTCCACAAAAATCGAGATCTGGCAAAAATACGCTCTGGCGCATGATGCACCAGATTGGTGCATCATGCTCCAACTTACAGAGCCTTGCCGTATGATGCGCCAACGGTCCAAACATGACAGATTGGCTAAAAACCTACAAAATCACACCAAAACCTCCATTTTTTCCGCTTGGTCATCTTCCACTTCCAACCTTTAGTCTAAGGCATCACATTACGAGCTAAGGAGAAGGATTGGGAGGCAAAAAATCATGGATTTCATCTTCTCTTGGTAAGAGCTTCACATTAATTGATAAATTTTTGATTTTTCATCATGGATTTTGGAAGATCCGAAAAATGTGAGTTTTGATGAAAATGCTTGAAGAAAACTCATTGTAAAAAGTTTCTTACCAAATAATCTTGCTTAGGGAGTTAGATTTGCGATTTAGTAATTTATTTCAAATTTTTTTGGATTTTTGAAGAATCTCCGATGGCTCTCCACAAAAAAAGAGGAAGAACATTGGAAAATTTGATGCTCGAAAGTTTGTTAATTTTAAGTCCCAACACATTACAATACACAAATTGAGACTCTGAGATTGATCCAGGAAAGGGCGTTTGCGAACCTAGGAGGTGAGGTTGAGAGGTTGATTCTCACAAGAAATTGGGAGTGACTCTGCTACTTCACTGATATAGTAATCATCCTGATGGTGAAGAGTTCTATGTCAACCTAAGGTTCACTGCGAAAGATCATATTCTAGTGAGAGGTATGCAAGTTGTGTTTACCTCCGAAAGGATTAATGTTTTATATGGGCTGAGGAATGTCTTCCATGATGAATATTCCCCTTTTGTTATCACTAATTCATCACTGGAAAAAGTCATTGCTTTTCTGACTGATGGAAGAGGGGAGTGGAAGATAAAGAATAACAAAATAGTTAACTTCCCCGCTTCCATGTTGATGATTCAGTCTAATGTATGACATCACTTTATCCTTGCGAGACTTTTACCTAAAAATCATCTTGTTGATGTTTCAAAGGATCGAGCTATGTTGAACTACTGCATTTAGAAAATGAAGACAATAGATGTTGATGCCCTTATAATTCATCATGCTCAAAGTACTGTTGGTAGTGTTGTTGTTGGAGGCATGTGATATCCTGCCCTGATTTTCACTTCATGTGAACAATCAAGAGTTAAATCTCATAAAAATAAAGAGAGATTACAGCTTTGGAATCTGATTGGGAGGCACATAATTTAAAGAGTGGAATCGTTTGTTGAGTCTAAAAGTGGAAGAAGGGATAGGGCTTCTACGTCTGATGCAGAGGCATCTACTTCGAGATCTGCATCATTGGAAGGTAATATGGATCAATTCATGATTCAACAAAATGATAACATTAATACACATACTCAGTTAAGCGAGATAGAAGAAAGGAATGCATATAATGATGAATATCAGTAGAGGAGAGCTCAACATGATATAGATTTTCAAAATGCTATGGTCAGACACTTCATGGTTGAACCTAATCTGAACTGTCCTGCTTGCCCCAGCTTTGTTGCCTATGCTCCCATTCATGATGAAGATGAAGTGGTAAGAGAAGAATAAGATGATGATGATGATGGTAACGAAGGAGATGAGAATTGATAGTATAGTTTAAGTTTTATTTGATATTATGTGTTCTTTATATATTTATTTGTACTGTGTTGTACTTTTATTTGAGACTTGTTGGATTTAAGATATTTATGTTGTGTTGTGGACATGTAATTTGTAATACTAATAGTATACTTTTTACTTTTTAGTTTTTGTTTTAATATATTTACTTTGAGCATGTTGAATGTGTAGCATTTTCAGTTTTTATTTTTTAATTTTAGTATTTTTGTCTTAATTCCCAGCAAATTCTTTAGAAAATATTATGTTTTATTTAATGTTTTAAAGCCTATATGTAGTTTTACAATTAGTACCAGCAGTATACAGAACCAATTTCATGTTTAGAAATCCTCAACAGGTTAGTTTTTATTTTTATGTTTTTACTGTTTTCTTTCACCAAATAAAATTTTGTACTGAAATACTTTCAAAATAATTTAAGATCTTAAGTTTGCGGGGAAAGAAAATTTACTTTTTAAATGAAGAAAACTAAATTATATTTGTCTTTAAGTAACTATATTTTTTTAAAACTAAGTTAACATGGCATGGGATATCAAGATTTAACTTTAAATGACTATAGTTATGTTCAAAAATATTGTAGTAAATTTAGGTAAAAATTTTTTAATAGTAGAGGTCAATTCTAAAGTTAAAGATATTTGGTATGATAGGATAAGACTATGTTTTTCTATTCTAAGTAAAGGAAAATTGTAATTTTGAAGTGTTAAAAATTTTAGAGTTTCATGTAAGGAGAAAGGAATGAGGCTTTATGAAAAATCATAAACTAGTATGACTTTATTAAGGAAGGCGAGGTGTGGAGTTTTAACTTTAAGAAGAGGATAATGAACTTTAAAACTATTAAAGACTATTCAGATATAGTAATCCTCACTTGAAAAGGGAAAAAGAGAAAAAAAGGATTAAAAAGATCCTAAAAGAAGAAGAAAAAAAAAAAGAAAAGGAAAAGAAAAAAAATGGGTGAGGAGAAGCTTGAGGAGATGCCTAATAAAAAATTGGCTTCACTTGAATCAACTTAAGGAAGGAGCTTTATTACATTTTGTAAACTTGTATTGAAGTATTAGTAGCATTCCTAGTAAAGTTTTCATTAAGTTCTTTTTCATATGAATGTTCTAAATGTTCTTAAAATGAGTAGAGATTCATAAATCTTAAATTTGATTACTAGATATTCCCAGATTTGGAGTTTGAATCTAAGTTACTAAAGGTTTTTCTTAATTTTTGCTATTCTATTTATTAAACTAAGTTATAGAAGTGATAAGTTAATTTCTATCCAAAAGACATATGCTTTTATGTAATAAAAGTGTCACTTGAGGAAAAGTAACATTTAAGTTTTGATACCCAAAAATAATATACTATTTTAAGTACACTTTTATGCCTATTTTTGGTGATATTGCACTTTAAACAAAGGTATTTTTATTTTTTTTGTTGTAGTTATACCATTTTTAGGCATTTGGAGAAAAAATCGCAAAAGGAGTAAAATTCGGAGCAAAAATAGCCAATGTTTGGGTGTGGCACATGATGCGGAAAATTAAAAGCACTGGCCCATGTGCGCCAGATGCAACTTTTTCAAATTAAAGCGGTTCAATATAAATTTTGTGTGAATTTTTGAAGGGACACTAGCTCTACATATCCTATGGAGTGATTCAATGCATCTAGACACTTTGGAAGGTTTTAATTTGAAGGGATTTGACTCTTGATCAAAGAGGCACATCTTTTTAGTTCAAATGTTTGAATTTTCAATTTTTGAGGGAAATTAAAATTCTTTTCCAAGGAGAGATAGAGAGTCAAAGTGCTTGGAGATTGTCTTCTAGAGTTGTAAGAGGAGGGGGAAGGTGAGAGATTTCTTCTTCATTACACTTCTAAGAGAGAATTGAGAGTGCTTGTAAAGAGAGAAAAGATTGGAGAGAACTTCTAGGGATTTGCATTGCAAGGATTGTGAGATAAGTTATAATTTTCATTTCTTTTGTTTGTAAACTTGTTTTTATATATGAAGTCCGTGTTTTATCGTATCCTTCTTATGAATTCTGAGTAGTCTTCTTTATCCTTCTCCCTACTTTAAAAAAATAGTTTTGTGAAGAATTGATTTTGTTTTCTATGATTTTAAATGTAGATGATGATTTGAACTCTCATCTTCCTTTACTTTTTGATTTGACCAAGTGAATTTTTTAAATGTGTTGAGAAACATATGTTTTAAAAAAGGGGAAATGATTTCTACAACAAAGGGAGAATCACATTTGATTTCATGGGAGAGTATGTCATCCATGGGATTGGATGCAAATAAATAAAGAAATATACTTCATTAGATGTAGAATTGAAAGATTTTAAGGTGATAGATTAGAATCCCCATATTGGTTCAGTTGATTGGAAACTAATGGGAGCCTATTAGTCCTCAGGTGAGGGAGTAGTTGGAGCTCTATAACTACAGCCAGTATCCTCACAACCTAACCATGGGATTAGGGAAAAAACTCTAGATTAGTCAATGTTCTTTATGCACTCGGAAGAGGATAAATAATAGGATTGCTCCTATTTGGATTATAACGTGCTAGCTCATCTTAGGAGGTTGTTGGCCATACTAATCTTTTACAAAGCTCTGATCCTCTCAAAGGAGATGGGAGAGTCTCTGGTTACAACCTTGCTTGACCTAGAGAATTGCTTTGCCCAGTTGCTCAGCATATCCTCAGATGAAGTTTTCTCATTAAAAGAATAGCTTGG
This sequence comes from Phalaenopsis hybrid cultivar, assembly GCA_002079205.1. NCBI lineage: Eukaryota > Viridiplantae > Streptophyta > Magnoliopsida > Asparagales > Orchidaceae > Phalaenopsis > Phalaenopsis hybrid cultivar. Next base: position 159,606 of record JXCR01067321.1, read on the forward strand.
GATAACTTTCACAGATGAATACTTGTTGCACGACACCACCGACCAAAATTGATCGGTCTACATCTCTATTAACATTGGTAGATTTGTGTTACCAGACATTTGGTAGATCCAGGAGCTTCACTTAACTTGATGAGTCTACGGACATTGACACATTTAGATATTGAGGTTGAGGAGCTTAGAACCACTAAAATGATGTTAAGAGGATTTAATCAGAAAGCAAAAAGAGCCCTTAGCTCAAATATCCTATTAATGAAAGTCAGAGAACTAGTAATAACTGAAAAATTCCATATCATTGACACAGAGACCTCTTTCAATGCTTTACTTGGATGACCATGGATTCATGAGCATAATATGGTTGTCATCTTTAAACCAGTGCATCAAATATTTCAAAGAAGGACAAGAACATTACATTAAAGGAGATTTACAACCATTTTTAGTTCATGAAGTGGGCATTCATGAAGATGCCGCCTACTACGCATCTCCAAAGAAAAATGTATTTTCCCGTAAAATTGTAGCAAATGAAGTAGATGATTAAGAAGAATCACAAATAAGAGGCCATTCAACCCAGCTTCAGTGATCTACTACCATTCCTTCACAACGAGCCGATAGAGGTCCTTTTAGCCCATACACCCAAGATCGAGGCCGGGGATGTGGACGAGGAAGAACCAACACGATTGTTGAACGGACTAGGCCAACAATCAACATCCACATGGAATAAAGTTTTGATGAAGAAAGTTTTGATGAATAAATGACGATGATAAAATAGAAGAAGCCTCAGCATGAGATTTCCTTGGAAGATGTGGAGAAAAGTGAAATTGATTTAATGTATGATTGAATCAACCACTATGTGAATGACATGCCCTTACTCCAATCCACCCTTAAAAGGTTGAGAGTTTAGAGGTCAAGGAAGTCTATATTGTTGGTTCAAAGCCGATTTTAACATGCTTCCACTTCTACTAATTTTTAAAATCATGTAAATTTAGAAGTGGATTCTAATGAATTAATGAAATTACCTTTTGGTTAGTTTTCTCCTTGTGTACAAAAGTTAACTAAATAGGGATATGTGCCAAAGAAATTTCCAAAGGATAAGCTACAACTTTATCAAAAATTATGGAATGTTAAAAGTCAAACTCCTAACTCAAAATAAGGTCTCAGATTTTGTACTGTAGGATCAGTCGATGACTCGAAACTTTGCATGGTTGTTACTAGTGGATTTTAAGAGGATTGCATTGATATAGAGAATGAATTTGAAGATTAATTGATAGATGATTCTTCGCCAAAATTTGAGAAAGATATTAAATAAAGGATGGATGAATTGAATGAAATCAACCTCGGGACTGAGGAGCAGCGCCGACCCACCTCTATAAGTTCTCAACTCAACAAAGAAGAATTTATAAAATTGATAAAATTATTGACACAATTTTGAGATTGCTTTGCTTGGAGGTATGACGAAATGTCTGGGTTATTAGTATAAGTTGCAGTTCACAAACTTGGGGTGGACAAAGATATAACCCCAGTGAAATAAGCTCCCAGAAGAATGCTCCTCGAGATAGAGAAACAAGTCATTGAGGAGGTAAAAAAGTTAATGGAGGCTAAATTTGTAAGATAAGAGCAATACCCCACACAGTTACCCAAAATTGTACCAGTTAAGAAGAAAAATGAAAAAATATGTATTTGTGTTGACTTCAGAGATTTAAATAAGGCATCTCCAAAGGATGAGTTTCCATTACCGATACCAGACTTGATGGTGGATATCACATCAACACATGAGATTTTCTCCTTCATGGATGGATTGTGAGGATATAACCAAATCAAGATGGCTCAAGAAGATGCAGCACTTACAACATTTAAAACACTGTTGGGATTTTCAGCTACACAGTAATGTCATTCGGGTTGAAGAATGCTGGAGCAACTTATCAACGAGCGATGACGAAGATCTTTGACGACCTCATTCAAAAGCAAGTGGAATGCTACGTGGATGACTTGGTCATCAAAAGCAAACAGAACATAGACCATTTATACAATTTTAATATCATGTTTGAATGATTACGATAATATAATCTCAACATAAATTCCTTAAAGTGTGCCTTGGGCGTCGCCTCTGGGAAATTTCTAGGATTCGTTGTCCATCATCAGGGAATTGAGATTGACCTAGATAAGATTAAGGTTATCTTGAAAATGCCTCCTCCAAAAACCTTGAAACAAATACGTTCCTTCCAAGGAAAGTTGGCATATCTGAGACGCTTTATTTTTCATCTCTCAAGTAGGTGTCTGCCCTTCTCGACATTAATTAAAAATCATGGTAAATTCATTTAGGAAGAGAAATGTTAATGGGTCTTTTTGGATATTAAGCAATAATTAATGACACCTTCTGTTTTGGCAGCCCCTATCCCGGGAAAACTGTTGATACATTATACTGCAACCTTAGACAACTCTCTCGGAGCCCTGTTAGCTTAGGTCAATGATGAGGTTAAGGAAAAGGCACTGTACTATATAAGTCATTGTCTAATACCAATGGAGGTGAAGTATCTGCCTATCGAGAAGCATTGTCTAGCTTTAATTTTCCCTGCCAAGAAGCTTAGGCATTACATGTTTTCTCATAAGATACCCTTATTTTAAAAGTTAATTAATTGTAATATTTGATAACGTGACCAAAAATTTTCAGACGTTTAGCAAGGTAGTCGATGATTTTATTGTAATTCGATATAACTTTTGTTCCCCTTCATGCTATCAAGGGATAGATTTTACCAGATTTTCTCATAGCACACCCAATTCTGGTTGGGTCCCCTCTCAATGATGAGCTACCAGATGAACAATTACTTCAAGTAGAACAGTCCAATGCTAATCATTGGAAAATGTATTTTGATGGAGCTTCTTAGGCCAGAAAGGACAAAGGATCAGAGATGGTTATACCAAACAAAGTAAGAACTGGTCTGATTTTTATCAAGCCAGATAAGGGTACGTTGAGATTCTCCTATCACCTGACAAAGCCGTGCAGAAACAATGATGCAAAATATGAAGCATTGATCACTGGGTTGGAATTGACAATCTCAATGGATATATCAGATATTGCCATCTATCTCACAACTCGTCATCCAACAAGTTGTCAGATAGTATAATATTTTGAAACCAAGGCTAGCAGAATACCATCATTACACAATAAAGTTGTTAGAAAAGTCTCTCAATGTGACTCTATACTGAATTCCTTGGGGAGATAAAGCCCACACTAACGCTTTAGCAAAACTTGCTAAGGAATTAGCATGTCCACCAAAGGATTCCATCAACATTACAGTACAAGGATGTTAGGTTCTATCTCAAATCAACCTCAACAATTTATACAAGCTCGAGAAAGAGAAGGGATGATGATTGCAGTTGCTCCAATCAATAAAAATTGGCATAAGCCATTGATAGAATATTTGCAAATTGGAAAGCTGCTAGAAGATAAGTCTAAGGCAAACCACATCATCAGAACAGCTATTTCATACACTCTAGTGGGTGAAGTCCTCAACAGAAGATTGTTTGATCAGATGTGGTTGAGGTGTCTAAGCAGGGCCAAAGCACAAAATATTGTTAAAGAAGTACATGTCAGATTGTGTGGATCTCACCATTCCAGGCCAAAGATGAAAAAGAAGATTAAAAGACTCGGATATTATTGGCCAGCAATGAAATTTGATTACATGGATACAGCTAGAAGGTGTCAACTTTGCCAAGTGCATGGGGTGGTTTTACACCAACCTCCAAATTTGCTGCACCCAATTGTTGCCCCGTAGTTATTCGAGTGTTGGGGCACAAACATAATAGGTCTAATAGACTCTCCATCCTTTAAAGGACACAGGTTTATTTTGGCCACTACAAATTATTTCTCCATGTGGGAAGAAGCAGTGTCGTTACGGGAGTTTACAACTCAACATGTTCTCCAATTTTGCAAGAGTGAAATTGTCCACCATTTTGGTGTACCACTCAAAGTTATTCCTGATAATTGGTCAGGCTTCAAGAGAACTAAAATGAATAATTCTGTTAAGCAGCATGGGATAGATTGGAGATACTCTACCTTTTATTACCCAAAAGAAAACAGACTAGTCAAGGCTTTCAATAAGACGCCTTGTAACGTTTAAAGAAAATATTAGACAAAAATAAAAGAGAATGGCATAATAAACTATTAAAAGCTTTATGGACCAATCGCACAACGTTCAAAACTCCCACTGAATGTTCACCCTACGCACTTGTGTATGGGTTTGAGGTCGTACTGCCATTAGAAGTCCAGAAACTATCTCTCAGAGCTCCATCTCCAACCATATTATAATAGAAGATTGTGTGAAGCTGAAACTTGAAGAATTGGAAAGTCTCAAGGGAAAATGATAAGAGGCACAATAGCATTTAGAGCACCAAGCAAGGATGGTGTAGGCTCATGACAAATTGGCCCGCCCGAAGGCGTTCAAAGTTGGTCACCTCATTCTTGTTCTCAAAAGACCTATTCCTGCACATTGCAAGATAAGTGGAAAATTTGAATCAACTTGGTAGGGACCATTTTTAATAAAAAAAGGTCTATTCAAACTGATCTTACCAGCTAGTGGATTTCCGAGGCGAAAGACCTTCATTGTTGGTTAATGGTTGATATTTGAAGACATACTACATGACATGACATTGTTAAAAACATATTTTTGAAAATGTTTCTTATTTTGGGGTTATTTGTTTGGCCAAGCATCTGTGATTTGTAAATGAAATTTGCTCAGTTTTGTAATAAAATTAACCTCAAAAAATGAAAATTTTAGAATTTTCTCACTTTAATTTCCTCCTCTTATTTTTTATTCTGAAATCTCATTAAGTTAAATCAAATTGAATAAATGAAATTTGCACCTATATAAATTGAAAATTTTGTTTATTTAATATTTCATTATTGTTCTTGTTTGTGCTGAACTTTAGCGCACTGATGTTTTTCTGTCTTCTATCGAATAATCTCAGGATGAAAGCTGATTTTTGCTTTTAGAGGCAGCTTGAATCTTGCACTGAAAAAGGAAAGGGAAGCTTAGGGTGACATTGTAGACTTTGACATGGAATTCGGTCAAGTCAACGTTGATTACGAGGGTCCCATAATGGACGTAGTCAATCCTGGGGAGAAAGAAAGATTACCATCGCTGTTAAGAATTGGTACAAAGAAGAATCGTCAATGAAGAGGAAGAAAAAAACTATACAACAGGATCCAATGAAAGTGACCAGCCGTCTTCTGTCCATGAAAACTATACTGATGGGGAATTCAATCAGTGCTAATGAAGAAAGAGTGTCAGATGCGCCACGCAGGTTAACTCTCGGGGTAGGCTATGAATCTCTATTCCCTTCTTAACTTTCGGGGTAGGCCTTTGAAGGCCTATTCCCATCTTCAATCTCAGGGTAGGCCCTTGAATCCTTATTCCTATCTTAACTTTTGGGGTAGGCTTTTGAAGCTCTATTCCCACCTTTAACTTTTGGCGTAGGCTTTTGAAGGAAGCCCTATTTCCATCTTAACTCTTTGGGTAGGCCTTTGATGTCTTATTCCCTTCTTAACTTTTGGAGTAGGCCATTGAAGCTCTATTCCCATCTTAACTTTTGTGGTAGGCCTTTAAAACCCTATTCCCTTCTCAACTTAGGGTCAATACCTAAATTCTGATTCCCATGAAATATCAGGGTAGGTGCAAGATCGTCCGATTCTCTTAAATTCCCATTATTTTTAGCCTGCCTTCTGAGAAATTTTCTACCTCCATAAAATTCCAGTGTCGGTGTAAGGTCATCAGATTCCTTTAAATTCTCTATATTTTCCATCTTCCTTCCAAGAAATTTTTTGCCTCAATGAAATTCCAGGGTCGGTGCACGGTCGTCCAAATCCTTTAAATTCTGTATATTTTTTACATTACTATACGAGAAATTTTTCCACTTTTATGAATATCTCAGGGTCAGTACCTAATTTTTGATTCCCTTCTTTCGAGGGCGGTACATAAATTTTGATTTTGTTTCCAGCGTTGATACCTAAATTTCAATTCCCATCTCGAGGTCAATACTTAAATTTTAATTCCCTTCTTTCGAGGTCGATAACTAAATTGCAATTCTTTTTTTGGGGTCAATACCTAAACTCTAACTCCCATCCCTCGAAATTATTGAATTCAAAATTAGAGTTTTCTAAGGTCGATTTTAAATTGAATCTTCACCATGACCGTCTTGTTCGTTTTAGGATTTCCTTTCCTTCTAATCCCCAACGAGAGTTCTGAATCCTCGGATTCAATCAAATATTCACTGGCTAAATCACCTGCGAAAATAACTGTCACTCAATTCTACTTTTTGTTCTAAGAATGTTGGCTTAGATGTTTGTGTTGGTTTTTTTTATCTCTTCGATGAACGCCAATACGTGCGGTGTGCTTGCCTAACACACCATAATTATTGGGGGTCCATTTCTTGATATTACTTTTGGTTCAGGTCTAATCTTTCCTCTTTAGTAGCCTAGGGTCTAGCTATAGGGCTTTTATATTGACTATTCCTAGAGGGCTAAAAAAGGAGCCCTCACCATTAGAAATTCTAAACTCTTCTTTGCTCAACTTGAAGTTCCACATATTGGTCCTAACCTCTAGCACTTAGTAGGTGGGTTTAACATGGAGTAGCTTAAGGAGAGTTCCTCATAAGATGGTCAAGCCTTAAGGCTAACCCCTGGGTGGTCTGGTCTTAGTTAGGACAGCTTGCACACACGACACTCTCTCACACACCCCAAACCCTAGGACCCTATGATTTAGTCTCCTAACTTCCTTTGGAAAGCTCATATGGGTGGACCCAAACCCTTAGCCTTTGGCTAAGAGGGTTCGGACCAACATATTGAACATCCAAAATGAGTCCTCATACGGTTCGTTTCAGTTTGACATGGCTTCATAGATTACTTGCCCACTTTAGCCCAAACTTCCACCAAATTACCAAAATGCCCCTTATGACCTAAAAATTACAAAAATTCCCAAAAAATCCAAAATCATCCCAAATGTCCGCAAAACCAATTCGAACTACTGCCATGCACCGAATATAACCAAATTGACCCATTTTGACAAAAAACCCAAAATTACTATTAAAGGCCCAATTTCTCCAAATTAGCCCGAGTGTCAACCAAATTGACTTCAATCTTCTCCAACTTCAATTCCAAACTCAAATTCATCATTTCCAAACCTAATTTAAACCCAAACCCAAACTCAATTTGACCCAATTTTAAGTTCAATTCCACTCAAATCTAGAAAGCCCTAATTTTGCCACCAATTGGTCATATTCCTAAATTGACCCTATGTCCAAATTCCACCAAATTGGACTTCCAATTCAATTCAAAATCACTTGAAATACTATCCAAACTTTTCATGAAATCTACCTACACCAAATAAACATTTAATTGAACTAAATTTTAATCCAAATCCAACCCAAAATCAAGCCCACCACATTTAATTCTAAAAGCCCAAAATTCAATTAAATGCCCAAATGACAATTTTTTCCCCTCATCATCCATTTCATTAAAATCATTCGCTGGCTCTCCTGACTTTGGACAGCCATGAGAAGCCACCCAAGCCCATTCTAATGGGGCTACTCCCATGGTTGACCAAACATAGCCCAAAGTCCCTTCAATTTCAAATAATCACCTTAGCACATGTCAAATTCAAATTGACTGCACACAACCTAAGACCTGACTTCCCTAGACTAGATGGTGACTTGACCCTGGTCGGCCAGCCACCTTGACTGATGGAAAACCCAAACCTAAGAGCTCCACTTTGGCTAAAACTCAATATTGAACCCACCTACTGTGTCCCAACCCAATTGGACACTTGAGCACTTCTTCCCTCCACCTAAGCTCCACTCTCCACCCGCTGCTCAGCCATGGAAGCCACCACAATCTCCTCTATTTAAACACTACTCCTACACGACCAAAGGAGAGATGCACAATTACCTTGGGGAGACTTTGTCCAATTGATTCCAGAGCCTCCTCTAGCCTTCCTAAGCTCAAACCAACTCTCTCCTTAATTAACCAAAGTCAATTTCTCAACCCTAATTTGAGCCCAAAATAGGACACCTCTTCAAACTCCACCAAACCTAAATTAACTTCACCCACACCATCCCTAGAGCCAAAGAATAAATTCTCCAATGAAAGCCCCATAACCAGACCACCCTTGCATAGACTTTGATCAACACCCAAAATTGGCCTCGATCGATTTCATAACTAGGCAATTAACCACAGCCCAAGGCTTCATCTAGGCATTTCCTAAACTCAACTCAAGCTTCTGGAAGCACCCAATTGAGGCCACACCTCTTGGCAAAAGCTATTTAATTCTCCCATCGAACCGAGCCTATTTTGATTCTCTATGTGTATAGACTCGATTTAAGTCTTGTTTAACTGTATAGATGTGTTCGCCTAGTTTAGACACGTCTATATAAAGATAACCCAAGGTGATTTGATTGAGTGTTCAAAGAGAAATTAGGGTTTTACTATGAATGATTTACGAGCTAAAGGACTTGGGGACAAAAACTAGTAGCCGCTGAATTGCGTGTGTATCGGATGGACAAATAAGATCGGGTCGGACGGGCTCCTGGTATGTGAATAGCGGGTCGTGTCAACACTGACTCAGATGGCTGCACCAAATAACAAGATGCGGCGTGGAGGCTTTAAAGATGCCAATGATTGCATGGCGACACGTGGTTTAATTAGAAAATTAGGGATTTATTGAATTAATTAAGTTCCAAAACTTATAAAATTCATATCTTGGTGTAGAAAAGTCATAAAAATAAAAGAAAAATGCCCTCATGCTCAGTGAATAAAGTTGAATAATGTGGAAATTGTTTCATGTCTTCATGATGCATGTGTGGTTTTTAACTAATTAAATACTATATTTCTTATTTATATTCTCCATTTAAGTGGACATTTCATCATAACATGATTTTTAAGGCTTTTGTTCTCTCTGTCAATTGGGATCTTCCCTAATATTTCCTAGTATATCATTTCTGCTTTGGTAAAAAAATATAATAACTAAAGTATTAATAAGAAAAAAAAAAAATTTTGCTAGGTTCACTGTGATTAGTGGACCCCAGGAAAAATATAAACTTGGTTTAACTAATTAAGGATAACCTTAATTGTTAGCAACCCCTAAAAATGAAAAAAAATTTAAATTGGAATAACTAATAAAAGTATATGGCATCAAAAACATTATCCACTGTAATTTAATGTCAAAAGAACTCCCCATAAAAATTTGAAGTCAATTGGGATTGATTTACCCAATAAATTGGATTTTTCTAAATAAAATGGCATTTTCGGCATTAAAATAATTATAATAATTAAAATATAAGTAAAAAAATTATAAAATTGGTTTTGGGAGTTCTCTGTAATCAGGGAAAATGATGAAAGATCAAATTGGAATTAGATTAAAATTTTCATTCTTTTTAAGTTTTCTTTAAATATTTAAATAATTAAAATTTAATTAAAAAATCATAAAGATTCTAAAATTATTAAAATTCACCAAAATGTCACATTAAGTCTCCTATTCATGTGGGAGCAATTCAAGTAATTTTCCTAATTTTCTAAATGAATATATTGATTTTTGAAGACTTAAATTAATTTTTAAAAGGTTAAAATGAATTTTCTCAAATTTTCCATTAAAATAATTCCACTAATAAAAATTTAACTCACAAAAAAGATCAAATTTATTTCTCTAGGTTTTCTGGCATTAGAGAGATTTTAAAAAAATATAAAATTTAATTTTTCAATTTAATAATAGTTTATATTTAATTAAAACTCAAAACAAACAAATAATTCTAATAATTAAACTAAATCTTTAAAAATCATGAATATTGGTCTAGGAAGTCTTCCAACTTAGGTAAACCTATAACAATTTTCTTAAAGACAAAAGTTTTGTTTTGGTTGAGTTATTAAATTTTCATTAAAAATCTCTATTTTTGCATTAAAATAATTATTAAAATTCAATAAATTTAGAAAATCACATTTTGTTTTCTTCTGTTTTATTTAACCCTTGAGTGGGGTAGCATACAAATTTTAAAGTCATTTGAATTTAATTTAATGAATTATGAGGTGTTAAGGTCTTAAGGGCAAGATGGTAATTCTAGAATTTAAGCCTTAAATAAAATTTAGGCCTAACCAAAGGGTAAATGGTTAATAGATGATCATTATTTACATGTCTATATGATTTAAAAATAAAAGAGATAAATTGTAGCAACCAATCTTACTTTGGTCTTATTAAGGATAAATTTGTAATTTCATAAATTGATGAAATTTTTAAGAGTATTTAAATGAGAAGATATTAAGGTTGAAGGTTTGACTTTGGAAGATCATAACACACTAATTTAAAACCCAAATTAATGAATTTTAGAATAATTTATGATTCCTGATATGGATTGAGAGCAAAGATGTCTAAAACTTTCTAAAATTACAAATCTGCTCATTAAGTTTTAAGGGCTTAGTAGTAAGTTAGGCTCAATAAAAGTTTTGTCTAATGAGGTTTAGAAAATGAACTATATATAATTTGAAACATTTCAAAAACACTACAAGCCCATCTTTAAAGATCAAACAACTTAAGTTTCTTAATTAAGCCAAATTGCCCCTAAGGGCCTTTACCGGTATAATTCGTAAGTGAAACATCAAATAATAGTTACCCCACTTAAAGAGACAATCAAGGCGTCAAGGTTCATTAAGCATAAGGGTAAGAATTTGATGAACCACAAAGTAACATAATAAGACCAAAATGAACTCAAGAGGATTCGAGGTACTGTGAAAATGTCTAGGGTATTACCCAGGATCTTTTTATGTTCTTTTGGGAATCTCTGAGGACACTTGGACATATTATGATTTGCTTGATGGAATCATCCCCATAGATGGATAAATTGGACCCTCCAAGGTATGACATAGGGTTTGATAGACACACTTCAAACCTATACTCCCTGCTAGCATGTTTTAATTCCTACAATATTATAAATATATATTTATGCATTGCAAGTATTGATCTTTCAGGTGGATGAACAGAAAGAATCAACAAGTACGCTTTTAAGTTATTTCATTGCAATTTACTTTTATTTACCTTTCTGCTTATAAACTTGCATGTTAAACAACAAGATCATCCAGCATGTTAAAACTGAAACTTTTTGGATAGCCACAAAACTGAAACCAAAACTAAAATTAAGAAATCAAAACAAGATAAATCCACCACCATAACCGTTAAAATATGAGATAACTCAAAAATTAATCACCAATGAAACAACAAAACAAAAATTGCAGCTAATTTAAAACTTCTTTGTCAGATAATCGGAAATCCCTCGGAGGAGGTAACCTGCGGTTGCTAACGAGATTTCCTACGAGGCAAATGAAAGTATGGAACTCATTGAGTTGAGTTTAGTAATTTCATTTGGACTAAGTGACTCCGAAAAAAATAGTGGTGCCGGAACACGGGAACCGTAGGATACTAACCAATGTTGCTTTAATCAACTTTAACCCTCCCTCCACCCCATAATTGAATTTAAACTTGTCATTTGAACCTTTAAACCTTCGACTTTAGGACTGCTACTTTGTCGAGGAGTCCGGATATAGCTTTGTGGGAAGCCTTCTACAACAATAATTGATACAACAAATGTTGTTTTAAGTATGTATTTTATGATTATTTTTTGTGATATTGCACATTAAAGAAGAATATTTTTTGTGTTTTTGTTGCAGGTATAACATTTTCAGGTATTTAGATTAAAAGTAGCAAAAATGACAAAATTTAGAGCCGAAATAGCGATTTTTGGGAATCTGACGCGTGATGCGCCGTTTGACAAAGACTTGGCGCATGATGCGCCAGATCTGGTGTCAGATGTGTCAGAGACAACTTTTTGCCGATTAAGGCAATTTGGGGCAAATTTTGCACAAATTTTCAAGGGACACTTGTTCTAAACACCTTTATATGTAATTCAATTCATCTCAACACTTTGGAAGGTTTTTTTATGAAGGATAATCTCACTTAGATCAAATGACACATCTTTTGAATTCAAAAGAATTTTGGAGGGAAATTTGAATTCTTTTTGAAAGGAGGCAACCCAAAAACAAAGAAGATAACTTCAAGGAGTTTTTGTGTGATGTGAAAGGGGCTGGCATGAATTGCAAGAGGAAGAGATTGAGAGAGAAAGTCAAGTTCTTAAAGATTTTCTTCTAGGGTTGTAAGAGGAGAGGAAAGGTGACAAATTTCTTCTACTTTACACTTTTAAGAGAGAATTGAGAGTGCTTGTAAAGAGAGAAAGGAATCAAGAGAACTTCTAAGGACTTGCTTGAGAAGGATTGTGAGATAAGCTGTCTTTTATTCCTTATACCGCAACCTTAGACGACTCTCTCGAAGTCCTATTAGCCCAAGTCATTAATGATGGTAAGGAAAACACACTATACTATTGAAGGAAAAGTATCCGCCAATTGAAAAGCATTGTCTACCTTTAATTTTCATCACCGAAAAGCTCAGGCACTACATGATTTCTCGTACAATTACATTTATTTTGAGAGTTAATCCATTGCAATATTTGATGACCCGACCAACACTCTTCGGATGTTTATCAAGATGTTCGATGACTTATTTACAATTCGATATAACTTTCGTTACCCTCGGCACTATCAACAAAAAAATTGTAACAAATATTCTCGTAGTGCACCCACTTCTATCTGGGTCCCCACTCAACGATGAACTACGAGATGAGCAGATACTACAAATAGAGCCATCTAGTGCTAGACATTGAGAAATGTATTTTGATGGAGCTTATTCAGCCGTAAAAATAAAGGATCAGAAATTTGTATACCGGGTAAAGCAGAGATTGGTCTAATTTCATCACGTTATATAAGGGCATGTTAAGAATCTCCTATCACCTGACAGAGCCATGTACAGACAATGAAGCAGAATATGAAGCGTTAATCAATAGGTTGGAGTTGACAATCTCAATGAATATAATGGATATTTCCATCTATAAAGACTCACAACTCATCATTCAATAAGTCACCGCACAACACAAAATTTTAAAACCAATACTAGTAGAATAACACTGATACACAATGAAGCTACTTAAACAGTTTCCCAAAGTAACTCTATATTGGATTCCTTGAGGAGAAAATACCCATGACGACACTCTAGCAAAACTTGCTAAGGAGTTAGCATGTCCACCAGATGATTCCCTTGATATTACAATACAAGTAAGATGGGTCTTTTCTCGAATCAACCTTGACAATCTACATAAGTTAAAAAAAGAAGAAGGAATCATGATTGCAGTGGTTGACATCAACAAAGATTGACACAAGCTATTAATAGAAAATTTATAGAGTAGAAAGTTACCAGAGGATAAGTCTAGAGCATATCACATCACAAAAAGGGCTATGTCATACACTCTGATGGGAGATGTTCTTTACAGGAGATCATTTGATCAGATGTGGTTGCAATGTCTGAGCAGTGCAGAAGCACAAAAAAATCATCAAAGTACACGCCAGATTGTGGGGTGCTCACCAGTCAAAGCCAATGATGAAGATCAAAAGACTCGGATATTTTTTGGCAAGAAATGATATTTGATTGCATGGATACAGCTAGAAGGTGTCACCTTTGCTAAGTGCATGGGGTGGTCATACACCTACCTCCAAATGTGCTACAAGCAACTGTCCCGTCGTGGCCATTCTAGTGTTGGGCCACGGACTTAGAAGGTCTGATAGACCCTCCATCCTCTAAGGGACATATATTCATTCTTGTCGCTACAGATTACTTCTCCAAGTGCACAGAGGCGGTGTCATTACGAGAGGTTACAACATAACATTTTTTGTAATTTTTCAAGAGCCAAGTCGACTACCTTTTTGGTGTACTACGTAGAGTGATTTCAAACAATTGGACAGCCTTCAAAAGCATAAAGATCAGTAATTTTGTTAAACAACATGGGATAGATTGGAGATACTCAACAATCTACTATCCTAAGGCAAGCAGACTGGTCGAGGCCTTTAACAAAATGCTCGTGCAGATTCTAAAGAAAATGTTGGATGAAAACAAAAAAGGTTGGCATAATAAACTGTGAGAAGCTTTATGGGCCTATCAGACATGCTTAGAACTCCCATTCAATGTACACCTTATGAACTTTTGGACGTGTCTGAGGTCGTATTGCTGCTAGAAGTTCATACACCATCTCTCAGACTGGCCATCGCCAACTAAATCACAACCAAAGAAAGTACAAAACTCAAACTTGAAGAACTGAAAAGTCTTGAGGGAAAATGACTAGAAGGACAACAACATTTGGAACTCTACTAAGCGAGGATGGTGCAGGCTCATGACAAATTGGTCCGCACAAGGGCGTTCAAAGTTGGTGACCTTTTTCTCCTTCTCAAAAGACCTATTCTTGAACACTATAAAATAGGTGGAAAATTTGAACCAACTTTGGAGGGATCATTCGTCATAGAGGAAGTTTACATGGGAGAAGCTTACCAGTTGGTGGATTTCTAAGGCAAAAGACCTATGCTACCGATCAATGGTCACTACTTGAAGATATACTACCCGATGTGACACTACTTGAAATTGACAACTTTTTGAAATTTTGATTGTTTTGGGGTTAATTATTTATCCAAACGTCTGTGAATAGGACCAAAGTTTTGTAACAAATTAACCACTATAAAATAAAAATTTTAGAATTTGCTCATTTTGTTTCCCTTTTTCAAATTTTTATTTTGAAATTTCATTAAATTAAATCAAATTAAATTACATAAATAAAATTTGTACATGTACAAATTAAAATTGTTGTTTAAGAGATGTTTCATTTTTGTTCTTGTTCATGTTGAATGACAACACACTGATATTTTTCTGCCATTTGCAGAAGGATATTAGGACGGAAGCTGATCATCACTTTTAGAGAAGGTGTAAATCTCACACTAAATGAAGAAAGGACTGCTCAGGGTGGCATCATAAACTCTTACTTAGACTTCAGTTAAGTCAACATAGACTATGAGAATCCCCTGATGGGCGTTTTCAGTAACCAAGAGAAGGAGGGATTGTCGTTTCTTCTAAAGATGAGCACCAGAGAAGACTCCTCACGGAAGAGTAAGAAAGTGATCACTCAACAACAACATCCAATCGAAGGAAACTGCTGTCTACAGTCCCTGATAACTGCTCCAACAAGTGACAGCGACTTTATATATGCTTAAGAATACAAATATTTAATACTGTTTCTAAAAGATTTAATTCCTCAGTAATGTCACCAAAAACTTAACAATGATTGTAAATTTGATAAAGATGTATATATATATATATATATAT
>JXCR01067333.1:4559-16745 GCA_002079205.1 Phalaenopsis hybrid cultivar
CAAAATTTTGCTCTTATTTTGACACACTTTTCCACAGAAATTCAGGCAAAATAATATTTTTATTTAATAATTCAAACAACTCAATAAGAATACAAAGATAAACACCTTCAATTCGAGATGTGGGTGGTCTATCCCAATTCCTACAATTCGAGAGAAAGGAAATCTCTGCAAAACCCTCAATCTAAGACTCACAACTCAATCTCATGCCTTCCCATAACCCTAAACATAAAAAAGCATATTTATACACAATATTAATAATAATAATAATAGTAATAATAATAGCCTAAATTGCCCTTAGGCATACAACAACAACAAGCATGCATGAAACTTTATTCTCCATTGCGTCCTATTGAGAGTCATATTTTTATTTAATTTTAATAAATTAAGATCATTTTTTATACAATATGCTTAAAGTCTTTCTAGGTCTGCCTTTGTCTTTCTAGGTCTGCCTTCGTCTTTCTTAACATAAGTTGAATCGAACATAANCCTAAATTGCCCTTAGGCATACAACAACAACAAGCCTGCATGAAACTTTATTCTCCATTGCGTCCTATTGAGAGTCATATTTTTATTTAATTTTAATAAATTAAGATCATTTTTTATACAATGTGCTTAAAGTCTTTCTAGGTCTGCCTTTGTCTTTCTAGGTCTGCCTTTGTCTTTCTAGGTCTGCCTTCGTCTTTCTTAACATAAGTTGAATCGAACATAAGAGACAAAATTGCCCTTAAACTAAGCACCAACATAACAAAGTTTTATAAAAACAAAGTAAAATTAAAAAAAAAACAAAAATAAGAATTGAAATCAATGTAAAATTTTTAAGGGAGCATTCCTTCCCACTCAAATTAAAAAAAGAGGACTTTTTTTTTTTATTTTTTATGCTAAAATAAAATCTGAGAAAAGAGAGATCATGGGAAAAAAAAATAGAGAGCANAAAAAAAAAAAACAAAACAAAAATAAGAATTGAAATCAATGTAAAATTTTTAAGGAAGCATTCCTTCCCACTCAAATTAAAAAAAGAGGACTTTTTTTTTTATTTTTTATGCTAAAATAAAATCTGAGAAAAGAGAGATCATGGGAAAAAAAAATAGAGAGCACAATATATTTAAAGAATGGACATCAACATATGCAAAATTTTTAAGATCGGGCCTCAATAAATGCCAAATTCTCAAGCAACAATAAGTAAATAGAGCTAAGTAAGACTCGTAACTACTTTATCTGGCTTTAGCCAACCAAGTTATGCTAATCACTAGTAAAGGCTCTCATGACCAAGAATTAGAAGTGGGGACATCCAGATAACAATTAGGAAACCAACATGCCAATCGCCTTAAAGATGGCCAAAGGCAATGATCCACATATAAATAGAGAACACCGCCAACTCCTTTACTTTTATTTATCGAGGGGATCAAGCCCCTCCTTAGAGCTCGTTGACATTGATAACTAAGTGTTGAAGGCCCTGCAAATATCCATATGGCTAGGTTCTCCACCACAAACACGATGCATTTGCTAAATGATTTTATGCAATCACCACCAATTTTCATACACCCATCCTTTGATAAGCCAGACAGTGATGGTCTACCCATCAAGTGTTTGGTTTGTTAGCAGTAAAAGTAAGCTCTTAACATCTCTTTCCCCCCTATATGAGAGCCAAGCTCAATGAAGGCTACCTCAACTTCGACTGGTCAATTGAAGGGGACAGATTAAGGACAATCTTGCTTAACTGGTTCAGATTGGGGGAAATAGGTTGCGGCACACAAGGCATTTTTGAATTTTGTTCATACAATTCATCTTCACTATTAACAATTTGACTATTACATAATCTTTGCTAGTAAATAAGGCTTCAGAGAATTCATTTATATTCATTATACTCATCATAATCTCTTTCCTTGAAAATCTCAAAGCTTGGAGAGCGAAAGTCCCGACACTTGATCACACGCAAAGCTGTGAGCAGCTTCACTGTAAGCGCCCCACAGATTCGATCAGTTTGGTAGGCTACCCTAGTGTGCTTTTGTTTGCGAAAAAAAACAAACACAGAACGCTCTGTATGGATCGCTCATAATAAACCCAAAATAATGCCTTTCTTACTACCTGGTTGAAAAAGACTCGATCTGAAAGGAACCCAAGACTTTTAGAAAACAGAGTAAAGCAAAAGGAAACGAAATTAGCCTTTAAATCAAGGAAAACTTTGTGAAAGACGCCGTACTTCCAAGCCTAGCATTTTAATTAAAAAAAGAATGAATTTATTTTTATTTCTCATGTAAAAACCGATCAGAGGAAAGAGAGATCCAGGAAGGCATGAGCCAAAAAGATCTCCTAAAAAACAGAAGCAAGCAGATCCATTTAGGTCAATTCCTTCAACATATTCTTCTAAAAAATGAAAGCACAAAAGACACGAGTCGAATCTCAAGACAATTAAGAAAAATATTTACCTCATCCTTGAGCATGTGGAGGAGCGTCGTCTTCCCGGCGTTATCAAGCCCAAGAAAGAGGATCTTAGCCTCCTTCTGCCACAGCCCCAGCGAGGCTAGGACGCCGTAGAACCAATCAACCAAGAACATGGCGGATCGATCGGATCGCCCGGATCGCCACCCGTTATGAGGCAAAGGAAACTAGATCCGGCGACGGAGAGCCTCCCGCTCGAGAGACCACCGGAGATCGAGGGAAAACTGCAAAACTCTAAAGCAGGAGGAGAGAGGCGGAGAGAGAGGAATCTCAAGGTAACGAAGAAGAAGACGGAGAGTGCGTTAGGACGGATCGAAACCCAGTAAATAACTGTTTCATCTCTATTCTCTTCAGTAAGTGCCAATTTTCTGGGAGTCCGCTTTAATTCAAGCTTATTTTTGCGTTATTTTCGGTAATTTTGAAATAATTCGAAAATAATCCGTGATTTTTAACCTATAAATAATTCAAAAATAAAGACCTTAGGTTATTTCTGAGTTATTTCTTGATTATTGAAAATAACACAGAAATAACCTAAAAATAACTTCGAAATAGCCTCCGCGGCACGTATAACCACGGTAGGAGTCCGCACAGAAAAATTAGGCCTTCAGTACACTGGGTTGAATAACCAAGTGTTTAGTAATATGTATTATAATGAAAAAATAAATAATTTAATTAAAATTTATAATTTATATATATAAAATAAGCATTTTTTAAATATTAAAAAGAAACTTCAAGGCACATGAGTTTTGATTTTTGTGAAGTATAGCTCATTTTTTTCTATTGTGAGTGGCTATGATGAATTGTCATTGAATGAGTAAATATATTTTTTTGTCACCTTAATAATAATATTTTTTGTCATTTATTTATTTATAATTCACTTTTTTTTTAAAAAATTTAATATTTGAATTGGAGTAAATTCATTTTAAAAATAATCAAAAAAGTTTTAAATTTAAAAAAATTATAATCATAATCTAACAAAATCTTTACATAATTTTTTTTATTTAATTTTTAAATTTTTAATCAAATAATGCATATCACTAATTAATGTCATTGATCAATTAAAATAATATTTAAATTTTGATACTAAATATTTTAGTTAATTAAAAATCATTAAAAATCAATGTCATAACTAATGGTTGCCTTGGGTAATGAGGTTCTATATGACCGTTATGATTTTACATTTTAAAAATTTTAATCAAATCTACTGTGTTATATGATAGTTATTATATCATACAGTATGATTTGTTAGAAGATAAAAATGAAAGAAACATTTAATTTTATATGCCCTATAGTAGCAAGAGTTTGAGAATTATGCTCATTATTTATTTTCTTGAAGATTTATGTTTGAAAGTTTGTTTAAAACTAAAATACTCTTGTTGTGCTTATATCTTACTATATAAGAAGCATAATATTATATTACCCCAAACTTTTGCTTGCTCAATTGCTATCATCATAGTGCAATAGTTCAAAAAATTTGTGCTTAGAATGAACCACGTTGATCATTGGTTAGTTTTGCAATTTTTATTCTTCAATAACTTGAACATATATGAGCATTTTTCTATTAATTTATTTTATTTCATTGATTAAATTATTTCAATATAGACATAGAGCTAGATATAGTATTAAATATTGTATATCAATCTTTGTTAGAATAAGAGTACTAATATTATTCATGTTTTATTAAATCCTCATCAGATGTAGCCGTGTTTGATCCTCTCTGGATAAATTTGATTTGATCATCATCTAAACCATGTTTCTTCATGGTTTGAACAAGCTGTAACAGACATGAACAACATACTTTGAATAAGGTATGAATATGTATTTAAAAATGAATGAAATTAAATTTGACAATTCTTGAACAGGATTTCTAAACAATTTGATCCATCCTTGAACCATGTTGAAAAATGCTTTAATCCATATTCAAAATAATTTTAACTAACAATAAAATTATGTGTTGACTAAATATTTTTAAATATGAATAAAAAATCAATGTTTGTATTATATGAACGACAATTGAAAAAAAATATAATTAAATTGAAAATTTGCTCAAAAATAAAATGACAAAATGTTAGTAAGAAAATACATTTCTATTAGAAAATATCTTAGATCTTGTAAAGCACAATTAGAGGTTGATAAGAATAATTTAGTTCATAATTACATGTAATGCATGAGTAGTGAGGGCGTCCATTAATCAATTAGAATTGGAGCAAGTAAATAGTGAGTGTGCATGCATATGAGAGCCAACAAAAGGTCCTACTCAACATTGGAGAAGGATAAAACATTACAATCAAAATAACAATAATCCTCACTACCAATCTAAATGGAAGAATATATTAGAAGTATGATGTAAGCCAATGCTATAAATCATTAACACATTAACACAGTCATCAATACAATAACAAAATAGTCAATCATGTTAACAAACAATGCAAGGGATTGACACAATAAAATCATCATGCCCATCAATGAATGTGATAAAATGATACATAAAATGATGCCCAAAATTCATGAAATAAATTCTTATAAGAAATTTTATCATGAAAATTGTGGTTTTCATGATCCCGGTGAGACATGAAGTATGGCTTACAATGACCACTAAAGGATTCAACCCATGTTGACACTTATTTTATGCTCCCAAATGCAAAGCATTGATCGTGAGAAAATGTTTCTAGACATGATGGCACATTGAGTTTTTCTAAACAAACTCAATGAGACTATAAAGCACAATGCATTCTCAAGGACCAATTTTGTAAACACTAACATAAATAATGTTTTTCCACAAGTTATTGGGTGACATTCAAATATCCTTTTACAAGTACAAATCTTGAAATAAAAAATATCATAAAATGACATGATGAATTATTTGCAACTTTTAAAATAGACTAAAATATCACACAAACAATTTTTAAATTTTTTTTAAAACTATAATATTAAACATGAATTTAAAAGCCCAATAATAGAATAATGATAACCGACAACTTGAGCTCCTGTCGTAATAACTCTAAAGCATGGTCAAAAAAATTTTATGCAACATATACACATACATTAAATTTGGTTCGATTATTTTATAAAAATGAAACAAATGTTAGGAAATATTTGCTAATATGACATCTCTAAATATATAATTTCATATTTTAATAAGGCTTAATGTATATAAGCTTTATATATAATTGCGAAAATGATCACAAATAAATTATAGTGGTCATTTTAGAGAGCCACTCTGATGAATGTAGCTAGTGTGCATGAGAATGATGTTTTGGCTGTCCTAACATCACAAGAAAGAAGATAGACAATTTTATGATGAATTTTGTGCCAGGATCTCCACCAAGTGATAGAATGATTTATGGACCAATAGGAGATTTGAGTGCTACTTCTTTAAAGGCTGTAAATGTCATTAGAGACCGGTTCAAAAATTCATATTTCAATACCTACAACCCCCAGGCTAGAATAAACAACTAAATTTCAATTGAACCAACAACAACTCAGGGGTAGAAAACAGATAGTGGGGGAACACCCAAGAAAACCCTATAAAAAATTAAAACTAGCATGACATTAGTGACAAGAGACAAATCTATCTAATTGGATCTACCTCTAATACNCAATTTTCTATTCCTATCTTTGTTAATTCCAAGTCCCGGGTCTGGCTTGTGACATGACAACTTGTTGACATGACATCTATATTGTTGGTCAGATCATTGACAAACTACATTTTATTCTTTTTTTTTTCTTTGAGATCTCTTTTCAAATAGCAAGCTAGCCAAGGCCAACAATTGAAGGTCGTGGTGTTCTGTTTCCTCTTTAAATTCCTCATTTCCACCTCTTCTCTTTCAAGCCATTTAATCTTTCATTGGAAAAACTCTTGTTTCTTTTTTGTGTTTTTTCTTGCCAAATTTGCTTTTATATGATCTTTTTGTAAAGTTAACTTTTGTAGCATTTTTGTTAATTTTTTGCTTGATTTAATGTTCTTGTGATATATTGAATTTTGTGTTTTGTATTTTTTTTGACCAGGTGTTTATTATGTCTTCTTCTAAGGTTTTGAAATTAATTAGTGTTTTTAATAGAGGATATAATAATTTAGGAGATATTGCACTATTATGGAGATATTGTTGAGTAAAAATTTTGATTATGCAAATATTTAATATTTTTGTAGATTGGCGTACTGAAAATTAATTTTTTGGTTACGATTGTAACATATGTTGTAACATTTAATGTTGTAAATCGTAGTAGAAAAGATTTAAACTTTTATTAATGGTTGAGCAGATATGTGCACTCTATTTTAAACTATTTGACAAAAAAAGATGAATAGGAAGCATTATTAATACGTTTCCAGTTCAATTCAATCTTTATTTCCGCAAATTAATTTGTGTCATTTGAGACTTCATAATGGAAGGAAACATTACGTTAACTACGATGATCAATAATATATAATACACAAACTATATATAAATTATAATTGATATTGACTGACTTGGATTTATGATCTATTTTTTTGTTCAACAATTTTACCTGAAATGAATTTTCATGTTTTAAGACTAATGCTAGTTTTTCAATGGTGGTTTGACCAAAGCAAAGAACTTTGTGCCAACATTTGTTGGCAGTCAGAATAGAACACTATAAAGTCCTCTACATCCGTTAATTGAACAGTTAAGGATCATAATCCTTCATGTCCTCAATCTTAATTTTGTTAGGAACACAATTAATTTGAGGTTACCCTATTAGTGGTGGAGTTGTTGCGACATCAATTAATGATGATGAAGTTACCGAGTTGGTTTCAATGGATACCATCAACAAAATGTTAGTTGTTTATGTTGAAGTATTACTTCAATGGAGTGTTGTGTTCTTTTTCTTTTTGCAAGTGATACGTTGCTGCTTGTTATTTTTAATGTAGGGGCAGCCATTGAACGTCATTTATACATCATTGTTGTAGGGGCGGTCGACAGAACATGCAGCGAACCTTCTCAACATTCTTACATCATTGTTTCAACAACTTCTTTGTTATTTACAGCCGAGACAGCCATTGAACGTCATTTATCTCTCTCCAAATTCTGTCGACCGCCCCTAAATCATCCCTTGCTATTCCACTACCACCTCCCTACTAATTTCGTTTCCTAAATATCTTCTAGGATCCCTAAAACGGGTATCACTTATAGTATTTTCAGACCTATAAATTTTAATGTTTGACATTAATAGGTCAACTGATACACTACCAAAAAATTCACGATAATACAATGATTTTGAAATAATATTTTAGATCTTATAGTACAACATTGATTATAATATAATTTGAAATCCATTTTTAGTGAACTTTAGCAATTTTTTTTTGATGAGACAAACTATTTTGGTACTGAAATGAGTTGAACATAGTCTTGGCGGTTCTACATCAAACAATCAAAATCATAATTGAAAACTTCTCAAAGTCATTTGGAGGTGAAACATTCACCAAAGTTTGCATGCTTATTGTAAAACAAACATCTTAATGAAAACAAAGTTAATGTGTCCAAGTTGCTTGAGCTCTTTAAGGCATTAATATGCCCACATATTAATTGATCAAAGTGGATTGTTTGATGGAGTTTTTAGGATCTTGATAGAAATAATTATAGAAATTTACAAATTGGTCATATTCCTGTAGATTTAGGGGAAATTTTTTAGCAGAGATAAATTTGAGATTCTTAGAGAATCTTGAGTTTTCATCCATTGTTGCCATTCTATTGTCGATTGACGCTAATGTCCACCATAGCAAATCTGTTGTCTATCGACGTTGATATCCGTAGTCTCATGTCTGCCGTCAATTGACATCACATTGCTGTCCATTTTTGCTCATTAGCAGTGCCTATCACCAAAATTTGTCTCCTCGCCACCCATCAATGTCCTTTACTCGTCATTATTTATTGTCGTAATTTGTGCAATATCGACCATTAATGTTTTTGTCTTTTGTCATCCTCTATTACCTATTAATGATGTTTGTTCCACTGTCATCCATCGATGTCATCTGCCACTGTTTTATCAAAAATAAAAGGAACAACACAATTTAAAACAAATCTTCTATTTCATTAGCATTGATGAATTGAAAAATATTATAATGTTTTCAATGTATTATATCATCACTTATTTTTAAATTAAAAGGCATACAGTTGATAATTTTTTAAAAACAAAAATAAATTATTGGCTATTTTAAAAATAAATTATCATTCATCATCATATATGAACTGATTTTCTCTTGAATTACTATCAATTACCAATTTATGATAGATTTTCGTCGAAGAATAATAATTATGCAAAATAACAAGTTATATAAAGTAAACTTAAATGTATAAAATAGAAAATAATATTGATCACTTTACCTGCAGTATTGCTCTATCATTGCTTACTCTTACTCCCCGATTGAGATCTTTTCATGTTAACTTGACCGATATTCTTTGTTATAAAGTGAATGTATGAAAATAAAAGTAAAAAATCTATAAAAATTAGAATATTCTATGTAAAGTTAAACCAAAGGCTTCTTTGACTGAATGTCGAGAGAGGAGGGAACTTTCAGGAGGGACTAGAAAACGAATTCGACGCTTCGAGCAGATGACTGGGAAGGTTTCTATGTAGGATTCCAAGCCGTCACAATGAAGGGCGGGGTGAGGACGATTTTGACTTGTTAGAGAGACAAAGAGTAAGGCATGCGTCATGCCTTGAGAGCGAGTTTGAGCAGGCTGCAAATGAATCGAGCGTTTGAAAAGTTACTCATGGCTTAGTCAATCATAGCTCATTTATGTTCATTTAATTAAGTAATTGAACGAGCTTGAATATTTTTATAAATACTTGATTAATAAATGAACAAGCTTGAACACATATTTTTCAACTCGTTTATAATCGTAACAAGATCGTTTGAAGCTCAATAAGATGTTCTCGATATTAACTTAAAATCTAATGTAAGTTATAATTTAATTTAGATAAAATGAGATTAGAATGAGTTTAACATTTAATTAATTTTTTTATTATTAACCAATACATAATAAAAAAATTAATTAAAAGTAAAATTTTAAAATAATTCCTTGTTTTTGCATGAAGTTTCACATTAAATATAATTTAATGAAATTATAAGTTTCTTATGAAGCTCACAGTAATTACAAAAAAATATTAAATAAATAAATAAATTTATATATATAAATAATAATAAATGAATCTACTCCTTCAGGCTAGCTATAATTCTATTTCATATTTTTTTTTATTTACTATTTTGATTCACTTAAGATTATGTAGAATTAATTTTTTATTTAAGCAAAGAAAACAAGAGTGCCATGACATTAAAATGGTGGTATTTTTGAATGGGAACATTTACCTACATACCATTCAATTACTATGTATTTTCAGATCTAGCACCTAAACTTCAATTTTTACATACATATCACTTCAATTTTTGCATTTCACTTTTTAAAAATTAAAATGGTAATTTGTTTGATGTGATATGAATGATTTGAGTGTTATAAATGCAAAAATAAAAGTTTAGGTATTGGATATGTAAATACATAGGAATTGGGTGATATGTATGAAATGCCCCTAAAATGTAACTGTGGTAGAGTTTTCTAATAGAAAAGACCCGTGGTCTCGCCATGCCCTCTGAGGCTTTCACATATGGAAAGTATTTTTTCCCACGTCTGAAAGGGATTTATGTATATTGTTGTTTAAATCTAAAGGAGCAACACACCCAACCAATTTTTTCTAGCAATTTGTGGGCATGCCGTTCTTATTTAGATCTTTGTTATAAAAAAATAAAAAAACATAAAAAAAAGATTAATTTTAAACTTATTTGAATTATTTTTATTTATCAAGGTTTAAACATTTGATCAATAGATCTGATTGATGATTTGATAAAACTACATGAGAATTAAGCTTGAATAGGCTCATACTCGGCTCAGTTCATTTGTAGCCTTGGCAAGGGATAATTGGGCAAATTGATATATTTAAGAGGGGCAATGATCAAATTGCCTCCTCTTTATTAATAAAATTTTGCAATTCAGGGTGGGCAAACCGTCCACCCTCAACCCTCTGCCGACCCTCTATAATACATGGGTTTACCCCTAACTATTGACATTGCCTATCCCTTACTATATATCGACATAGTTGGTCCTCTATTGCTGGTTGGTTATCTACCCTTTGTCACCAATCGGTCATCTAGCCCCGATCACTTGTTCATTTTATTTATATGCTATCATCCATTAGCTGTCAAGCAATGCGAACATCCACCCTTTTCCCATCTCTTGTTTCTTTTCATCGATCTCAATAGAACATCGTTTTCATCCAAGTACATTGATTTTCTATTGCACGTTCTCAATAATCACTATTGCTTGTTTGTTGTCGATCAAGATTGACGTTCATCAATAGTATACCGTTATTGTAGGAGGCACCGAACAATAGTTTTGTTACACCACAATATTTCTCCTTAAATCGCAGCCCCACCACCTTCAACCTCAACACTAATTGAGCTCATGTTGAGTCTTTATTATTTCATAGTTCCAAGTATCCCTAATTGTAACCTCTATCTGCTTTCAGTATAATATCTGCTCTCCCTAAAATGAAAAAATCATGAAGCCTAGTTGAAATAGTTTGTTAGATAGATTGATTTTCTACCACGTCACACCACACCTGTTTTTGTAGTTGATCTCCAATGGAAAACTCTATCGGACAATGCTGATCTACTCGTATCTTGTTTTCTTTCTTCAACCACGTCAGAGAATAGGGCTTGGAGTGTTATTGTGCAACCAAATCCAACTTTACCATGAAAGCAGAGCCAAGTTCTCACAACTTCCTCCATCAATAATGAGGCAGCAAACTTTCCCTCTCAACATACACCTGGTGCGAAATATATTGTGCCTCAACCATGAGCGATCCCTTTGCTGTTCCGTCTGCAGAAGTTTTCTTACAACGAGCATTTCTCCTCCATCTCCCGGGAGCTGGTATTCCTCACCCCGATCCTCAGCTTCTTCATCATCACTCACTTCCTCCACGACACCCTTTTTGGTAAATGACACCACACAACTTGTCTGGTAGCTGGAGGCGATGTCACCATATCCGTGGCATCTGAAGTATTTCAAGGTTGGAACTGTACCGGGTGTGCTACTGTTCTCAAGCTTCTTCCCACTATGATCAGCCTTATGAATATCCTATCCAGTCCTTCCCACTTCTCCCCGCTTGCTCCTTCTAGGGTCTACTGCTGTAGTGGGTTGTTTGAATTGAGGCTGATACCTCTGCTGTCTCTCCTGTCTTTGCACCTTTAGTGTTAAAGTTTGCACGTCCCCCAGTATCTAATTGATTTGCAGTTATACCATATTACTAATGGCAGGCTTCAAACATCTCAAATATCTATGGAATGCTTCTCTATCTCTTTCAATTCACATTTTAACTTGAATTGCATAAATTATGACATATATTCCTACACTGATAGCTTCTTCTACTGTAGATAGTGAAGTTTAATGAAAATATTTTGACGGTAGTGCAGGGGTAGATACTATCTCTGCATTGCCTTTTCATTTTCTACAAGATCTGATTTTGTCTCGTCATTCTCTCTATCACTTCCTCTTTAGGTTTTCCCACAATAAAGAAGCATTCTTCATCAAATTCTGTGATCTGACACATTCTTATTCAAAGATCTTCTCAACAGTCTGCATGCACTAAAAAAAATCAGCTGGATTCATCGTCTCATCGAAGCTTGGTAGGTCCACCTTAAACTCCAAGATCTCTGTGCCCTCCGATAGGCACTTC
>JXCR01067372.1:7465-42975 GCA_002079205.1 Phalaenopsis hybrid cultivar
CTCTCTCTTATACACATATATATGTGTATAAGAGAGAGCACGCAAATATATGTGTATATATATATATATATATATATATATATATATATATATAGATACAATTATATGTATGTATGACCTTATTAAGTACACATTGTTTTTCAATGCATTCAGCCTCATAGAATGGTAGATTTTTACAATTTAGAATCAATAACCAAGTTTCCCAAAAATCATTACAAATAACCAAATAAAGCAGAAAGTACACTATTTAGCATCATTTCAAAGCCCTAAAAACTAAGTTCTTATTTGAAGTCTAACCATGGACAAGTATTCGATTAGGCAAACAACAAAAATGACATTTTAAATGCACCCATGTTTGTGACCAAAAGTGGTAACTCAGATCAGCAGAGGGCCAAACAGCTTTCGGTCCATCCACCAGCAGAAGCTAACCGAGTGTGTGAATCTAGAAGTGTACAACAAAAGGTCCAACCTGGAACATCAAGCAATTAGGCAAAAGTCAATAAGGTACTCGTAAGCGGCCAAGTACAAGAGCCCGAGTATGAGAACCTATAGAGGTGAATTACCCAGTAAATAAGTCAAGCTAAAGGAAGCCTTAGTGGGGATATTACCACTAAATACAACTATACAAACCTAAAGACCTAGGAGAGATTTGGGCATAAATATGCCATTTTATTAAGGCCCATATAAAAAGGGGGTATTAATTATAAACATCGATCCCAGATCCTCGATTCGAACTCAAAATTGTCGATCCTAATTTCAGCTTTCCACTCACTAGAACTGAGGAAAAAGTTCAGCTAATCTCCCTCATCGTGCCCATCTTTATCTTGCCTTCACTTAGCTTCTTAGCTGCTCACCCCTCTGTTGTGAAAAATGACGGCAATAAAGCGAAAAATGGAACGAGAAAAATTGCACGTAAAAAAAAACACCAGAGCGACACACAGATTTGTGTGGTTCGGCAAATTTGCTTACGTCCACGGAGCTGCAGAGAATTTTACTACTTCGAGTAATTACATCGTCGAACGCCTCGACGTTTACAAGAAAATCTCTATTTTCTTCTCTCCCTTCCTCTCTCTCTCTCTCTTCCCTCTTTCTCTTAGCTCTCAAGATGACTTGGTTTGGCCTTGCTTGGCTTTGCTTAGCTTGTATTTCCTTTAAACCAAAAGAGACTATTTATAGAAACCATGAGAGCGGTAGGTGGAAGGTAAGTGAGCGGTAGGTGGGATGTGGTAGGTTAGCGGTAGATGGGTGTGGTAGGTGAGCAGTAGGTGGGATACTTAATTAAGAAGCTAATTAAATTCGGTGGACCGGGCCTCCACATTACCCAACAATTCTCCCACTTGGAGACTGAGACACTAAATGCATTACCTACTAGCTGCATCATCTACTAGCTATACCGACCTTCTCCTCAAGCATGATATCCTCCACCCCTGCAACTCGAAGCTCCTGTCTTCTGGCCAGAAAACCAACTGAAATTGAGCACAACTTCAGCTTCTCACGAGTAACACTCTCAGTTGACATATCACCATCAACTTAGCCTTGTACCGACAAGCTCTTTCCTAGGTTACTCATGTATCTGCTTACAACTCTCACTGCATGAGCAATGTCCCGCTTCTGCTGAAAGTCCTTTTCAACAAGTTCAGCATTATAGCTCTTACTGCTACCAAGCGTAGTCTTCATCCGGTACACTCACTTGTTGTGCAATGTCTTCTTCCTTGGTGGAAGTTCTGTCAGCTCCCAAGTTTGATTCCCTGACAGGGAATCTGTCTTCTCCTTGGTTAGCTCCCACTTGCTCGAATTCTCATCTTGCAAGATTTCTTCATAACTTTGTGGTTCTCCACCATTTGTTTGTACATGGTCCAATTTTCCCGCTTTTGACGCTCTGCCACTTTTCAAGAAATAGAACTTCTTTTGCTTCCCCATAATGCACCTCTGACTCATGTGTCCACGCCTGAGTAAACCTGTAGTCATATATAGTATGTTAGTTTTCTTATCCCAAGCCATTACAAATGCTCCTTTGGTAACATTTCAGGTGTTATCTGAGAACACCACCGAATGACCACCCTTATTGAGTTGTCCAACAGAGATGAGGTTTTTCTTCAACTCAGGAACGTGTCTGGCCTTTTGCAAAGTTCATTTGCTCTTGCTAGGGAGTGCAATATCAACATCTCTCGTCCCTACTATGTCCAGAGCTTTTCCATCAGTCAGATGTATCTTCCCAAAGTTACCTACAACATAATTTCGCATTAACTCCCGACAGGAAGATATTTGGAAGGAAGCCCCTGAATCCAGTATCCAGTCATCAACAGAACTGTAAACTGTCAGAAATTGTGCATCCTGTAATTCTTCAGATACAACATTAGCATCATCATTCTCCTTCTTCTTACGATTCCTGCAGTTCCTTTTTATGTGGTCAGTCTTGCCACAATTCCAGCAGATTGTCTGCTGACCTGACTTTGATTTTGATCGTCAAAGGTTTGAGTTTCTGTCTTGTGATCTCCCTCTGGAATCAACAATCAGTGCCGAAATTGAACCCATGGTCACGCCAGAATCTTTCCTGCGCACCTCCTCAGCCAAAATCAAATCACGAATATCATCATATTTCAGCTGTTTGAAAGGAAGCCCCTGAATCCAGTATCCAGTCATCAACAGAACTGTAAACTGTCATAAATAGTGCATCATGTAATTCTTCAGATACAACAATAGCGTCATCATTCTCCTTCTTCTTACGATTCCCGCAGTTCCTTTTTATGTGGTCAGTCTTGTCATAATTCCAGCAGATTGTCTGCTGACCTGATTTTGATTTTGATAGTCCAAGATTTGAGTTTTTGTCTTGTGATCTCCCTCTCGAATCAACAATCAGTATCGAAATCAAACCCGAGGTCTCGCCAGAATCTTTCCTGCGCACCTCCTCAGTCAAAATCAAATCACGAATATCATCATATTTCAGCTTGGATTTACATGCAGAACTGCTGACTGCAATTCTCATAGCTTCCCAACTATTTAGTAATGAAGCCAACAATATCAGCGCACATATCTTATCATCAAAATCAATTTCAACAGACGACAACTGATTTGTGATAGTGTTAAAATCATTCACGTGTTGAGCAACAGACACACCTTCCACCATCTTCAAGTTGAATAATTTTTTTATCAAATGCACCTTGTTATTCACCGATGATTTTTCATACATACCTAATAAAGCCGCCATGAGATCTACAGTAGTCCTCTCCTTGATGACGTTGTGGGCAACCGATCTCGATATGGTTAATCGTATAACCCCCAGAACCTGTCGATCCAACAGATTTTATTTTGCCTCGTCCATCTTTTCTGATCATTTTCTTAGTAATAGAAGATGAAGTTTCTTCCCATAGAGGTAGTCTTCTGTCTGCATCCTCCAGTAAGCAAAATCTGTGTCATTGAACATCTCGATCCTCAATGTCATCACTTCGTCTCCGCCCATCGTTCTTCCTTAGATCCGAACTCAAGCTCTGATCTCAGTTGTGAAAAACGACGGCAATAAAGCGAAAAATGGAATGAGAAAAATTGCACGTAAAAAAAAACACCAGAGCGACACACAAATTTACATGGTTCAGCAAATTTGCGTACGTCCACGGAGCTGCAGAGGATTTTACTACTTCGAGGAATTACACCGTCAAACGTATCGACGTTTACGAAAAAATCTCTATTTTTTTCTCTCCCTTCCTCTCTATCTCTCTCTTCCTCTCTTTCTCTTAGCTCTCAAGATGACTTGGCTTGGTCTGGCTTGGTCTTGCTTGGCTTTGCTTGGCTTATATTTCCTTTAAACCAAAAGAGACTATTTACAAAAATCGTGAGAGCGGTAGATGGGAGGTAGGTGAGCGGTAAGTGGGATGTGGTAGGTGAGTGGTAGGTGAGTGTGGTAAGTGAGCGATAGGTGGGATACTTAATTAAGAAGCTAATTAAATTCGGTGGACCGAGTCTCCACATTACCCAACACACTCTCCCTCTCTTTCTCTCTCTACCCATTCTCTCTCCTTATGGACACTCTATTCTTACGGTGTGATCCAAGAACAAACTTGGGTTCAGCACAAAGATTTACAATTCACCTAAAAAATATAAATCCACAGAAAAAGCTCAAGAGTTAAGAAAAATCAAGCAATATTCTGGCCTAAAAAACATTGATCCACAGCTTGAAAATGCAATTACAGTTATGATAGTACAGCAAGCAGCAAAAACTTACATCTATAAGAAGCGATAAAATAATACAATAGGAAAAAAAAACACCACTGAAATTCGAATTGCACCTATTTCACAGCCAAGTCCATTAAGACCGGATATGAGAACATTTGAGGCAAAGAGTCGTCTCATGGCATCTCTTCCATACACAGCTAGCTGGCGACTGTGGAGATCCTCATCTATTTCCTGCGATTTACTCCCGTTCCCCTCCAACTGTATGTATTGAACCGTAGTGAAATTGCTACCTGGAGCTGCCTCCGTCTCCAATTCCCTAGACGAGATCAACGGATCTCTTTGCTTGTTCAACAAGGGTTTCTCTGCGAGCTGCTCTTCTTCTGCTTCTTCAACGACAGCATCCGCCACTCTCTTTCTACAACGCATGTAGCGTAAAGCCCCGTTCAAAATTGCATAGCATCCAACCCCGACGACCAGCAATAACAAGGAGCGGCGATACAAGTGGGAATCCTGATCTGCCATGAAAATCTCCAAAAAGAGCCCAAGGAGTACGGGCACAATTAGGGATAGTAATAGCCCTAATCTGATCTTCATAAGGCGAACGGGAAGGAAAGAATTATAGGAAACCCAAGGAGGCAAAATGCCAGAGTAGCTTGCCGCTGGCTTCAATGGAGTCGTGGGGAGGAAAAAAGAAACGAACTATTTGCCGACCGGTGCTGAGTGGGGTTTGTTTGGTTTACGCAAATGTATTTTAAAAATTGAGGCCGACTTCTTTTTCATGATGCCATTAACTTTTTATTTTTTATGGTTATTTAATTAATTTTGATTTAACATAACGTTCAATCACACTAAGGGTCTATTTAGCACAGCTGTGAATTAAGCAATTTATTCTGATAATCTCTTTGCAGATTATCAGAATAATCTGACTTGCTGTTGGGGCAGCTTATTCAGATTAGTTTATTGGTGGTTAAATGACATTCTTGCGTCTGTCTGATAAAACTGTTTGAGGCAGCTTATTCAGAATTGCTTATTGGTAGAACATAAGCATATAGTGCAGAAATATAAGATCATCACATATCAGTTCAAAGAGATTACATACACTTCTCACACCCTCATGAGTATCAGAATAAATAAAAAAAGTACAAAGACAAGTACAACTACAATGGGAAGTATTAAAATATTTAATTTCAAACTCTGGTTACGTCTCTCCTCTAAGCATACTCAGAGCCAATACCTCCAAGCAAACAACACATGCCAAATTTCTCATGAACTATAACTAAAAATCAGATAAAATGCTTAATATCTCATGTCACAAAACAGATGCCCGAAATTTTAAAGCCACATTTCAATTATCTGAGATACTTGAAAGTATCTCAGATAAAATGCCACATATCTACACTTATAAAGATAGACACAAATTCAACAACCAGGTTTCCAGGATCGCAGCTAGCAATACAAATCCAACAGCCAGGTAAAATGTCAAACTATCTCAAATGCCCTAAAAACCAAAAATCAGAGAAAATGCTAAAACCTAGTGGATGTCATAAACAACTAATGCCATAGATCTAAAATTTTTGCGCTTGTATGGATCAGAAAGGAAACCAACGATCATTTCTTGCATAGATCAGAGCAAAGAAAGCATTCCAGGGATCGCAATTAGGGAAATCGAATGGATACCTAATGATCAACAAAGAAAATAGGAAAGGAAGAAGGTTCGAACTCCTCTAGAGCGATGAACTAGAAAGGAAACCAGCGATGGAGACGGCAAGGGATATTGAGGGCACCTCCAGAATTCCTAGGGTAACGCAGATCTCTAATGCCGAATGCGGGGCTCACACAGCGTCGAATCTCCTATTTGTTTTATCGGACGCGGACACACTGCGATGGGAAAACACCAAACTGAACGCCCTTATCAAACAAGAAGACGGCGTTCTAATAACGTCGCCACTCCCAATAAGGCCCCCAAACGGGCCCTAAATCTCTCTGGTTGAAGCATTACCATTGTGTCTAAGGCAATCAAAACGACTTGTTATTCTCGAACAATTCTTTAAGAAGCTCGTGTTCGACTTATTCGCTAAATTAACGAACCGTACACGAACAATACAAACCAAGATTTGTTCGTTTTTGTTCGGCTCGTTTTGACTCGAAATACTACAAATCAATTATATATATATATATATAGAGAGAGAGAGAGAGAGAGAGAGAATAATAGTATTTTAAAAAAACTCAATTGTCTAAATGGCTACAAAAATTTATAATCATTTAAAATTATTAATTAAGAAACTAGAATAAAAAATTTTAAATTAGATTCTAATGATGTTTTAATACAAATAATAATTTTTAAATTTTACCTCAATCCTTAACATCTTATGACTGCGTGATTAAGGTTGTCAAAACTACTCTTTGTTCGTGAACGACTTGTGTTCGGCTCGGTAAGCACACGAGCCGAACACGAACACACTTTTTGAGCTCAAAATAAAAATGAGTCGAACAATGACTGAGCCTAAGCTCGCTCGTGTTCGGCTCGTTTACACCCCTAATTGCGTCCAAGGAACCGTATAAGCGTCGTATGATGATGGGAACACTAATGAAATAATTATCATCACATAAATGCTTTAAAGATTTCATTTAATATCATCAAACTTCCTGTCCAATTAAGGCACAAAATGACCAATAATAAAAACATCTTGTCCAATGAAAATGTCAACAACCTTCCTTTTATTATTCCTTTTATAGGGAAAAAATTTGCGTACGTCAAACGTACGCAGAGATGGGTACATAATAGTGTACACGGGGGTTATATGGGGATTACAAAGGGGTTATAACCCCGTTGTACCTCCCGTGTACCTCCCGTGTAACCCCGCTGTAACCCGCGCATTTATTTTATCCATTGGGATTACAAGGTTACAGCGGGGTTACACCGGAGTTACACGGGAGGTACAATGGGGTTATAACCCCCTTGTAATCTCCATATAACCCCCGTGTACCCTATTATGTACTCATCTCTGCGTACGTTTGACGTACGCAAATTTTTTCCCTTTTATAGAGGATTCTCAATGAATTTTTCTTGGATGTCCCGAAGTGAAAACTAGCTCCCTTGCAACCACATACAGCAGAGGGTCTGGGCCGTAGGCATGAAGAATTTTTGGGAAAAATATCGGATCCATTTCTATAGATACCACCCAATTGTTACATCTAAAATTTCTTCTTTTTTTTTTTTTTATTGAAGGGGCATTTACATGCACACCACCCAATTCTTACTTATTTACATTTCTAAAATTTAAATTTTATTTTAATGTAATTTACAATTTACGGGTTCATGAATATATTGTATTTATCTTATTTATTTACTTAATGTATATTTTATTTTAATTTTTTAGTTAATATGATTTTAATCAATTATAAATTTTTGTTGGATTATTTTAAAATAATAATCATTATATATATCTATGAACGAGCAAACCTCTATTCGTGTTCAACTTGTTTATAAATCGAGCTAAAAAATATAGTTCATATTCGGGTCGTTTGTTTAACAAATGAGCCAAATACGATGCGCATAATGAGCCGAACATGAGTTGTTCGCGTACAACGAGCAGTTTTGACAGCTCTACTTGTATTGTTATAGTTTCGGAATACGAGTATTCAATGGTTTTTTTTTTTTTTATCATCATTATTTTTTAACTAAATTTTCAGGTTAATTTAATTGATTAAAAGATGAACAATATAAGAAATAATATTTATATAAAATGCGCACAACCCGTTATGGGGCAACATTTTATTCTACCGTCATAAGTTAAATTTAATTAGTGACTCTTTTATTTGTAAAATGTTATTCATAAAGAATGAATATAAGAAAATTAATTCCCACCATCTGACAGTTTGTTCCCACCTTGATTAATTTCAAGTTCTCGGTCAGGTCGTGACAAAATATTTAATAGCCAAGAGTTTGATATTTAAATTATAATTTTAAAACATTGAAAAGCTTTATTTTAATACACTTTTAATATCATGTTTGAATAGAAAAACTAAATTCATTTTACAGCCAAATAAAAGAATCCAATTATCTTGAATTTTATTTTAAACTAACAAAAAAAAATGAGTAATCAAAACAGGATATATATAATTTAAACAAATTTCTCAAAATATATTAATCCTAACAAAAAGTGAAATAAATAAGTGAGTTTTATTTAATAGAAGTTCGATTTGAAATTAAATAAATGCCAAATATTGTGTTAGAAATTTTTAATGCTCCTAAAAAGTCGATCCTTAAGAATTTAAGTTTTTTTTCTAAATTGGATGATTTTGAAATGAAACATAGTCCACAACCCATTTTTGACCCATAATCCACAAAATGGCTCAGCAATTGTTGATGATGTGAAACAAGCTCCAAAATTTTATCGTCCCTAAAGAAAAAAATATTACATTAGTAACGTGCGTACCCAATAAAATCAGACCACGACACCCCGCGGGACAGAGAAAAAAAAAACGGCGTAGTAACACGGGGAATATTCTCTCCTGTGTTATTCATGTGTTATTGTGTGTTATTCATGTGTTATTGCGTGTTATTGATGTGTTATTGTGTTATTATAACACCAAGAATATTCTCATGACACAATAACACATGAATAACACACAATAACACATGAATTACACAGGGAATATTCCCAACAGAGAAAAAAGCGGCGCAGTAACACGGGGGAATATTCTCCCCCGTGTTATTGATGTGTTATTGTGTGTTATTCATGTGTTATTGTGTTATTATAACATCAGGAATATTCCTAGGAGACAATAACACATGAATAACACACAATAACACATGAATAACACATGAGGGAATATTCCTCGTGTTACTGCGCCGCTTTTTTCTCTGTCGCGCGGGGTGTCGTGGTGTGATTTCATTGGGTACGCACATTACTATACGTGCGTAGTACTAATGTAATATTTTTTCTGTCCCTAAATATGTAATACGTTTTCAAGTTGAAGGCATATTTAGAGATGATGAAGATTTATCACGCTACTTCTCTATTGCTTTTTGCGTTCATTGTGAAGTTTAATAGCTAAATTTGATGGTAAAATATTATGACTCTTTGCTGAGTTGTAGAAAGATATCATGTATTAAAGACGAAAGGTGAAGGAGGTGGTGAAAGGATCTCTAGATGAATGTAAGAATAGAATTTGTTTGGAATAAATTATTTTTTATTAATTTCTCACTTAATTTGGTGAATTGTGTTGACCTCATTTTATATGAGATCTAACTCTTTCTCTTTAGAGCCTAGAATCTAGGCTTAGGAATTTTCTAGTGTCTATCCTAGAGGACTAGTGATGGGATTCACCCCTTAGCAATTCTAAACACCTCTTATCTCTTTTGTGAGGCCTTACATTGTTGGTCTCAAGCCCTCAATTTTTTGGTTAAGAAGGCTCAAAGAGATTTCCCATAGGATCATGAGGCCTTAGAGACACCCTTTATGACCTTAGGTGGCTTGGTCACCACTTCATTTACACGTCACTTCCCACTCACCAAGTTTGCTCCATGTCCATCCAAATTTCCCAAATTGACCCGAGTTTCCACCAAATTACCAAATCAAGCCAATCCTATCAAATTTCAAATCAAAACCTCAAATTTGTCCAAGTTCAAACTCAGATTTCACCAAAACCACCAAAACCCCAAAATTCAATCTACTTTTCCCCAATTCCAAACCCAAATTCAAATTTATCAAGCCTAAACCCAAATATAACTCAAAACCACTTCAAATTCACCAAGGCTATTTCAAAATCTAAATCTAACCCAATTTCATCAAATTCCAAGTTCAAATTAATTTTTGCCAAATTGACCCTGCCTGAGGGTTCACCAGATCACCAATTATGCTTTGTCATATGCACATGAGTTACATTGGGATGGGAAACAAATTTAGGTCCATTTGGGTTCAATTTGTGCTAAATCCAAGTCAAAAACACCAAAAAAATGCCTAACAACACAAAACTTGTATACGCACGCGATAACATCGCGGAACTCCAACTCGTTGCTCGATAACACCAACACTATCGTGATATCAGATATATATTATTACAGTAACGCCGCCACTGCATGGCTTTGCGGCACAATGCTACAAACCCAACAATAACACCACAATAATACCTAAATAACACTGCAATACTACTGCCCTGCATACTGTGCCGTAATCCTGCGATACACCAAAAAATACTACCAAAATACTACCGTGAATAACACCATCCTTTCAGCTGCAGCGGTAAACCACGCATAAACACTAGATCACCAAGCATAATGCATCAATACCACCCGTATTTTCAAAAAAAATTGCCAATAACACCGAGTATTACCAAGGTAAACCCACAATAATACCCAAATCACTGACTTTTTTTGCAATAACACTAAAGTTACTCCATTTCTTCACATCCCAACGACACCCACGGTCGTACATCCTAATACCACCTAAGAAGCTCAAATATAACCAAAATAAAACCAAACTCCTAAAACCCATAACACTTCCAAAATATCAGGAAACCTCATATTAAACCCCAATAACCCCACAAAAGACCAAATAACACAAATTTGAGGGTTTTTGTTCGATTTTCTACCACTACAACCAAAATACAATTAGAATACAATCTAAATAACACCTAGATGGACAAAACTGTAGCTTCTCCTAGCGTGATTTGGCTCACTCGCGCACGACAAAGGACATGTTGACCCTGTCCATCACTCTCTGCTCGAAGATCTTATCTTCCCAAGGCTCTTGAATAGGTCATTCCTTCGAGAAAATGAGAATTTCCATTTTAGCTCAATCACGCAAGGCAAAGGACATGTTAACCCTATCCATCACCCTCTGCCCGAGATCTTCTCTTTCCAAGGCTCTTGAATAGGTCGTTCCTTCAGGAAAACAATTTTTATTTTGGTGAAAATGCTTGCTTTGAACTTTCCTTCATGAAACATTTGAAGGGCCCAAGCCATCACCCTTTCCTTGAAGCTTTAATTTGACAAAATTTCCCTTGTCTCCAGCCCTTAGCCGAACATATATAAGGCCACTCCTTCATGTTCAAAACACACAGCACCAAGGTAGCTAAGGCGAAGCCCTGCCGAAGTTTCCCTTGACCTCTTGCAACCTTCCATAAGCTCATCCTAAGCTTCCTAACCCCTTTCCACCTCTCATCAAACACCAAATCTTCACCTTAAAGCAAAACTTAATTTTTGTCCCAGGAATTTAACCTCGCCAAAACACCAAAATAATCACTCCACAAGCTTCCCAAGACCCTAAAACATCATTCTACACAAGTCGTGTCCTTTTTGAGCCCTCTACCATAGCTCAAGACCAAGGTCAACCACACATTTGATCAAGTTTGTACTTGAACCCATTCATGGACGAATTTGATGCTTGGAGTAAGTTTATGGGATTCAATTGAATCTTCTACTACCACCCAATCAAAACCTCACCCCTTGGGCAAATGTATAACTCAAAAAACTTCATTTTCACCTCAGTTTTGAACCTTTGTGAAAAGAAATTGCATGCCATGATAATCTTGCCATATAAATATGTTCCTCATGCTTAAATGATGGTGTAAGATCAAACCCTTTTTAATTTCATTAAGTATCGAGTGAGATTTTGATGTTTTAACTTGGACGGTTTAAGTGTTCTGGCTCATTTGAGAAGATGAACAGTACTTGAGTTATTTGAAGTTATATTTTTGGTAGTATCATGATGTTATTTGCACTTTTTTGTCACTTTATTTACACCATGTTACATGTGTTATATTATAGTGGTATTATGGTGTTACTTGCACTGTTTTACTGTAATATTTGCATAGTATCTTAATTTTATTGTGATTTTATGTCATTTTTCCTATGGTTAAGTTAAAATGAGATTTTTCTAGTTTAAATAATTACAGTAATTAATTTAAACTTTGAAAAAGATCATATTTTGGTGTAGAAAACCCTTAAAAATAAAATAAAAATTCCCTTGTACTCAGTGAACATAGGAGAAATTATTGATCCAAAAATTTAAGATATTTACTTAATATTTTTCTATAAATTAATTAATAATAAAAAATCT
This sequence comes from Phalaenopsis hybrid cultivar, assembly GCA_002079205.1. Classification (NCBI taxonomy): domain Eukaryota; kingdom Viridiplantae; phylum Streptophyta; class Magnoliopsida; order Asparagales; family Orchidaceae; genus Phalaenopsis; species Phalaenopsis hybrid cultivar. The sequence continues at coordinate 19,702 of JXCR01067372.1, forward strand.
TCTTTTAAATATAAAAAATTAAATCTTCATTACTATCATCTTCTTTTTATGTGATTGATAGCCTGATTATTCTTGGTACCACTAGTTGGTTGGCTGATAGATGCATATTTTCAAAGTTTGATTTGAATATGATGTTTCTTAAACTGCTAGTGTCAAACAGAATACTACCCATCTTATAGTTTTTTATCATCATCGTGACCATGACGGTGTTGTTGTAAGGGTTCCCCTTCGTAGGCAAGTCTACATTAGTAAAAATGCTCAGAGAATGAAACATCCTCTTCGAAGCCAAAGCGGCGACACAAAGTTCCCCTGTCTGGAGACTCTTATGATCAGCTCGACAGATCAATTCTCCTCTCAGGACAACTTGCACTATCCCCATGATGTAGATAACATTGGCTCAGATGGGCTTACTAGAGTCTTCTTCTACTAGGGCTTTCCCCTCCTTTTGGGTTTAGGGTTTAGAGACCAAAAACTCTTTGAATTCTTTGAGCCAAATTAATTCTTTAACCAAGCTTCGGAGGCGTCTCAACTCTTTTGTATCATGACCATGGTTCCTGTGGTACTTATAGAATTTATTTGTGCTCTAGAGAAAAGCTCTGGTTCTCATTAGTGAAGCCCTTCTGAAGTACTCCTTGTCATGTACGACCTACACCAATTCCATCAATGAATCCCTCAAATGAGCGACTTTTGGTATCTCTTGATCATCAGATGATCGGTCATTCAATCGCTCTATCCTCCTCTTCGATGGTTTTTGTTGGGCTCTCTATTATCACGAGTTGGTTGGCTATCTTCATGTCTAGGTTGTTCTTCAACCTCCACTCATCATCTTAAGAGTGCCTCTTTCATGAGCGATGGTCGAATTATTCAGATTTGTAATAAGAAGGATGGAAATACTCTCAAGTGTAATGGATAGTTTGCTCACTCCTAAAAAATACTTGAATCACTCGCTCCTGAGCCCTTGGATCAGACCAACATGCGCTATCTCGACTTCTAGATCCCACACTTCTAGGATTTTATTCTATAATTGAGCGACATATGAACAAATGTTCTTATTTGTCACCTAAATGACATGTTCTTACGAGGCTCCTGGGTGTTGGCGAAGTGCACTGTGAACATCTTCGTGAATATAGTGAAGGAGGTGATTGCTCCTGTTGGGAGGCCATTAAACCCCATGAGGGTTGAGTCCCTCAGGGTGGTGTAAAATAATTGAAATTTCAATGTGCCGGATTTTGGGAAGGCATACGACCGATTCTATATGATTAGTTGGATCACTCTGCCCCTTGTATGATTCTATTGAAGGGAGTTGAAACTTCTTTGGTGGCTCAACATCAAAGATTTGCTAGGACAACATATTTTGTAGCTGACGTTAGACCTTCATATGCCCAAACCATTATTTGACAAACGGTGTTGACCAAACGCTATCCAAATAGTGGGAGTCTTCCATCATTCTCCCCTTTGAGTCATTCAACAGACTTGGGGTTCAGGTTCTTATTCTCGAAGTTTTTGTTTCCAGGGGGCTTGTGCTTTTCCCTTAATGAGCATTCAAGTTAATTATGTTATATGCCATGTCATGTTGTCTCTAAGTTCCTGAGTTTGTTGTTGCAAAAATTCTCTTGTGCACTCCATGTTTAAAGTGTTTATTAAATGAGTTTATTCGTCGTGATGTGCTCTTCTTCTTGTTGATAACAAGATCCAAGCAGACCACACCTTTGAGAATGTTGAATTCAGATGTCCTATGAATCACGCCCGAGATGAAGAGCGTAAGACAGATGAGAGAAACAGAGAAAGAGGGGGAAAGAAAAAAAGTGCACAGTAAAATAAGCGTTTTGATAGAGTAATTTTAATAGTCATTTATTATAAAAATGTCCCGCCATTTTTAGAATTCAAGGATATCTATTGTAAAATTTCATAATTGTCACTATTTTAATAGGGACGATATAAGATATTATTATGACATCTTTTCATATTCTTAACTTGCTCCGACACCCTTTCATACTCATAACAGATCATAGTATCGTTTCATATTCATAACTAATTGAAGAGAGACTTCAGATGACCAATTAGCCTTATCTCTGAAATGGATGAAAGCCTTTAGTCGGTCAACAGTCATATGGTTGGTTGAAAGGTTGACGGTTAAACTACGCTTGATATTTCCGTCTTTAGGTGAATGGGGCCTTTAAGCAGAGGGTATATGACCATAATCTGACGGCCAGCTCTCATTGGAAAAGGAGCCTTCATTGAGGGTGAGAAACATGTTCTATATGGGGTGAGGGGATTGGCTTCTCCTTATACTCATTCTTTCGGCTACGTCAGGATTTTGATTGAATTAAACGACGCATGATGTTTTCATCTTTTGACTTTCTCAATTCACTGTCATTTGGCGTCATAAACGAGGCCCGTTGAATTTTCTTACACACATATATACATACATGTACACACACACATTTACATACATATTTATACACATATAGACACACATATATATATACATATATATAGATATATGTNAAATCTCCTATTTGTTTTATCGGACGCGGACGCACTGCGATGGGAAAACACCAAACTGAACGCCCTTATCAAACAAGAAGACAGCGTTTGTTAACGTTGCCGCTCCCAATAAGCGCCCCCAAACGGGCCCTAAATCTCTCTGGTTGAAGCATTACCATTGTGTCTAAGGCAGTCAAAACGGCTTGTTATTCTCGAACAATTCGTTAAGAAGCTCGTGTTCGACTTATTCGCTAAGTTAACGAACCGTACACGAACAACACAAACCAAGATTTGTTCATTTGTGTTCGGCTCTTTTTGACTCGAAATACTACTAATCAATTATATATATATATATATATAGAGAGAGAGAGAGAAGAATAGTATTTTAAAAAAACTCAATTGTCTAAATGGCTACAAAAATTTATAATCATTTAAAATTATTAATTAAGAAACTAGAATAAAAAATTTTAAATTAGATTCTAATGATGTTTTAATACAAATAATAATTTTTAAATTTTACCTCAATCCTTAACATCTTATGACTGCGTGATTAAGGTTGTCAAAACTACTCTTTGTTCGTGAACGACTTGTGTTCGGCTCGGTAAGCACACGAGCCGAACACGAACACACTTTTTGAGCTCAAAATAAAAATGAGTCGAACAATGACTGAGCCTAAGCTCGCTCGTGTTCGGCTCGTTTACACCCCTAATTGCGTCCAAGGAACCGTATAAGCGTCGTATGATGATGGGAACACTAATGAAATAATTATCATCACATAAATGCTTTAAAGATTTCATTTAATATCATCAAACTTCCTGTCCAATTAAGGCACAAAATGACCAATAATAAAAACATCTTGTCCAATGAAAATGTCAACAACCTTCCTTTTATTATTCCTTTTATAGGGAAAAAATTTGCGTACGTCAAACGTACGCAGAGATGGGTACATAATAGTGTACACGGGGGTTATATGGGNATTAACATCTTATGACTACGTGATTAGGGTTGTCAAAACTACTCTTTGTTCGTGAACGGCTTGTGTTCGGCTCAGTAAGCAAACGAGCCGAACACAAACACACTTTTTGAGCTCAAAATAAAAATGAGTCGAACAATGACTGAGCCTGAGCTCGCTCGTGTTCGGCTCGTTTACACTCCTAATTGCGTCCAAGGAACCGTATAAGTGTCGTATGATGATTGGAACACTAATGAAACATTTATCATCACATAAATGCTTTAATGATTTCATTTAATATCATCAAACATCTTGTCCAATTAAGGCACAAAATGACCAACAATAAAAACATCTTGTCCAATGAAAATGTCAAATGTGAAAACTAGCTCCCTTACACCACATACAGCAGTGGGTCTGGGCCGTAGGCATGAAGAATTTTTGGGGAAAATATTGGATCCATTTATATAGATACCACCCAATTGTTACATATTCATATGCATAACGTCTAAAATTTCTTTTTTTTCTTGTTTAATTGAAGGGGCATTTACATGCACACCACCCAATTCTTACTTATTTACATTTCTAAAATTTAAATTTTATTTTAATGTAATTTATATTTTACAGGTTCATGAATATCTTGTATTTATCTTATTTATTTACTTGATTGATATTTTATTTTAATTTTTTAGTTAATACAATTTTAATCAATTATAAATTTTTGTTGGATTATTTTAAAATAATAATCATTATATATATCTATGAACGAGCAAACCTCTATTCGTGTTCAACTTGTTTATAAATCTAGCTCAATAAATTAGTTCGTGTTCAGCTTGTTTGTATAACAAATGAGCCGAATATGAGCCGCATAACGAGCCGAACATGAGTTGTTCGCGTACAACGAGCAGTTTTGACAGCTCTACTTGTATTGCTATAGTTTAGGAATACGAGTATTCAATGGTTTTTTTTTTTTATCATCATTATTTTTTTAACTAAATTTTCATGTTAATTTAATTGATTAAGAGATGAACAATAGAAGAAATAATATTTATAGAAAATGCGTACAACCCGTTACGAGGCAAATTTTATTCTACCGTCATTAGTTAAATTTAATTAGTGACTCTTTCATTTGTAAAATGTTATTCATAAAGAATAAATATAAAAAATTTAGTTCTCACCATTTGACAGTTTGTTCCCACCTCTCGGTCAGGTCGTGACAAAATATTTAATAGCCAAGAGTTTGATATTTAAATTATAATTTTAAAACATTGAAAAGCTTTATTTTAATACACTTTTAATATCATGTTTAAATAGAAAAATTAAATTCATTTTACAGCAAAATAAAAGAATCCAATTATCTTGAATTTTATTTTAAACTAACCAAAAAAATTTGAGTGATCAAAACAGGATATATATAATTTAAACAAATTTCTCAAAATATATTAATCCTAACAAAAGTGAACTAAATAAGTGAGTTTTATTTAATAGAAGTTTGATTTGAAATTATATAAATACCAAATATTGTGTTAGAAATTTTTAATACTTCTAAAAAGTCGATTCTTAAGAATTTAAGTTTTTTTCTAAGTTGGATGATTTTGAAATGAAACATAGGGTTTGTTTGGCGCAGTTGTTGATTATTTATAATCTGCTGATAAACAGATTATTCTGATAATCTGATAATCTGCAGAATATCAGAATAATCTGGTCTGCTGTTTGGGGCAGCTTATTCAGATTAGTTTATTGGTGGTTAAATGACATTCTTGTCTCTGTCTGATAAAACTGTTTGGGGCAGCTTATTCATAATAATTTATTGGTAGTCATAAGCATAAAGTGCATAAACATACAATCATCACAGATCAGTTCCAGAAGATGACATACAATTATTAGACTCTCGTGAGTACGAGAAGAAATAAAAAAAGGACAAAGACAAGTACAATTACAATGAGAAATATTAAAATATTTAATTTCAAACTCTGGTTACGTTTGTCCTCAGCTGCACTATCAACATCGGAAAACACAGATTCTCATGACTGCTAGCAGTGTAATATGTGGGACTGTCAGCCCACCTGAAGAAACAACAACGAGCTGAAACACTCTTGGCACAACCGTAGAACTGCCTCCCAAAGTTATGAAACTGCCGCGACGTGAGCAACGAAGACGATAGTCAACAATAACACAAAATACCTCTATCTTCAATAAATATCCTAGAAGTCATGTTTGCATAACTGCAAAAAAAAAACAAAAAAAAACTGAATGTCAGAACATGTTACCAAAAAAATAAAATCCAAATAAAGATTGACTTACATATATATGAAGAAAAGAAAGACTTGTTGGATTAGTTTTCATATATAACATCTGCTAATACTCCCTCAGAGCAGTCATCTCAGCCACACCCTCTGAGTCATGAACTTCAAATTCATTAAATTCATTGTCATTTTCAGGAACTGAAGGTCCGATCATGATTTCTAAAGGTTCTTTATAAACAATCAGCTCTTCGTTATTAGCCATACTAAAGTTTGTATCTGATCGTGAAGGGTGTCGTCGTATGAAGTTATGAAGTGTCATTATTGCCACCACAATATACACCTGCTTTTGAAATGGATATGATGACATATCACGTAGGAATACCCATTCCTTTTTCCAAACCCCAAACGTTTTTTCAATTACCCCACGTAAAGAGGAGTGACATTTGTTAAACATTTCTTTCCTACCACGAATACTGCCACTTGCTCGCTCAAAATCTGAAATATGATACTTAGTGTCTGGATATGCTTCAGATAGCCCCTCTACATAGGGTATCCATCATCAACCAAATAGTATTTCCTGTTATGGAAGATATTGTTATTTGCAATAAATACCTATAACTTGTAATTTTATAAATCAAAACATACCTGAAGGCGGATGAGAAAAACCTTGTGATCTATTCCTCGTAGCATAGACAAAAGCTCAACTATCATGTGCACTCCCTTCCCAGCCCACCATAACATATGTGAAACACACGTTGAAGTCACATATCGCCATGACATTTTGAGTAGTCGATCCAGCGAGCGAGAAATAAATAACGAGAAAACTCAGCTAGTAAGAATAAAAAAAATATTGAGTTCCACTAATATGCATTCAGGATTCAAATAACATTACATTTAAAAAAAACACAAATCCAAATAACAGATGAGTTCATGACGTTGAATAGTACATAATACATTGCTTGAAAACCAATAAAAACTCAATCATTAACAATAACACGTAAATATTCGACTCGCAACTCTGGTTCCAGCTCCATAAATATGTGCCTACGTGTTGGATTCTCAAGTTTTTTCATACATTTTGCATGAAAGTGCTTATCTGCTACAACTTCAGGGATGGTTTTCAAAGTGCGAAGACAATTGAAGATAGTGTTGTCAGGTAGTGGAGCAGGAGGTGGTGCTCCAAAAACATCTATGAGTCTGTCAAATGAGCTTCTCACAAAAGTATCATTTACTTTCTTTTTTCTTCCTAGCTTGTGCCTTTTCATCTGTGAGCTTGACTCCCCCATCTCCCTCTGGTTAAAACTATGTATTTCTTCTTCAATAGCCACCGGCTCTGGTGTAAAATCATCGGGTTATCCTTCAAACCCCGTTTCACTAAAGGTGAATGTCTGATTTCCCATTGTCACTACCCCTTTAACATTATGCCAAATTTCTCTTCAAAATTTGGCTCAATTCCGCTCTGCTTGTATTTTCTTGCTGTTGGCAGTGCCTATAACAGAAATTGAGGACACTCATGTAATTAAAAAAAAAATTATATACACAAGTTGAAAATGTAAGTCATACCTCTAATTTCTCGGCCCACCATTCTTCTGGTGCATCAATTGTTCGTTTTATTGGATCACAGCCTAACCCAGTTGATCCACGTTTTAGCTCATTCCAAATCTTCCTTTCCTTTTTTAATTGATCCTATTTATTTTTAAACTTTAGCCTATCATAATCCTTTCCAGTTCGTTCTTTAAACCTTCTAGCTATATTCAGCCAACCTTCTTTGTTAAAGTACGTTGTCGGCTGATTTCCCAATTCTATTTCTTTAACACACAGATTGCAAAAAATATTTGTCACTTCTTTATCCCACATTGCGGACGGACCCCCTTCTTTAGACATGTTGGAGCTATAATGAACAACAACATTATACACAAAGAATACCCACAATGTTGCAATTAAAAAATCAAAATAGAAGTATAAGTACACGAAAGAATTATGTGGTTTGGTCAATGACCTACATCCACAGAAAGAAAGACACGAATGTTTCACTATGAAATTTTGTATGATACATAACTATCAAACTGCTACAACAATAATAGTTGACATTTCTACACATAATCCCTATAAACATAGCAACCTCTATGGCAAATACAAACTTCTAATGCCAATACAAATTTTTAATGCCAAAACAAACTTCTAATGTCAACAATAGATGACATTGCTACACATAATCCAACAATAATAGATGACATTGTTGCACATAATCTAATGCCAAATTGTAATGCCAAAACAAATTTTCTGCAGCTCCTAACCATCAAACCTAAAAAAGGAAGACCAAAAGCTGCATTTATTTTAGCTAGTATACTAGAAAAATGCGTCACACCAATGCAGCCAATGAAGCTATTAAAACATAAATTTCATCCATTGTAGATAGTAGACCAAAACTTGCATCCAAGCCAATACAAAGTGTTATTGTGAAATACATAAACCAGAAACTGCATCCAATGCAGCTATTAAACCAGAAATTGGTGCAAAACCAAGAACCAAGAACTGTAGCAAACCAAACAAGAGTAAAAAGTTTAGCTAATACATAAAACCTTAACTGCAAGTAATGGATATTTATATGAGGCATTTTTTAAATCAATTTTTGAGTGAATTTGAAACACCTACTTTCGCAGCTAATTCAATACTGAAAATGAATATTCATAAATTTTTTCAGCCACCATTGCAGCCATCATTGTAATCAATACTGTACAATTTTTGAAATCAAATACTGAACATATGAAACATCTTTCAGCAACCATTGCAATCAAAACTGTATTTCGCTCAGAATATCTAGGAACATAATCAATTATGCTGCAATTTGAAAAAACCATAACCAAAACTTTCCACCAATTCGAAAAAATCAATAGAGTAACAGATCCAATTATGTTGCAAATCCATAAACCAAGAACTGCAGCAAACATTCGACAATCCAATTTCGCCTCTACAGAACAATAGACTATTGAAAAGGCATTCTTAGAAATTATTGCAAACTCAACTGTAAATTCAAATCAAACTCCAACAACATAATCCCAATGAGAGACATACATGAATTTATATGGAAACCAAAAATCTGTAGCAGGAAAATGCCAACTTTTTCTCTATTTGTAAAAATCTTAGAATATCAGAGAGGGGAAGAAGGAAACTGTGATGCGAAGGGAGATGCGAGAATGAGCAAAAAAAAAATTCCCTCTATTTGCAATCTGTTGAAATCTAATGAATACCATATATCTCTTTTCAGATAAAAGCAAAAAATGTGCAAAGTTATCACATTTGAGGCTAGAAGGAGCAGATGGAAGATCAGGGAGGCCCTAGAGCGAGGATTTTCGTTACCTCGATGTCGATCTTTGCGAGAGAAGTTGCAGAATGAGGAATGAAAAACCGGAGGGTGAGAGTAGAAGGGGAGAGCGAGCGAGGGGCACACGAGGAAAATATTACTGTAACACGATACTCATACGCGGACATAGCGCTTCGCTCGCCCGTAAGGAATTCAGGATCGGCGTTAGGGTACGGTAGAAATACACTCACTCAACACAATAATCAAACACTGTGGCGGCGTTTTGAAAAAGCGGCAGCATTTTGAAAATGCTGCCACAGGTGAATAAGCTGCCCCAAACTGGCCCATAGTCCACAACCCATTTTTGACCCATAATCTACAAGATGTCTCCACAACTGTTGATGACGTGAAACAAGCTCCAAAATTTTATTCTCCCTAAATATGTAATACATTTTCATCTTGAAGACATATTTAGAGATGATGAAGATTTATTATGCTACTTCTCTTTTGCTTTTTGTGAAGTTTAATAGCTAAATTTGATAATAAAATATTATGACCCTTTGGTGAGTTGTAGAAAGATATCATGTATTAAAGACAAAAGGTGAAGGAGGTGGTGAGAGGATCTCTAGATTGAATGTAAGAATAGAATTTGTTTGGAATAAATTATTCTTTATTAATGTCTCACTTAATTTGATAAAGTATGTTGACCTCATTTTATATGAGAACTAACTCTTTTTCCTTAGAGCTTAGAATCCAGCCTTAGGACTTTCCTTGTGTCTATCCTAGAGGACTAGTGATGAGATTCACCCCTTAGCAATTCTAAACACCTCTTAGCTCTTTTTTGAGGCCTTACATTGGTGGTCCCAAGCCCTCAATTTTTTGGTTGAGATGGCTAAGACCAATATGTTGAAACTCAAAGAGATTTCCCATAGGACCATGAGGCCTTAGGGACACCCTTTATGACCTTAGGTGGCTTGGTCACCACTTCATTTACACTTCACTTCCCCCTCACCAAGTTTGCTCCAAGACCATCCAAATTTCCCAAATTGACCCAGTTTTCCACCAAATTACCAAATCAAGCCAATCCTATCAAATTTCAAATCAAAACCCCAAATTTGTCCAAGTCCAAACTCAGATTTCACCAAAACCACCAAAACCCCAAAATTTAATCCACTTTTTCCCAATTCCAAACCCAAATTCAAATTTATCAAGCCTAAACCTAAATCTAACTCAAAATCACTTCAAATTCACCAAGGCTATTTCAAAATCTAAATATAACCCAATTTCATCAAATTCTAAGTTCAAATTAATTTTTGCCAAATTGACCATGCCTGAGGGTTCACCAGGTCGCCAATTATGCTTTGTCGTGTGCACATGAGTTACATTGGGACGGGAAAAAAATTTAGGTCTATCAGGGTTCAATTTGTGCTAAATCCAAGTTAAAAACACCAAAAAAATGCCTAATAACACAAAACTTGCATACGCACCTGATAACATCGCAGAACTCTAACTCGACGCACGATAACACCAACACTATCGTGATATTAACAATATGTTATTATGCTAACGCCTCCACTACATGGCCCTGCGGTACAATGCCACAAACCCAGCAATAACACCGCAATAATACCTAAATAAGATCGCAATCCTACTGCCCCGCATACCGCGCCACAATCCTGTGATACACCCAAAAATACTACCGCGAATAACACCACCCTTTCAGTTGCCGCGGTAAACCATGCATAAATACTAGATCATCGAGCATAATGCATCAATACCACCCGTCTTTTCAAAAAAAAATTGCCAATAACACCGAGTATTACCACGGTAAACCCATAATAATACCCAAATCAACGACTTTTTTGCAATAACACCAAATTTACTCCATTTCTTTACATCCCAATGACACCACTTAACCTTGCTCACGGTCATACATCCTGATACCACCCAAGAAGCTCAAATATAACCAAAATAAAACCAAAACTCCTAAAACCCATAACACTTCCAAAATTCAATAAACCCCATATTAATCTCCATTAACCTCACAAAACTTCACAAAACACCAAATAACACAATTTTGAGGAGGTTTTCGTTGGTTTTTTACCAATACAACCAAAATACAACCAGAATATGACCTGAATAACACCTAGATGGACAAAACCATAGCTTCTCCTCCCGTGATTTGGCTCACTCGTGCACGACAAAGGACATGTTGACCCTATCCATCACCCTCTGCCCGAAGATCTTATCTTCCCAAGGCTCTTGAATAGGTCATTCCTTCGGGAAAATGAGAATTTCCATTTTGTCTCATTCACGCAAGGCAAAGGACATGTTGACCCTATCCATCACCCTCTGCCCGAGATCTTCTCTTCTCAAGGCTCTTGAATAGGTTGTTTCTTCAGGAAAATGATAATTTTGATTTTGGTGAAAATGCATGCTTTGAACCTTCCTTCATGAAACATTTGAAGGGCCCAAGCCATCACCCTTCCCTTGAAGCTTTAATTTGGAAAATTTTCCCTTATCTCCAGCCCTTAGCCGAGCATATATAAGGCCACTCCTTCATGTTCAAAACAACACAACACCAAGGGAGCTAAGGCGAAGCCATTTCGAAGTTTCCCTTGACCTCTTTGCAACCTTCCATAAGCTCATCCTAAGCTTCCTAACCCCTTCCCATCTCTCATCAAACCCCAAATCTTCACTTTAAAGCAAAACTTAATTTTGTCCCAGGAATTCAACCTCGCCAAAACACCAAAATAATCACTCCACAAGCTTCCTAAGACCCTGAAACATCATTCTGCACCAAGTCGTGTCTTTTTCGAGCCCTCTACCATAGCTCAAGACCAAGGTCAACCACACATTTGATCAAGTTTGTACTTGATCCCATTCATGGACAAATCTGATGCTTGGAGTAAGTTTCTAGGATTCAAATCTTCTACTACCACCCAATCAAAACCTCACCCCTTGGGCAAATGTATAACTCAAAAACTTCATTTTCGCCTCAGTTTTGGACATTTGTGAAAAGAAATTGCATGCCACGATAATCTTGCCATATAAATATGTTCCTCATGCTTAAATGATGGTGTAAGATCAAACCATTTTTTATTTCATTAAGTATGGAGTAAGATTTTGATGTTTTAACTTGGACGGTTTAGGTGTTCTGGCTCATTTGAGAAGATGAACAGTACTTGAGTTATTTGAAGTTATATATTTGGTAGTATTATGATGTTATTTGCACTTTTTTGTCGTTTTTTTACACCATGTTAAATGTGTTATATTATAGTGGTATTATGGTGTTACTTGCATTGTTTTATTGTAATACTTGCATAGTATCTTAAAGTTATTGTGATTTTATGTCATTTTTCCTATGGTTAAGTTAAAATGAAATTTTTCTGGTTTAAATGATTCCAAAAATAAAATTAAACTTTGAAAAAGATCATATTTTGGTATAGAAAACCCATAAAAATAAAATAAAAATACTCATGTACTCAGTGAACATAGGTGAAATTATTGATCCAAAAATTTAAAATATTTACTTAATATTTTTCTATAAATTAATTAATTATAAAAATCTTCTTTTAAATATAAAAAATTAAATTTTCATTACTATCACCTTCTTCTCATGTGATTGATAACCTGATTATTCTTGGTACCACTAGTTGGTTGGCTGATAGATGCATATTGTCAAAGTTTGACTTGAATATGATATTTCTTGAACTGCTAGTGTCAAACATAAAACTACCCACCTTATAGTTTTTTTATCATCTTCGTGGCCATGACGGTGTTGTTGTAAGGGTTCCCCTTCGCAGGCAAGTCTAAATGAGTAAAAAATGCTCAGAGAATGAAACATTCTTTTCGAAGCTAAAACGACGACACAAAGTTCCCCTATCCGGAGACTCTTATGATCAGCTCGACAGATCAATTCTCCTCCCAGGAGAACTTGCAGTATCCCCATGATGTGGATAACGTTGGCTCGGATGGGCTTACCAGAGTCTTCTTCTACTAGGGTTTTCCCCTCATTTTGGGTTTAGGGTTTAGAGACCAAAAACTCTTTGAATTCTTCAAGCCAAATTAATTCTTTAACCAGGCTTTGGAGGCGTCTCCAGTCTTTCGTATCATGACCATGGTTCCTGTGGTACTTATAGAATTTAGCTGTGTTCCAGAGAAAAGCTCTGGTTCTCATTAGTAGTGCTCTTCTAAAGTACTCCTTATCATGTATGACCTCCACCAATTCCATCAATGAATCCCTCAAATGAGTGACTTTTGGTATCCCTTGATCATTGGATGATCGGTCATTCAACCGCTCTATCCTCCTCTTCAATGGTTTTTGTCGGCCTCTCTATTATCACGAGTTGGCTGGCTATTTTCATTGTCTAGGTTGTCCTTCAGCCTCCACTCATCATCTTAAGAGTGCCTCTTCCATGAGCGATGGTCAAATTATTCAAATTTGTAATAGGAAGGATGGAAATACTCTCAACTGTAATGAATAGTTTGCTAATTCCTACAAAATACTTGAATCACTCAGTCCTGAGCCCTTGGATCAGACCAACATGTGCTATCTTGGCTTCTAGATCTCACACTTTTAGCATTTTATTCTATGATCGAGTGACATACGAATGAAGGTTCTTATTCGTCCCTTAAAATGACATGGCATAGGGTCTATGAGTTCTTACGAGGCTTCTGGGTGCTGGTGAAGTGCATTGTGAACATCTTCGTGAATATAGTGAAGGAGTTGATTGCTCCTGTTGGGAGGCCATTGAATCTCCTGAGGGTTAAATCCCTCAGTGTGGTGTAAAATAATTGAAACTTCAATGTGTCATATTTTGGGAAGGCATACGACCGATTCTATATGATTAGCTGAATCACTCTACCCCTTGTATGATTCTATTGAAGAGAGTTGAAACTTCTCCGGTGGATCAACATTAAAGATTTGTTAGAACAACATATTCTCTAGCTAACGTTAGACCTTCATATGCCCAAACTATTGTTTGACCAATGGTGTTGACCCAACGCTATCCAGATACTAGGAGTCTTCCATAATTCTCCCCTTTGAGTCATTCAATAGACTTGGGGTTCAGGTTCTTATTCTTGAAGTTTTTGTTTCCAGGGAGCTTGTGCTCTTCTCTTAATGAGCATGCAGGTCAATTATGTTATATGCCATGTCATCTTGTCTCTAAGTTCCTGAGTTTGTTGTTGCAAAAATTCTCTCGTGCATTCCATGTTTAAAGTGTTTCTTAAATGAGTTTATTCGTCGTGATGTGCTCTTCTTCTTGTTGATAACATGATCCAAGCATACCACCTTTGAGAATGTTGAATTCAGATGTCCTATGATTCAAACCCAAGATGAAGAGCGTAAGACATATGAGAGAAACAGAGAAAGAGGGGGAAAGAAAGAAAGTGCACAGTAAAATAAGAGTTTTGATAGAGTAATTTTAATAGTCCTTTATCATAAAAATGTCCCGCTATTTATAGAATTCAAAGGGAACCTATTGTAAAATTTCATAAATGTCACTATTTTAATAGGGACGATATAATATATTATTATAACATCTTTTCATATTCTTAACTTACTCCGACACCCTTTTATACTCATAATAGATCATAGTATCGTTTCATCTTCATAACTAATTGAAGAGAGGCATCTGATGACCAATTAGCCTTATCTCTCATTTGGATAAAAGCCTTTAGTCGGTCAACAGTCATATGATTGGTCGAAATGTTGCCGGTTAAACTACGCTTGATATTTCCTTCATTAAGTGAATTGGGCCTTTAGGCAGAGGGTGTATGATCATAATCTGACGGCCAGCTCTCATTGGAAAAGGAGCCTTCATTGAGGGTGAGAAACGTGTTCTATATGGGGTGGGGGGGATTGGCTTCTCCTTATACTCATTCTTTCGGCTACGTCAGGATTTTGATTGAATTAAACGACGCATGATGTTTTCATCTTTTGACTTTCTCAATTCACTATCATTTGGCGTCATAAACGAGACCCGTCGAATTTTCTTACACACATATACATACATGTACACACACATTTACATACATATTTATACACATATAGACACACATATATATATACATATATATAGATATATGTATGTACAGATATATGTATGTACACACACACTAAAACAATTAAGAAATTTTGAACCGACAAATTTAAGTTATTTTAAAGAAAAACTAGTTTGAATTCAAACAATTTTTCAAAATATAAAAAATAAAAAAGACGAATCAAAGTAGACCAAAATCACAATATTACGCTACAAAGATTATGTCAATAAGCAACAAGTCATTATGCNCATGTACAGATATCACACTAAAACAATTAAGAAATTTAAGTTATTTCAAAGAAAAACTAGTTTGAATTCGAACAACTTTTCAAAATATAAAAAATAAAAAAAACGAATCAAAGTAGACCAAAATCACAATATTACGCTACAAAGATTATGTCAATAAGCAACAAGTCATTATGCCTCCAGATTATGTAAATTCCAGCCGTCCATATTAAAAGATGCGATAACCAATCAGTGTTCATAAATTCCATCGCAACGTCACTTTCCCCAACACCTCAAAGGATTCCATTAGCCAATAATAATGGACGAAAACCAACAAATAAAAGAAATATTTTATTATGAAATTCATTATAAAATATTTGAAAAGCATGACTGATAAAAGAAGAAATAAACCCTTATAATAAATAACTCTCAATTATGATGTATTTGCATATCTAACACATTAACTTCAACTTTTACATATATATATATATATATATATATATATATATNTTATAAAAATTTCATTATAAAATATTTGAAAAGCATGACTGATAAAAGAAGAAATAAATCCTTATTAATAAATAACTCTCAATTATGATGTATTTGGAATAAATATATATATACCATTTCACATATTTCACATATTAGAAATTAAAATAGCAATGTTTTTATGTGATATGAAAGATTTTGGTGGAATAAATATAAATAGTAAAGTTTATGGAATAGATATATAAATACTTAAGAGATGGGTGGGTCGTATGCAAATGCCCCCAAAATTATTTCATTGATAATTTCAACACAGATATTTAATATTTATTTATATAATATTTTATAAACATAATAATATTAAAATATATACTTTAAAAAAATACATCACTTTAGAAAGAAAGAAATATTAATGATATTTTAATATGATATTAAAAATTAAAATGGTATAATAATATAAGAAATACTATATAATTACAAAATTATACAATACGGATAAAAATGCCATAATTTCTTTTGCATTAGTAAGAGTAGATCTCACACAGATAACGACATTCGCAGATCTTCTATTATATATACATATAAATATTAAATCACTTGTTCATATAAGACAAAAGTCTTTATTGAATAATAAAATCGGGTGCAACTTCCTTCGAACTCCCAGTAATATATCTTCATGTGTTATATCAAATCCATTTTTAAAAAAATATTAAATTAGAACCGCAGACTGTGAAATAACATCAATTGTTCCACTTCAATAACCCTGAAAGAACACTGCGGATGTTATTTCGAGGTCATTTTGGAGTTATTGAAGAGAAACTCATACATTCCACTTCAATAACTCTGAAATAAGTCTGAAATAACCTCCTTGAGCGTCAGGAGATAGCAGCAACAATTAAAAAGTAATCTCAATTAGAACTATACATTAAGATGAAGGGTGAGTAAACAATACCAGATACAATGCCACGATCGCCATTCATGAAGCAGCCGGCTAAACTTGCCCCCACAAAACAAACAATTTTTTGCGCAAGAAGAGAATAAGAAGGATTCATATACTCACTGGATCTAAATTATAGAGAAAATAATAAGCCTGCAAGCCCCGTTTCTTTCTTCAACACACTGCGCAAAACTTACAAAATGAGGTTGGCTCATCCAAGGATTTGAGCTCTAACCATCATGAAATGTTATGCTTCAGCAGTATGGNATGCAAGCCCCGTTTCTTTCTTCAACATACTGCGCAAAACATACAAAATGAGGTTGGCTCATCCAAGGATTTGAGCTCTAACCATCATGAAATGTTATGCTTCAGCAGTATGGCGACGATTTCAGAAAACTGAGGCCGCTTGGTTGGGCAATTGTTCCAGCATCTTGTCATTAGGTACCTTAGAACTGGAGGGCAATCCTTTGGGATATCTGGACGTAATCCGCAGGCGGCGATGCCGACCGCCGCCTGCACCGGCGAGTACGATGAGAAGGCAGCTTCTCCCGTTATCATCTCCCATAGCACCATGCCGAAGCTGTATATGTTGCTCATGCAGGTCTCAGTAACGCTCTCTGGATCGCCCGCAATGATCTGTTGGACATCAAAATGGAGGAGCATAATGAGCTAATTGATGCTAAACAACTGATCATTCCATTTTCTTTTTAATGGACCCTTCCAAAAGGATTTGGTGCTGAAATTGGAAATCATAATTTTAAAAATGAAGAAGTTTGTTACAAATAACATTTTGTGGGATGATTAAACATCAAACACTTTAAGAACTTTCTGTAAACTTAAATATTCGATTTTTTTATTTTTTTGAAAGTATTTGATTAATTTTTTTTGTCTGTAATTGACGAAATTCCCAATTTATCTATCTGCCGCTACTAATACTAGAAAAAAAAATTGGAATATGTTCAGAAGCTCTGTTGGCCCTGCACCGTGCAACAAAGGGCTATTGACAATGCAGNATTTTTTTGAAAGTATTTGATTAATTTTTTTTGTCTGTAATTGACCAAATTCCCAATTTATCTATCTGCCGCTACTAATACTAGAAAAAAAATTGGAATATGTTCAGAAGCTCTGTTGGCCCTGCACCGTGCAACAAAGGGCTATTGACAATGCAGTATTGCGAAGCCGTGGCAGCAAATTTATGGAGAATTTTTGAAACACCAAAATAAGACATATGGCGAAATCATTAGACATGTTGAGCAGAGGGACTCATCAAGCTAAATATTAGTCTTGAATTAGTGGTATGAAAAAGGCATCAGTATATTTTATGCGCTTTTCAGTAATACAGAAGAAAAATGATGCTAATTAAATAAAAAAATGCACAGAAAAAACAATCATTTGGACAAAAAGTGAAACAAAACTAGGGATTATTTTTTTANTAAAATAAGACATATGGCGAAATCATTAGACATGTTGAGCAGAGGGCTCATCAAGCTAAATATAAGTCTTGAATTAGTGGTATGAAAAAGGCATCAGTATATTTTATGCGTTTTTCAGTAATACAGAAGAAAAATGATGCTAACTAAATAAAAAAATGCACAGAAAAAACAATCATTTGGACAAAAAGTGAAACAAAACTAGGGATTATTTTTTTAGCATTTGTCTGCCGTCTATATTTAGGCGTTTATCTTCTAACTTCCGACCATGCATCTTTGGAAGACTTCCCTACAAACAGCTAAATTCCTATGTTAAATTTTTAGCACCTAAAATTCAAATTTTAAGTGCATGCCATCTTTCATGAAAAAAGATGTAATTTTTTTTATGTGATGTAAAAATTTTTGTATGATATAAATGTAAAAAAGTAAAATTTTGGTTTTAGATATATAAATACAAAGGAATTGGGTAGTACATATAGGTAAATGCGCCAAGGTTGGATTTTTAAGGAAAAAAAGACAAAGTGTAGAAAGCAGACTCACCTCTGGAGCAAGCCACCGGTAGCCGGCAGTCTCATACTCTGTAACCTCCCCTGCNTGTAGAAAGCAGACTCACCTCTGGAGCAAGCCACCGGTAGCCGGCAGTCTCATACTCTGTAACCTCCCCTGCACACATGCAAGAAGAAACAACGCCCATGTCCCCAAGGCATGCATTTCCTTGCCGATCCAACAAAATTTTCTGCCTGTTCAGGTCTCTGTAAGACACTCCATGGCTGTTCATGAACATAAGCCCTTCTGCCACATCCAAGGCAATCATCATCACCTCACGGACAGGGACCTTCTTGTTCCTCTGTATCAAATCATGGACTGATCCTCCCTCCATCAACCGTGTCACGACGCAGAGCCCATTGCTTTCGTGGATGCAGATTCCACAAAAGTGCAGCAAATTCTTCTGCCCGCAGTTCATTAGNCACCTTCTTGTTCCTCTGTATCAAATCATGGACTGATCCTCCCTCCATCAACCTTGTCACGATGCAGAGCCCATTGCTTTCGTGGATGCAGATTCCACAAAAGTGCAGCAAATTCTTCTGCCCGCAGTTCATTAGCTGCATCAAATCCTGCCGAATCTCGATCTCATACGCATTTCCCTTCTCACACCCTTTCAATTTTTTAATCCACACCTTCTTCCCTTTATAAAATCCTGTGAATGAACTGGCCCCGACCCTTTCGACGAATTCCATCTCATCGGCGCCGAGAAGCCAACGGTCGAGCTCATCCCTGCCGGAGCGGACGGTTTGCCACTCGTCGATGTAGACGACAAGAGATGACTCAGGCAGGGGGTTTGGGAGATGTGTCCTGCGGAGGAATTCGGTTGTTGTCGAGTTGTCTGCGGCGAAGTGGGAATCGTCATCGGTTGCTCTGGAGCCCTCTTCCTGGCAACCGNCGATGACTCAGGCAGGGGGTTTGGGAGATGTGTCCTGCGGAGGAATTCTGTTGTTGTCGAGTTGTCTGCGGCGAAGTGGGAATCGTCATCGGTTGCTCTGGAGCCCTCTTCCTGGCAACCGCACAGGCTGAACGGGAGCTTGACGCCTGGAGCTCTCTGCTTCCTGGAGGCGGATCGAAGAGCAGCATCAATCCGAGATTTGAACTGCTTCTCGCCGCCGGGATGGATAACTGCGGTGACGACGCCGAGGATGAGACCCTTTTTCTCGAAGATCTGGATCTTCTTGTAGCAGAGCACAACGCCGTCCAAGGCGCTGGACATCGTCGGCCACGAGAAGGACGAGTTGCAGACGAAGCTGAGTTTGAAGTACCCTTCGCAGAAGCCGGAGTTTTCGCCGGGGATCTGCTGGATCTGGAAGGCGGGTAGGTCGTCGGCGGCGACCTGGTCGACTAAGCGAAGATGAAGAATGACGTCCTTCNGCCGGGGATCTGTTGGATCTGGAAGGCGGGTAGGTCGTCGGCGGCGACCTGGTCGACTAAGCGAAGATGAAGAATGACGTCCTTCNTCCGGGGATCTGTTGGATCTGGAAGGCGGGTAGGTCGTCGGCGGCGACCTGGTCGACTAACCGAAGATGAAGAATGACGTCCTTCATATCAAATCCAGCTTGTGAGTAGCTGTTCGGTAGAGAGTCAAAGTGGCGGCGGACGTCGGCAACAAGCTTCTCCGGCAACTGGCTGGTGGGAAACAGCTGAGTGAGGCTGCGGACAACGCCGGCCCAGGAAAGCTTGCTCTCGCTGCGGGGAGGGGCGGAGGAGTCGAGGTTTAGGGAGTTCTTGAGGGCAGCGATGGCGCCGGCGAAATTGCGGCCGAGGCGAAGCCACTTCTTTGAGGGAGGTGAACCGGCGGAGGTGGAAGTCGGTGAAGCGGGGGTGGAGGAGGGGGCGGAGGCGGATCCAGTGGAGGATGTCAGGGAAGGGAAGGCTTCGGAGCGGTGGTGGGTTTTCATGAGGACTTGTTCCACCATGTCCTCATCAGTGCTCGGCCGGCCGGACCAGCATTCCAATGCCGCCGACATCTCCGTAAGCGGCAAACCGGGCAAGAACCCAGAAACCACAACTAATGACCGAAGCGTTGGAGCGAAAACTTTTGTCGGGGATCTTTTCTCGAGGACTACAACTAATTAGGCTTATTACTTGACGGGTGCGGAGGGGTGGGACAAAAGAAATATTATAATTATTTATGTAATATATATAATATATATAATATATATTTATATCTAAATTTAAATTATGATAACGGTTGTGATAATGCAGTTATGTGTCTATTTTTGTTTAGATTTGATTCAGATTCGAATTTAACACTCAAAATCAATTTTTTTAAATTAATTTTAACGAACTGAATATAAAAAAGAAATATTTAAATTGAGCTGAACTCGAATACACTGTTCACAAGCCAATTTCGAACACAAGTCAATTTTAAACTCAAACAATTTCGAACGAGCAAACTCGAGCCAAGCCTGAGCTCGACTTGTTTGCACCCCTAGTGGGGTTGTGAGAGATTACTAAGCTCTATTTAGGGCGGGCAACACACCACTGCAGATTTAATTGATTTGGTAAATTACATTTTGACAGATTTTTCTAATACAGTTTTTATCGGAGGTCTTACTTTTAAAAAATAAAATTTAATAGTTAATGTAGATTTTTAAACATCAAATTATTATTCAGCAGCAAGCAACTTCACAGTTGTTTTTTAAAAAGTTGAATTGCCCAAGCAAAATCCTAAATTGACATAAAATGTATGCATATCCCACATAAAAGCCTAATCACATGATGATGATGATGATATATATATATATATATATATATATATATATATATATATATATATATATATATANGTATAAGACAAAAGTCTTTATTGAATAATAAAATCGGGTGCTACTTCTTCAAGGTATTCCCTTTTGTTCATTCGAGCAAACTCCAGTAACATATCGTCATGTGTTATATCAAACTCATTTTAAAAAAATATTAAATTAGAACCGCAGACTCCGAAATAAGATCCGCAGACCGTAGTGTTCTTTCACGGTTATTGAAGTGGAATACCGGATGTTATTTCGAGATCATTTCGGAGTTATTGAAGAGAAACTCGTACATTCCACTTCAATAACTCTGAAATAAGTCTGAAATAACCTCCGTGAGCGTAAGAAGATAGCAGCAACAATTAAAAAGTAATCTCAATTAGAACTATACATTAAGATGAAATGAGAGTAAACAATACCAGATACAATGCCACGATCGCCATCCATGAAGCAGCCGGCTAAACTTGCCCCCACAAAACAAACAATTTTTTGCGCAAGAAGAGAATAAGAAGGATTCATATACTCACTGGATCTAAATTATAGAGAAAATAATAAGCCTGCAAGCCCCGTTTCTTTCTTCAACACACTGCGCAAAACTTACAAAATGAGGTTGGCTCATCCAAGGATTTGAGCTCTAACCATCATGAAATGTTATGCTTCAGCAGTATGGCGACGATTTCCGAAAACTGAGGCCGCTTGGTTGGGCAATTGTTCCAGCATCTTGTCATTAGGTACCTTAGAACTGGAGGGCAATCCTTTGGGATATCCGGACGTAATCCGCAGGCGGCGATGCCGACCGCGGCCTGCACCGGCGAGTACGATGAGAAGGCAGCTTCTCCTGTTATCATCTCCCATAACACCATGCCGAAGCTGTATATGTTGCTCATGCAGGTCTCAGTAACGCTCTCTGGATCACCCGCAATGATCTGTTGGACATCAAAATGGAGGAACATAATGAGCTAATTGATGCTAAACAACTGATCATTCCATTTTCTTTTTAATGGACTCTTCCACAAGGATTTGGTGCTGAAATTGGAAATCATAATTTTAAAAATGAAGAAGTTTGTTACAAATAACATTTTGTGGGATGATTAAACATCAAACACTTTAAGAACTTTCTGTAAACTTAAATATTCGATTTTTTTATTTTTTTGAAAGTATTTGATTAATTTTTTTTGTCTGTAATTGACGAAATTCCCAATTTATCTATCTGCCGCTACTAATACTAGAAAAAAAAATTGGAATATGTTCAGAAGCTCTGTTGGCCCTGCACCGTGCAACAAAGGGCTATTGACAATGCAGTATTGCGAAGCCGTGGCAGCAAATTTATGGAGAATTTTTGAAACACCAAAATAAGACATATGGCGAAATCATTAGACATGTTGAGCAGAGGGACTCATCAAGCTAAATATTAGTCTTGAATTAGTGGTATGAAAAAGGCATCAGTATATTTTATGCGCTTTTCAGTAATACAGAAGAAAAATGATGCTAATTAAATAAAAAAATGCACAGAAAAAACAATCATTTGGACAAAAAGTGAAACAAAACTAGGGATTATTTTTTTAGCATTTGTCTGCCGTCTATATTTAGGCGTTTATCTTCTAACTTCCGACCATGCATCTTTGGAAGACTTCCCTACAAACAGCTAAATTCCTATGTTAAATTTTTAGCACCTAAAATTCAAATTTTAAGTGCATGCCATCTTTCATGAAAAAAGATGTAATTTTTTTTATGTGATGTAAAAATTTTTGTATGATATAAATGTAAAAAAGTAAAATTTTGGTTTTAGATATATAAATACAAAGGAATTGGGTAGTACATATAGGTAAATGCGCCAAGGTTGGATTTTTAAGGAAAAAAAGAC
>JXCR01067373.1:0-28917 GCA_002079205.1 Phalaenopsis hybrid cultivar
GCTAGACCTAGGCTACTAAAGAAATTTCTAGACCTCAACCAAAAGTGAGGTCAACAGTACTCATTGTATAAAGATGGATAGAAATGTCGTAGTGAGGCTGAATATTGCGTTGGCCAAGTTGATTAGCACACTGCAATGACTTGTTGGGTGACCATCCCAGGGATGTCGTTGAATATCACCATCCCAAACACCATAACATTACATCGAAATTCTATAAGGGGCGGTCTCATGCACAGGCTATGGTGCCACAACGTTGGTTGTACTAGTAATGGTGTATAGATTCTTATATCAATTTACCACCACGTGAATATTTATGTCATTTTAGGGCCTACTTCTTATTATTGATCAAATGTTTGCTAGTTTTAGATAGCTTCAGTTCACATGTATTCATAAAATGTTTACCATTATTAGAAGATATGGATGAATTTAAACAATATTCTTTAGATGATGCGATTCTACAAGTCCTTTATAGAGAATTGAATATGGCTATCAAGCCTTCCCATGCCACGATCATTGGGCATGAGAACATTTACATGTTAGTAGACCAACTCTTCGTGTTCCAGTTCATTATAAAATAATAGGCAAATCCCTCGGGTTAAGATACAAAAATTGTTTTTTCAGTTTAAAGTTAAACAAAGTAATTTATTAATTACATTAAATGTTTTCTCAATATTATAAATACAATGTAGGTGGAACGAAGAGTGGATACCTGTCGTCCTGATCCTAAATATCATGATATATAAAGATGACATTGATGGATTTAGGCAAAGTCAGGCATACTAATCATTTTTTAATTAATTTCATAATGTTGACTTAACTATACATGTTACTTAAATTTAATTTATAATCTCATATGTAAATATTGCATTATTACATAACTTTTTATTTGGGATAATGAACCTTTGAACTGCACGCGTTCCACTAATAAACTGGAAGTATGTTGGGTGACATCTTTAGATCGCGTTATGCGTCAGTTCTCAAGCACCCAGTCAATAACCATTAAATTCATTGAAAATGTTTTCATGCCAATAATTCTAGGAGAAGGAGAAGGAGAAGGAGATGAAAAATTATGTAATTATTTGTAGTGGTTTTAGTCTTGTGCTTCCTCATGTAGCCTAACTCAACCTCCTAAAACTTATTACACACGATCACTAGAAGAGAAAATATTGATAATTTTTACGTTTTTTCCTTTCTTTTATCGCTACTACTATTTTTTTAATTGCAATGCTCAATAAGAATCCAAAATTACGAATCATACTATTGGATTTCCTTATTCGTATTAAAAACATCACCGAAAGATATGAAAAGATGGTGGAGCGAGAGCTAGTTCCATAAAACAAGGTTACAACAAAATTTTGGAGCTAACACGCAGAATGGAAGAATCAGTGCACATTGATTATACATCATTTGATTAGTTTTGTTAACATGATTTTGAGGCAGTGTCGTCTCACAGCACATCAATTGCGATGAAATTGATGAAGAGCTTTAAGAACATAAGTTGCGTCATTGACCATTACAACCGCTGTCTCGATATACATCCGGCTCAGGCGCTATTCCACCCTGACATACAAGACGAAAGCATCCTTTTCAATTCGTTCAGTTAATTAAATTTGTTTAATTTTGTAAAAATTTCAGTTTCAAATAAATTTTACAAATATCAAAGCTTTTTACTTTATTTATTTTCTTATTTTTTATTTTTTTTAATACAAAAATTAATTACAATCTACTATTTAATGTAAAAATCAATTTAAATGTATTTTTACTGTATATAATAAATAATCATAATTTTTATAATGCTATTTAATATATAATAAATATTAAATAAATAAATAAAAAGTTGTGGAGTTCCAACTGTTATTTCCCCTTCTTAATGAGCTCCTGCCTATTATTTACATTTCTCAGCCCCAAAATTTTAATTACAGAAAGAAACACTTCCGTTCAGAAGTTCGTCGCCTACTCTCGCGAGCTCATCTCTCCCGCACTCGGCTACACTCCTGTCTCAGTGACATCTACTTCTATAGTTCTATGTTCTCTCCCCCTAACTATATTCTCTCTTCAGCCTAATTAATCACAAAGTCTTCCCAACTTTACCTTTGCGCGGGAACCGGGTTCTTCATCTGGAGGAGGAGCATTGGGTGGAAGATGAAGCAGCACTCGGAGCGGGTGCCCAACCCCACGATTTAGGATATGTTTATGGCAGCTACAGCTTATCCAGCTTATTTAGATAAACTGTTGATCTAGATAAGGTATCGATCAAGAGTTGATCCAGATAAGCTAGCTAGTTGTTTGGTTTGTGTGTTTGAAAAACAACTGATTTACAGTTTTTTTTTTTTATTTTTTATAAATGATCATTCTATCCATGTACAGTTGTGTTTTTTAAATATATTATTTTTCAAAGAATAATTAAAAACATGTACAAAATGTTAAACAAATACATTTTACCTAAAAAAATAAACATAATGTGATTCGTAATAAGCTCTTAATTTCTCGACAAAAAGAATAAAATAAAAGCCCACGGTACCTCAAGTTTTTAATTGAGTTCAACGGGATGCAAGATTTTTAGTATACAATATAATAGTAAGGACTAACAAAACTCTAAAGAAGGACTACTGTGCTTATATGGATATCTCATGCCTAATATTTTTAGCAGACCCATTTTAATAATTTTTATGTTATTCATTATGTATCAAAAATTCAATAAAAAATTTTCCAAAAATCTACCATCATATTTAAAATATATAATATGACAACTCCCTTAATAGTTAGATCGTCCACATAAAAGCTTAATTATTTTATACATATATATATAACAATATATTTTAAGGAAATTTCTCATATAAATAGATTGATGACAATATGATCAAACTATTTTGAATCAATCAAATATTTCATAATAAACAGGTCATATATTATGTAAAATAAAATATGGATAAATATAGCATTAACTTATAAAAATATATAAAATATATTTGTTTCATCTCTCTTACACTCTTTATCATAGCTAAAAAAAATAAAGAATATCTCCACAATTTTTTTTATAAAAAAATCGGCAATTTCTATGAATGATCGAAGAAGATAAAGATGCACAAAGTCAAGCCTATTCGCATGTTCGCTCTAGCTCGGCTAGATAATTGACTCATGAGCTAAACTAAATAAGCTAATACACCTAGCTCAAGCTAATCCCTATTCGAAATTTTACCACATGATCCAGCTCGTTTATTATTTTTCATTTTATTATAACACTACCTTTAATACTATCTTTTCTCTATGTTAATAAACAAGTCAGTAAGAACTCGTCGAGTTAAACTCGCTTAATTGATCAAACTCAAGCTAAAGTCGAGAAAAGGTCAAGCTTAATTTGATTGGTTTAAACCCCAAGAAGAAAAGCTCCATTTTGTATCCTCATAAAGAATCAGCCATCAATGGCTATTAGTTAAATGGAATTGCTCTTATGTTATAGATTATAAGGTAAAGCGTCAAGCTCTCACTCACGTCAAATGATTATAAAAAAAATTATAGTCAATAAAAGAATCAAGATGATAAAGAATAAAAATATAAGCCCAAAGTGAAGGTAGGTCATCGAATATTTATATTAAAGTATGCTGATAAAAAAAATTTGTGAGAATAGACCACTTTTAAAATTAATGATTAATATGTATGCATTGAACCTAATTAGTTTTCTTTAAAATATTAAAATGCACGCAAACTTTCATGTGTTATGAGTTCCAAAAATCATCATAAATACTCTTAATTAATAATCAGGTATCGTCGTCGAATATGTTAACATATGCGGTCCGGCCACTCTTTTTTTTAATACTATTTGTAAATTATGTGGCTTACCGGTTAGGAATGCACATTGTAAAAATGAAAAAAAATGGGACCATGCTCGCGCCCAATATTTATTTATTTGTTTATTTTGTGATGTTTGTGCATATTCTTCTTTAGATTCTTCCTTCTCGGGCGGTATGTGATTTGGCAAAGAAATAGAGCAAAAAAAGAATATTCGACCATTTTGGTAGCACTTCACAAATGCTTGGATTGAATCAATTTTGATGTTAACAAATTCGTGTTATCAAGACGGTTGGCTTGATTATAAACTTGTTGAAATCAGGTTCTTGAATGAACTTAAATTTAAATATAATATGTTTTTTTGGTTAAAGATTAGCTTGAGATTTGTGCTAGATGATACATATTTGTTGATGACTCTCATGTATATAACTGCATTTAGTGGGATTAGTGCACTTACATGCAAAATATAAAGGAAGAAGAAATATACATACATACCACACTATTACTATGTATTTACATATCTAACACCTAAAGTTTGATATTTACATTTATAATACTTTGGTGTTCTAAATTTATACATTAAAATGTATATTTCACTTGAAAGTAAAGCGATTTTTTAAATAATGTTAAAACTTGTAGTAATATGCAAGTTGATACTTCACCAATAAATTTTCATCATCTGACACGAATCTCGAATCATGACATGAATATTGAAATAATTTTTTGAGCAAAAAATATTCAAACATAAAAAAAAAACTCATGCAAAACTCTGATTTCAGCAAATGTACGGTCAAACTAACCGACTCGATAAGAAGAACTAAATGTTACCAAAATTAGTCCAATCTGAGTCAAATCAAGCTGAGATCAAGTTATTAAAACAACTCTTAGAAGAACTTCAGACATATTTAGAAAGTTAAACGAGTACCAAATCTAGTAAGCCTATTGTTGAATTGAGCGTTTCGACAAGACGAATCTAACGAGCCTAAGATTGCTCAATTCTGACATCGTTAAAGCATTCAAATGTCCTTCAAACATTATTTGATCGAAGGAGGCTCTCTGGACCATCCGATTAAACGAGTACCAAATCTAGCAAGTCTATTGTCGAATTGAGCGTTTCGACAAGACAAATCTAACGAGCCTAAGATTGCTCAATTCTGACATCGTTAAAACATTCAAATGTCCTTCAAACATTATTTGATCGAATGAGACTCTCTGGACCATCCGATCAAAGTTGTTTATATTCATGCAATAACTGTACCTAGAACGCTATAAATAAGGCCTCACTCCTCTCATGAGGAATGAGGCTTGAGGCTTGAGAGAGAACCTAAAGCTTTGAGAATGATTTGAAGTCCAACACTCCCTCATTGTCGTCGATCGCCAACGGTCACTGCCTACCACGACCGACCGTCGTTGACACTCACTAATGTCGTTGATCACCATCAACCGCCACCAATCGTAGTCCACCACTGTCGATCACAGTCGACAACCACCGACCGTCGTCGAGCACTACCATTGTCGTAAACCACCACTGACCGTCGTCGACCCTTGCTATCCCCCGTCGATCACCACCAATTACCGTCAACCACAAATGACTGGAAGTCGCGATCGACTTGTAACTTGGAAAACTTAGTAACCATTTCCCGTGTTTGGGGCAAGGGGTCTATATAATCATCATCCTACATTAAATTTTTATAATTTGGTCAGACCCCGTGATTTTTTCTTTTACGGGTTTTCAACGTAAAAACTTCTGACATCTTTACTGGTTGTTTTGTTTTATTTGAGTGTGCGTTGAATTCTCATGCAACACTAAGACTATAATTAATTACTCTACCGCTGCAAATTTTCTAGCACGTATCATAAGTGAATATGAATAAAAAAAGTAAATATGAATGCTTAGGGGTTAGATCTAAAAATACCTAAGAATTGTGTGGAATGATAGATAGATCAATATGTATATAGCCAGACACATACAATATAGATAGCTAGATATGTATATATACAGCTAGATACATATATAGATAGATGGATACACATAGATGTAAAGATACCTATAGATAGATAGAAACAAAAAGATAGATAAGTATATAGAAATAAATAGATACTTAAATAGAGATAGATACATATACATAAGATATAGATACATATAGATAGATACATACGTATAGAATATATATACACATAGATATATAGATACATATAGAATATATGTACAGATAGATAGATAGATACATATAGAATTTATGTACACATAGATAGATAGATAGATAGACACACACACACACACATACATTTTTTACTAAAATTTATCTTGAGATTCATGACACGCTTTGAGATTCGTATAAAAAATTTATTCATGGGAGTTTCTACTATATATAATCATGAATAGTGTTTTGTTTCTCATCATACTTCCTACTTTTCTAATTACTTTAGATATATTAAATTTTTATATAACATCAAGATGCTAAACAATACCTCTATCATGCACTTGGCATAGATGAATAATCGATTAATGCCGTTAAACCGTCAGTCAAATGACTTGCTTAAATGGATGTCAAATTCAAAAAAAGAAGATGGCCCACAGTTAGCTAAAATTTCCTTTGCCTGACACGACCAAAACATTCTGCCAAACTTGGAGAATGGCCGCATCTGTTATAGTCTTATAAATGTTCATTAATTCTCACTAATTGCAAACATAGTGGGGGGGTCAAAAAGCATCAACTGAAGACGTGCAAAAATATAAATAATTAATGATCCGTCTTCCATCCCGAAGGACAGATTGACCACCGATTTTTTTTTTTTTAGATTTCATTAAATTAAATTAAATACACCCTTTTCAAGACAATGTTTATTTTATTTTATTTCAAAACAAAATTACTTCCGGAATGAATGTAGCCTCGTTAGGGCTTCTTCTTCTTGCTTAAAAAATATTCTGAATTCGTTTTAATAGCCTTAACATTCATATCAAATAATAAAGATTTATTGATTAAAATTAAATACCGGCGGTGAAGAGCGGAGGTGGATGGTGCCGAAAGGCACGGCCGGAGATGGATGCTGCCGACAACGGTGACTAGAACAGAAGGCCGATGTCGGGGGCTGACAGTGCGGTTAGGGCTGGTAGTGACGGTCCTGAGGCAAATGTCGGTGGCGACAGACGAAAGTGGAGGTTGACGGCGATTGCGGATGGGGGAGGCGGAGGCCAGCGGTGATGGCGGCAAAAGGCCGAGGCCGGCGGCGGCGGTGGCCTAAGGTGGCAGTGGATCAGATTTGGGGTGAAGAGAGAATATTAGTAGTCGTCTGGTCGAGAGAAAATCACCATATTTTGCGAATGAAAGTTGTAAGCAATTATTATGGGAAGTTACAGTTGGGTGAATTATAGGTGCGTCGTTAAATTGTCTCTGAGGTGCGTCGTTACATCGTATTCAGCTTGATCATTATACTATCTTCAAAGTGCATCATTACATTTTCTTTAGTCTGTGTCGTTATACCATTTTGGAGTGCATCGTTACTCCATCTTTGGAGTGCGTTGTTATATGGTGTTCAGATTGATGTGCGGCTCCGTAGGGTGCCTACTTACTCGGCGTAGTTAGCTTTTAATCTATACTGCATTTTGTTACTTTGCGATGTCAGTATTTACCCTACTTGGTGCTTTGTCACTTTGAAACATATGTTGTAACTCTACAGGGGGCTTTATTACAAAGAGTAGGGAACACGCGATGCTAGTTGACAGTGGTCGACAATGGGGAATGAGAGCATTCACCTAGTTTATCGGTCCATAACATCACTATAATTCAACTCCTTCTTGAACCAATTTCATGTTTAGCTCTTCCTCTTGTTCAAGCTTTAGCCCTTTTTCATGAAAGGGGTAGAGCTCTATTTATAGAGTATGAATGTGCCTCATTTGCAAATAAAGAAGGATTTCAGATTGTTCCATCGGATGTCCCAGAAAAATTTCCACGATTGGACATTATTTCATGGACATTTAAGTACCTTAATGATGTCTGAATTGATTAATCTAATATTTTTTGGACTCAACTTGTTGAGACACTCGATTTGACTCTAAGCTTATCATAGTTAAAATACATTTCAATTTTAAATAAGACATCAAATATTATAAAAGCTGCTTAACGACATGATTCATGTTTGATTTGATTTAAATAGGACCAATTTCAATGTAATTAGGTCCATCTCATTGAGTCAATCAGTTTGACTCTAAGTTTGTTGAAATCATAATTTTATATGATTTTTAATTTGAGTTTAAAAGTTTCTTACTAAATAAATGTTTTGAGACCTACTAATTACCTCGAGCTTCATGTCAAATCACAAATTTGTTGATGATGGATCACACATTCACATTATTATAGGATGTGTCATATCATCAAACATTGTTATATATTTTAAATTAATATATTTTTTTTCAATCACGTATTATGATCAAAATAAATTCAAAATCTATAAATGAGAGATCAAAATATGAGATTGGGGACAATAAGAGATTATCCTTAAATTTGATCTTCATCTCACACTCTCTCAGCAATGCTGTCAGACAACTTTGAATTGATATATCTCTCTTAATTTCATAATAAACACAATAATTATGAATTTTATTTAATTATATTTTTCTAGAAGAAATCAGATATAAATTTCTTTCACGATAAAGCATTAATAGTCATAATTTTGACTAACACGGCACTCTTGGCAAGCCAAACAGATCCGTGCAATTACATCTTTTTTTAATAAATGAGAAGCGAAGTGAAATAATTAGTGATTTTCATAAGTTGGTGTGAGAGATGACATTTTGTCTTAGCGCTTGGACCACTCTGCCTTACTTGGTCACCATTCACATCTTTTACTGACAGCTTGCTCCTCTATTTTCATATTTTCACACTTTAAAAAAAATTTGGAAGAGGCCAACTCATACATGGTAGAGTTAGTTGCTATTTTTGTTTTGTGTTGTTTAATGTTATTTAATATTAGAGGTGTTTTTTTTTATATTTATATATTAAATCATGTAAGATAAAATGTCATAAATAAATTGGTAGAAGATAAATCAGCGTGCTCTTACTTTATCTAAAATTTCTTATATAAGAAAATTAAAGATGAAGCGACTATAAAAACTTCTAAAAAAAAAAATTATGGAGAACATTTGAGAATAAATATCCTATGACGAAAGTAGAGAATCATCTCAATATAAAGTATCAACTCTACAAGTTTTAGAGGAAACTTGGGGTTACTATACATGGGCACTTGGATGATTTTATTAAATTTTTAAGATATCCATTAAATTTAGATGAGGATGTTGGTGATGAAGACAAAACACTTTTTATGGTAAATTTGCTCTTGAATGAGCATAAAAACTTTACAATAACACTCATTCATGGTAATGATGTCTTAAATTATAGTGAAGTGATTAAGACGTGATTGAGTCATGAGTTCCATCGAAGGGACAAGATGCCTCTAAAGATGAAGTCAAATGAGACACTCACACTTAACATGACAGATCAAAAGTTTATATTAGATGCATGAGTATTTTAGAGAGCTTCTAACATACATTTTAATGAACTTATTTTAAAAATGAAATATAAACTCAACGTCTTATATTTCAGGTAATTTCTGATAAGATGATTATTATAAACATTTTTTCAACTCAAGCTGGGAGAGAAACTTGAGAATTTTTTTTCTAAATAGTTAATTTATGCCCCAATTTAAAAAAATTTCTAAAATTGTATAACTATTTCATTTTGTAATGATAGTAATGAGATCGATGAAAGATAACACTGAGGTAGTGTCACATGCCATAGGGATTAATTTGGCTGTTATTAGGTGGAGAAAATCATAATTCTAGTCTTATTATTACATTAAACATGTTAGAGAAAATTGACTGCCTAAAGAGTCCCTTCGTTACTTGACCCAATAATATTGTAATATTCCTTGCATGATAATTGTGATTTCACAATTAGTTTATCTTAAAATGATCATTATATAAATATGTATATGTCTAATCATAGAATAAAAAACACTAATCCTGAATAATGAGGTACGGTACTGAGCTGAATCTGAGCTGACGGGGAGTCCGGGGACCTGCAGAATTAAAGAGCGAATAAATGAATCCTAAATATAAAACCAAACATATTATAATAATAATCCATTTTTTTTTCTAAGAATGTATTTGTCCAATTTTCATTCAACTCCTGACCTAATTCCCAATTGTAACGAAATCTGGATATTTTCTTGGAGAAGACGGCAATAGGGAGAAAAAAAGGGTAGCTGCGTCCCACGCCGTGTTCTCATCCACTAAAAAACCCCCAAAATCTTTAGCCTTGATCTCATATCCATCGTCTCCGGTGGCTTCCATTCAACTCCCATGACAAAAAATCTCATCTTTCTCGTCCACCTCCTCCTCTCTATCCTCCCCCTTGCATCCTCCCAACACAACGAGTTCATCTTCACCGGCTTCGCGGCCAACACCACCGCCGGAGGCAGCGGATCCAAAAACGTAAGCCTAAACGGTATAGCCGAGATCGAAAGTAACGGTGTACTGCGGCTCACTAATGAAACCAGCCGCCTCATCGGCCGCGCCTTTTNCGGTCTAATCATAGAATTAAAAACACTAATCCTGAATAATGAGGTACGGTACTGAGCTAAATCTGAGCTGCCGGGGAGTCCGGGGACCTGCAGAACTAAAGAGCGAATAAATGAATCCTAAATATAAAACCAAACATATTATAATAATAATCCATTTTTTTTTCTCAGAATGTATTTGTCCAATTTTCATTCAACTCCTGACCTAATTCCCAATTATAACGAAATCTGGATATTTTCTTGGAGAAGACGGCAACAGGGCGAAAAAAAGGGTTGCTGCGTCCCACGCCGTGTCTCATCCACTAAAAAACCCCCAAAATCTTTAGCCTTGATCTCATATCCATCGTCTCCGCTGGCTTCCATTCAACTCCCATGACTAAAAATCTCATCTTTCTCGTCCACCTCCTCCTCTCTCTCCTCCCCCTTGCCTCATCCCAACACAACGAGTTCATCTTCACCGGCTTCGCGGCCAACACCACCGCCGGAGGCGGCGGATCCAAAAACGTAAGCCTAAACGGTGTAGCCGAGATCGAAAGTAACGGTGTACTGCGGCTCACTAATGAAACCAGCCGCCTCATCGGCCGCGCCTTTTACCCTTATCCCCTCCTCTTTAAAAACTCCTCAGCCGGCGGCGGCGGCGTTGGAGCGGCTTCCTTCTCCACAGCCTTCGTCTTCGCCATCGTACCGGAATACCCGAAGCTCGGCGGTCACGGCTTCGCCTTCGTGCTTGCAACAACTCAACAGCTCGCCGGAGCTCTTCCAAGCCAATACCTCGGCCTCCTTAACTCCTCCGACAACGGCAACGCCACCAACCATGTCTTCGCTATCGAGTTCGACACCGTGCAGGACTTCGAATTCAACGACATCAACGACAATCACGTAGGCGTGGACGTCAACAGCCTCGTCTCCTCCAAATCCGCCGCCGCATTGTACGTGGACTCTGGAGGCCAGCAGATTCCCCTTAATCTCAAAAGCGGCGATCCAATCCAAACCTGGATCGACTACGACGGAGAGGCTAAACTTCTCAACCTCACGCTTTCCCCTTTCTCCTCCAAACCAACAACCCCTCTCTATTCCTTCCCCATTGATCTCGCACCGATTCTTCACAACGAAATGTATGTCGGCTTCTCAGCTTCAACTGGTTTGCTTGCGAGCTCGCATTACCTTTTTGGGTGGAGCTTTAAGATGAACGGTGCGGCGGAATCGCTCGATCTTTCTTCTCTCCCTTCTCTCCCTCGGCCTTCCAACAAGAAAAGCCCCACTTTTGTCGCCGTTTCGGCCTCCCTCTCCGTCATCATCGTCCTCCTCATCGCAGCTGCAGTAGCTTCATACGCTTTTTACCGGTACAAAAATAGAGAGATCATCGAACCATGGGAGCTGGAGTACGGACCTCATCGATTCACCTACAAATCCCTCNGAGCCCCACTTTTGTCGCCGTTTCGGTCTCCCTCTCCGTCATCATCGTCCTCCTCATCGCAGTTGCAGTAGCTTCATACGCTTTTTACCGTTACAAAAATAGAGAGATCATCGAACCATGGGAGCTGGAGTACGGACCTCATCGATTCACCTACAAATCCCTCCGGCGAGCAACAAAAGGCTTCCGCGACCGCGAACTCCTTGGTGTTGGTGGCTTTGGTAAAGTCTACAAAGGTGTCCTATCTTCCTCCGGTGCTGACATCGCTGTTAAACGAATATCGCACGACTCAAAACAGGGGATCCGTGAATTCGTAGCGGAAATCGCCAGTATCGGTCGTCTCCGACACCGAAACCTCGTCCAGCTCCAAGGCTGGTGCCGATATAAGAGCAACCTCCTCCTCGTTTACGACTACATGCCCAACGGCAGCCTCGACCAGTTCCTCTTCCACCCCTCTGCGGCTGCTCCAAAGCCGGTGCTCACGTGGGACGATCGATTCCGTATTCTCCGTGGCGTGGCTTCCGGGCTTCTCTACCTCCACGAAGAATGGGAAAGCGTGGTCATCCACCGTGATATCAAGGCAAGTAATGTCCTCCTAGACGCCGACTTTAATGGTCGGCTTGGAGACTTTGGCCTCGCTAAGCTGCACGAACACGGCGCGAACCCGAGCACGACGAGGGTGGTGGGGACGCTCGGATATCTTGCGCCGGAGCTTACGAGAACAGGAAAAGCGACGGCGAGTTCCGACGTGTTCGCGTTTGGCGCGTTGGTTCTTGAGGTCGTTTGCGGGCGAAGGCCGATAGAGCCCAAGGCTTCGCCGGAGGAGCTTATACTTGTTGACTGGGTTTGGGAGAAGTGGAGTGAGAAGCGTTGGCCGGATGTTGTTGATCCTCTGCTTCGTGGCGTTTACGACATGGAGGAGGTGGAGGTTGCGATAAAGGTTGGACTTTTATGCTCGCAGCCAGTTCCGGTGGCGCGGCCGACGATGAGGGAGGTCGCGCGGTACCTTGATGGTGGAGATACCACGGAGGTGCCTAACGTTCCGCCGCCGCCCCCGGCGGGGTTGTATGAGTACGAGGGTTCGTCGGCAGTAAAGGATGGGATGGGGTTTGAGGATTTTGTGCATTCCTATCCCTCTTCGTCATTTGAAAAGGTGTCGGCTTCTTCGCCTGTCACCGGTACCGGCGACGGGGAGTCTCCGGTGGTCGCCGGCTACATGCGTGTCCCGCTTATCTCAATATAGATGTCTAGGGCCGGAACGTAGTTCTGACAACTCCATGAAAAGCAGAGTAAGCTGTAAGGAATCGTAATGTTTTCCATTAATGGCCGTGTGCAATGGTTCCCTCTGCAGTAAATGATTTCGTTTTTGTTTTTTTTTATGAGATTTGAAGTTTGAGAATAATGAAATGTATTTAAATATAGATGTACAACAGAAGCTTAAACAATGCATCATCTTACTGGTTCATCTGAATACAAATTTTAATTTTGGAATTTTTAGATATCAATTATTTAAAATATTTATAGTTAATATTTTAACAATATTTTTCATTACACCCACAGTCATTTAATGAAGGATTTGAGTAAGAGTTTTGGACAGTTAAAATGTAATATTTAAAATATTTATAGTTAATATGTTAAACTGAATGTTTTGATTGGTTGGTATTTAAAAGCCCCCTTAAATTTTATAAAATTTAGTTTATATTTGTTTGTAGCACATATGTTGCACTTTTAGTATTTGTAACTACAAAATCTTAGTAGTGATGAACATTCTCTTTTTTTTCAAACTGCTAAAAATTGTTTTTTGCAATCCTCTTCTGGTTTGATTCTTTTCTTTGTTCTCATTGTTAGTCCATGTGCCAGGACTATTTGTAGAGGGAAAAAATGCGATTGATCGTCCATTAGAACAATTCAAGTAATATAATGAAATAAATATAAGGAAATATTTATGACACCCGAGATATATATTTCCCTATATCTAACATGAAATAAATATATTAAAATATTTTCTTATATTTATTTCTTTATAAGAAAATGAATATTTAAAATATTCTTTTTTTAAGGAAATAAATATAAGGAAATATTGTAATAGGTTACAAATAAATATTTCCTTATATGTATACCCTATTAATTTTTTTTATATATGTATTTATCTGTTTTTTTTATTTGATAGATTTGTTAATAAAAAATACTAACCGTTAGATTTAGATAGAATTATTAATAAAATGAAAATAGCACGTGCAATAATGAAAAGAGAAAAGAAATTATTTATAAAACTCAAAATCATTTACCATATATGGAAAATTTTATAATATTCATTGTTGTATTGTCATTGTATTAACTCGAGTTCTTGTGGTTGTATTGAGTTAACAAAAAATATGGAAAATTTGCCAACACAACACCTAATAACTCACTCGAGAATAACACAGCACAACAACCACAATTTCAGTAAAAAAAACAACACTAACATCATAATAATATTTTAATTATACCGCACAGTAATCCAATCACCGCGAAAGTTTTTCAGCGGTATTATTGGAGATTTTCCGCAGTATTATTGGCGTTGTATTTAGGTGGTATTGATATTTTCCACTATTTTATTGGAGCTATTCGCGGTTTTATGGAACGATAGGCGGCGCAGCAATAATTTTTTTTTTTTTTTTGTTGTTTTTAAAGGGAGGAACTTGCATTTAGACGTGGCGATTTTTAACTGGCGTCCTGACACAAATTTAAGTCGGTGTCTAGATGCAATAATTTTCCCACTATGTCAAGGTACAAGACAATCTGTTTCATAGTAGAATCTATGATCTCATAAAAAACAAAGAAGCAAAACATATTCTTGTCATTAGAGGAGGAGCTTTAGCAACTTTTGTAAGTAAGATCACGTGATTACAACGATTGGTGGGGGACTTTGGGATTCAAACACCCACTCCATACCTTCGTTTACATATTTCCACCAATCTTACATTTCATGAGGGAACAAAGGATATAGAGATTGATTGTTAATTCATTTGTGATAAAATTTATTTGAGTCATGTCATGTTAATCTTTATTTAGGGTAAACATCAGCTCATCGATATTTTCACCAAGTTCTTTCAATTATCACCCTGCCTTCCCTTCTCCACAAAATGACTACTAGAATATTCATAGTCTATATTAATGGGGGAATATTATGATATTATCCATTTTATCATACTTTATTGCTAATTTATCCTCAACCCTTTTATAAAAATAAGAGATTGTAGTTTATAAATTGCCTTTCATAAAAAATAAATAAAACTATTTCTTTCTTTCTTTTCCATTTTATTAGTATGCTCTTTCTCCTAATTCACAAACATCAATTATATAGTGTAATTAATACTTTGATTTAAGTCAAGTCCCATGGTTCTTCCCCATTGATGTCTTTTACATATAAATATTTTTGTTAGATACTTAGCTCCTATCATTTGTATTTGTCCAAACTACTTACTCTTCTTCTAATTTGTTTTAAATCTGAGATTAATATGCAAATTATGTATAGTAATGTAATATAATATATAGTTAGGTTTGGGTTCTCAGCCAAAATAAAAAAAAAAAGCATTAATTAAAAGAATTATTTACACCTTTTCCACCAAGCGGATTCTGAACCCGCCAAGACAAGATTTCCAAACCGCGTATTACTGGTATTGTCGTTTATTTTTAAAATCTAACTTTCTATTATATTAAATTTTGCTGATAAGTATTAGTTATATTTTAAAATTATAAGAGAAAAAAAAAGGAAAAAAATTAAGGGGCATTTACATACATACAACAATTTTTTTTTATATTTACACATCTATCACCTAAATTTTCATTCATAATCTTCAATACTTAAAATCACATAACAAATATATCTTATTAATTTTTAAAAGTGAGCAAACACTCAAGGAATAAAACCTAAGCCGGGAGGAAAAGAGAGGGAGGGCAAAAGAGGGTGAGATAAGTTAACAGTAATAAATAGTAACACGACGTGTCTATCGTGTCTTATTCATAAAATGATCTGTCTTATTATAGGAGGGATAACAAAATTTGATATTATTATA
The DNA here is from genome assembly GCA_002079205.1 of Phalaenopsis hybrid cultivar. NCBI lineage: Eukaryota > Viridiplantae > Streptophyta > Magnoliopsida > Asparagales > Orchidaceae > Phalaenopsis > Phalaenopsis hybrid cultivar. The sequence continues at coordinate 15,841 of JXCR01067373.1, forward strand.
TTTTTGCTAATTTTTTAAAGGGGTTGCAAACGATGTTATTGGTAATTTACAGATATGAGTCCGTTGCTTAGCTGTTTTCGAGTTCGATCCACGGAGCTTTAGTTGGATTTGGATCAGCAAGATTGTCTCGACTGATTGCGCTTGGTCTATATGGGTTTCGACAAGTTAATTATGGACCGTTTGTTGATCCTTGACTTATGATGGGAAGTCTATGAGTGTCCTTGGGATAGTTAGAGATATTAGGGAACCGAATCTACAATTAGATCGGCTTTGTCGTGACAGTTGACTTGAATACTCTTTTGTCTTGTTTTTACCAAGTGGCTCGTTCTGATGTTCTTTGATCGTCTTTTGTTTGCCCCAGGGTGTGGTTATCTCCCACCTCAATGGTTTGGCTTGAATAATTTCATCCGTTAACATAAGTGGGCCTCACAATATTATGTTGGTGTACTCTCCTTTGTTGTTAGATCTACTCAAGATTAGTGCTAACACATACTTGATATCATACATAAATACATAAGGATTGTGTGGCAGTGGTTGCTCTCAAATAAAATAAAATATATATTTTTTATGTTTTCATGGTCTTGGACTCCTGGATAAGATTTAATTTTTATTAAAAAAGGTTTGGTTAAAATGTAGTGGTTAATTGCGTGCACGTGGGCTGATGTGGATTTGCAATTATATATATATATATATATATATATATATATATANGACTTTGTTTCAGGAAAGGAGAAGTTAAAAGGTGAAAAATGCTTAAAGGAGTGAAAAATGATCAAATTTGGAGCAAAAAGGTGAAAATTGTTATAAGTGTTTTGGCGCCTAAGTGCCAGATTCGGCGCTTAAGCGCCGGTGAAACAGAAGGCTGTGCCTAAGCGCCAGAGAGAGTTATTTGGCGGTTTTCGTCATTTGGTTGAATTTTGAAGAGGCATTTGAAGCACCTATTGGCTTAAGCAGGTGGTTATGACTACTAAGAACGAAAATATGTTTAAAAGACTTGTAAAAGGAGGCATCGTTTGAAGGATTCATTGAATGTGGACACATTTTAAAGAGTTTCCAAGGCACCTTTTGGAGATTTATAAAAGAAGGAAGTTGAGACATTTGAAAGGGGTGCTTGAAAGTTCTGAAAAGAGTTAGAAGAAAAGGAGTTATAAGAAGTTTGGAGAGAGAGTTTTGGAGAGATTTTCAGGCACCACAAAAATTTACTTTATCTTTTTTATTTTTGGTTTATTTTGAGAGTTTTGTAAAAGATAATATATTCAAATGAACTTCAAGAGTTTGGTGGAGGATTTAGGATAAGTTTTTATCTTTTTTTTTTAACTACTTTTGGTTTTAATCGAGACTTCTTATTAGTTTGACAATGATTTCTACTTTTAAACTAAAGTGTGGTTTTATTTTCTCCATGAATTTTGAGTAGTTTTCTTATCTTTCTCCTTACAATGATAAGTAATTAAAGTTTGGATGGAAGTTGTGGAGAGTATTAATATTTAATGTTGGAAGAAGTTGTGATGATTTAAATTCATGAACTTTATTTACTTCTTGATTTGGCCTATCCAGATTTTAAAATTTATTGTAAGAACATGCAAGAATCGGGCTGGTATTGTCTCGGTCAACAATTGGAAATAATCACATGAGGTTGTATGAATGAGAAAGTAATTCCTATGATTTAGTGCAAATAAATATGAAAATATTCATTGAAGGGTGTAGAGTTAGAGGACTTTAAAGTAACAGGTTAAAGCCCCTAACTTGGTTTATTGTTTTAGGTTCTGATACGAGATGTTAGCCCCCAGGTGGAGGGAATCGAGATAACTCTAGAGTGAGAGCTGGTATCTTCCATGCCTAGCCGATCTTCAGAACTATTCAAACTTTAAATTAGTCAAAGTTCATTATAACATTTCTAGTAAGAGTAAAGAATATAATTGCTCCTATTTGGCAAAACACAATTTGCATACTTCCACAATAAAATCCTATACTTATTACTGATTTATGATAAGGAGAAAGATATTTTTCAAATTTAGTGTTTTTCTCTTACATAAACTCAAGTTATCCTTTTAAATTGTTATTGTTCTGTTAAAATATCAAAAATATCAAAAAAATTTGAATTTTAATGCTGCGAAAATATTTTTAGTTTAAGTAACTATTTTTTTAAAATAGAAAGTTTGCTGTTCAATAGTGCATATTGTGTATTTTCCTATGGGTTCGATATTCAGGTATTAATCAAAAAGTCTTATATTACTTGATAACGATACATATACTTGTGTAGTATCCCAATATATATAAATTAAAAAGCTAAATTCTTATTTTCTTCAGGATCAAGTTTTTGGTACTGTTACAAAGTAAGGAAACATAAGTGAAAAATATAATTAAAGACATTGTTATACTGTGCACATAAACAGTTTTGGATCAGCTAACATCTAGTATTAAGACTTAAAACAGAGAGCCAAATTAGGGGCTTTAGCCTATCACTCTAAAGTCCTCTAATTCTACACCCATCAAAGATTTTTTTTCTATTTATTTGCACTCAACCATATGGACTACATTCTCATCCATATAATCTCATGTGATTCTACCATAGTTGATTGAGACAACACCCTCACGAATCGAACAAACTAAAATCATGACAATATATTGTCACTTTACTCAATTCTATATTCTACAGATATATACTAATTCATTATAAGAGAGAAGAGTAAAGAAAACTACTCACTACAGATGGAGAAACAACAAGACCTTTCCATTGAACAAGACTTTGAAACCATACAAAAAAAGTACTAAATACAAATCAAAATACAATGAAAATACTTATCTTTTATGGAAATCAAACTCTCCTTGTATAGCAAAAACAATCTCCTTACAATCCTCTTCAAGAACAAAGTGAAAAGAAAAGAAGAAATATCTCACTCTCTCTCTTTCTCACTCACCATGTCACCCCACTTTGGGCTCTTGTCCAAGCCTTCTTCTCCTCTTCCAATTAGTTCAAGAGTCCTTTTAAAAATATTCCCAAGCCTTATTTATAATTTCCCAAGAGGTGCTTAAGTGTCTCTTCAAAAGTTTTCAAAAACCTCCTTCTAACCACCCCAAATCATTCTTTAAAGTCCCTTTTATTATTTCCAACGAATTCCCTAAGAGACACACAAAGCACCGCTTCAAAAATCGTACAAATCTGATGTATATTCTAGAAGATATGTTGAAAGCTGTTTTTGGCTCTGAAGCATTGATTTTGGGTGTTTAAGCGCCCTCCGCTCTGTCTGGTGGAGCCTAAGAGCCATGTTTTGGTTCTTAAGCGTCGGGCACAGGCACTTAAGTGCTCGGTTTTGCCCCCCATGGCTCCAGTTTGCCCTGGTTCGATCCGGTTTGCTCCGTTTTGATCCATTTTTTGTTATTTTTGCTCCAATCACTCCAAATTCTTCAATTTGATATACCTACAACCAAAAACACAAGAAAACATACATTTAAAGTGCAATATCATTATAAAATATAGTATGAAAAATAGTACATTTTTAGACACATCAACTTGTTTAAGATTTATGGAAGATATAAAAAATTTTCTAAGAGAAAAAAATGCTCAAATGTGAGAAAAAAGAGGAAGAAGGAGCTTGAGTTGTTTGATTTGTTAAAAATTGGTTTATAAATAGTCTAACTAAATTTCTTTCAATAGAGAAAGGTGAGACAAATCAATCACTAAAAAACAATTCAAAGACAAAGTGATTTCAAAGAGAATAATGAGATTGAATGTAATTTCATCAAGTCTGCCCTTAGCCGGTAAAACCTTAATTGTAGCATCAATCAAGAACCACATTACTAATTAAAGAATAAGTTAGAGATAAATCATATACATTTACCTAAATTATTATTTTGGGCATCTCATGGTTTTAAGCGATTTAAGATGGTTCTTAATCAATATTTATTTCAAAATTTATTTAGGGCCCCAAAATGACAAAATTAAATTGACTAAGTTCAATATGATTATACAACAATTTCTTGAATCTTGTCATATGTAAAAACATAGAATAATATTTGAGTAAAATTACTAACAAAAGTAATTAAGTCCTAATAACCTTAATTATATGGATTAATTTACAATATTTGTTTAGTAAAATGCATGAATTTGGACACAAGTTTAACACATCGATGGTTTTAGAATATTTGTATTTATATTGAATTTTATGTGCTCTTTGTATTTGATTACTTTAAAGATCTTCTTCTTTTTAATTGAAGAAATTCTACTATATTCTAAATTGAACAATCAATGATAAGCTTATAAAAAAGTTTATCAAGCAGAAATAACTTATATCTATGAGATGGCGTCATCAAAGGAGTAATTAAATCTTCAATTGATAAAGGAAGCTATTAAGGTTTTTGGTATTGAGTGGATTGTATTAAAGGGAGCAAAGCTTCTATTCAAGTCTCTAAAAATGTCCCAAAAGGTGGGTTGAGTGAAAAAAATACATAAGAGTATCCAATATATACCTACCTTTATTCATATTTATTTCATATTTTAGCATAGTTTTATATATTTTTGTTCAACAAAGCCTCTTAAGAGAAACTTTTAACAATTTTTACAGGGGCGCCTCGGAGCTGATCATAGCCTCTACCAAGTCTGCACCATAGGTCATGCAAATTCTTGAGAACATAAAGCCTATGTGCCATCCACCTAATTCCTAGGCACTTGGATCGAGCATTGTAGAGCCATAGGTGAAATACCACTTCGTATCTTGAAACAAGAGAATGAGTCTAAAATAGAGAATCATAAGCTTAGGTCTCGTCTTTTTATTGCTTAGTTGCCCAATTCAAAGTTTTGATGCTATTGCTTCCAACGCCGCAATGCTAACGAAGCCAACCCAAAGAACTAGAAATTCGATAACATGGCACCCAACACCATGTCTAGAATGTTGTAGCTCCAATAGCGGTGCCTAGGCACCACAACTATAGTGTTACAGCACAACAACATTCACTATAGAAAAAAAGCAGCTAAAAATGACTTTCTTTACTGTGTTGAAAATTCTAACCTAATTTCCGACAACTTAGTGATGGTACATTGATAGTATCTCTTTCAATGACTTTCCTACAGAGTAAACTATAGCTTCCTAGTGAAAAAAAAAAATTCCTACAATTGTTAAGGCTAAACCAACGGTCCAACTTGTTGGTTCATATCGAATGATAAATCGATAGACTCATGTTGTCAAAAATATAACATGTGGTTTTCTAGGTTACAAACCAACGACTTTTGGATATTAATTGATGGTTAAACCATCAATTATTAGCTATCAATTTATTAATAACTAACATGTTAATATCACTGGTTAGCTGTCAAAAAAGCTTAATATTAGTGAATCAAAGTCAAAATTTCTCATTTCTATCTCCCACACGTGTTTGAGCTCTTAAACCCACGTTTGTCTTATACAATTTGCTATAAATTGCACCATTTCTCTATTTAATATAGTGAAACCGAAAGTAATCTTGATTCAATCGTTCTTCTGAAATTTTATCTAATTTAAACAATTACTTTTTTTGCATTTTCGAACTACGTGTTTTTGAGAATTTCAAATTTTTTATTAGGTTTTGTATGTCACAAAAGCATAAGTAGGATCCCTAATTATCAAGGGAAATTTTGGGTATCCCCCAATATATCAAATAACCAAAGGGGCATGTTTCTTTGGGAGTTACTCTTGATCCAAAAATAAAATATAATTTTGGTTCTCTAGTTATATGGGTTGCTTATGCAGGGTCTTCTTTTCGTGAATATATGTTTCAAGGTGTTTCGATACTATTTTATTTTGGACATACACTCTTGACATATCATACAAGTATTACATTACATAAGTTCTCCATATTCTTTTTTAGTCGTCTGCTCTTCTCTTCCAGTCCCTCCTATTTTTTGAATCATTTTGATGATCCAAGAAAGAGAGTTATATGGAAAAGAGAATTATATGATGATAAATAGACAAAATGGTGGCTCTGAGTTTTAAAAAGAATCAAAATAAATGGCTAACAAACATGCCAACATAATAACTATCTATATGAAAATTCTAACTACCCCAAAATCCTAGTTCTAAGCAAACATCTATAAGGAGTTGCTTATCCATCGTCTAAGTTACGATTATAAAATGCAATGCTAAGAGCATTCCTGTAGGATATTGATGGGGTCATCAAAATTGTACCCATCCCAAGCACCTAAATGAGCTAACCCTCATCACATGAATGACAAATATTAATGCAATTCCATGCTTGGAATAATCCTACAAGAAGTGATAGTAATAAAATAATTCATATAAACTTTTTGGTCAAGTCAACAAGTGATGCTAATTTTCCTATTATCACTACAGGTCAAACTAAAGCTTAATATATGTCTTGTTAATGATGTGCTAGCATATGTACATATACCTATATGTGAGATATGTGTAAACTCATTTGGATAAATGAGCAACTTGAGGTATGAAAGTACATGATATGCATAAATCATGAGTCTTGAGAACTAAACCCCAAAGATACAGACACATGTACCCAACATATGAATTGTAAATGAATCTCATGCATCACAAAATAATGCATGAACACAAAAAATAATTTTTATGCAACATGCTAACACCCATCACAAATGATACAAAGTAAGTGAATGGCCACACATGTAAAGTAGATGTACAAGCGCAAATGCATATCTTCAAATCAGAGGAATTCCACTATGATGACATGGTAGTGGCACTGTAGTGTTACCCCTTTGAACTGAAGGAAAAAAGGCACGACGTCATGGCACTATGATGTGCTCTATGGTGTCATTCACTTTAGTTCCCAAAGTAGATGTTGAACTGTGCTAACACACTAAACCTATTGCACCCTGAAAATCATAATTAGTGAGAATCCAATGCCTATTATAACGCCTAGCCATATGGTTTTGGGGTTTGGAAAGAAATAAATGTGATTTATAACAACTTAGCCATTAATGACAAACTTGCTACAGGTGTGGTGGTTCTAGTTGATCATGTGCAAATGCCACCTCCATAATAGGGTTAAGACAAGCGGATAAAAATCTCAAAGCTTGATAACCTATAAAGGTTTGGAGATTATTCTTTGTCTGGTACGAATGAACACCTCTAACTAATCAAAAGGTGAAGATTTCCACATCCACAAGGAGGTTTAACCAACGCTCCAGGGTAAGAACCTTAACTCTGAGGCTTATAAAGGTTTAAATTTAAAATTGTTAGGTAAAGATGTCAAACTTTACTAGGTAGCCAGTAGACTCACAATCATTATACTACATTATATGCAGTGCATTGACTACACATCTATGAGAATAAAAACTCTTAGGTAAGCCTTCAACACTATGATGCCACTAACAACATTATGATATTGAAGCCTCAAGTTTAATGTTGTCGTTCTGTTAATAGAGTTATGGTTTCAAGCTAGAAAAACTAAGCCATACAACCATGAGGCTCAAAATAGATTTGAGGTTCTTGGCATAATGAGGTTGATGGCCGAGGGTTGTGATACTCAAATCAGTACCGCAACTCTCATATAAACATAGCAGTGTCACGACCTTTCAGCCAAAACCAGGGCATTTCATACGGTGTTGTTGAGCAACATCACAATGTTATGCCAAATTTATAAGGACATCGCCACAACATTATGAAAAGATGTTGTAGCACTATCGCAAGGGACATATTACTTCGTAGCACCAGAAGGCATCTTTGAGGCCTTGGCCTAAAATTATGTGTGGCATCATGAAGCTTGAATTGTGTCGCGGTGCTAGGGCTAAATTAGTTAGGTTATTATACTCAATTATCTCAACATTTCATGGAGAAAAAGATAAAGGCTATAACCTATTGTTAACCTCTAAAAGTGGCCTAACATGGCTTCTAAAACAACCCTAGGGCTCTAAGAAAGGAAATACACAATGAAAAAATAATTTCTCCCCAATGTTAAGATTTCACCCTAGTGTTCTAAAGTCACTATGCAAGCTCTTCTAGCCATGAAGTACACCACCTTCGATGATGAGATCTCCATCGAAATGAATAGGTTGTGCTCCTCGGTCTTGTTTTGAAGTATAAGGTGTATGGAGAAGACATGGAAATGCAAGGTTGGCCCATACCAAAATATTGAACAAAGAGTTGGGTTTGACAGTCAAATTATTGGCTCTGTCATGGCTTGGGGTTACTAACGTGGAGATCTAAAGAAGAGAAGTCCCCTCGGAGCTTTCATATCTGCTTGACTATGGAGCAGGGTGAGAAGACACTGTACGACAAAAGAGAGTGAAGGCACGTACTAAATAGATGGAATGAAAGTATTTATGGGTATTTTGGAGAACATTTGCATCTAGACAATCCAAAAATTATGCTAAACAAATGCGTTTGAGTTCTTGTTTATGCTCCTTAAAATGATCACTTTATTTAAGAATTTATAAATAAAAATTAAAACTAGAAAAATTAATCCAAAATTATTCACTCATGAAATAATTAGTAAGTAAATAAATTATAAACTTCCACATTTATTGAAATTCATATTGATCTAATAATAATTAATTAATTTACATAAATTAATATATTTTTTAATATCTTAAACCACTCAAACACAATTGACTAAAATTAGTTTAATTCAATAATTAATATNCAAATATTGCGCAAAGAATTGGGTTTGACAGTCAAATTATTGGCTCTGTCATAGCTTGGGGTTACTAACATGGAGATCTAAAGAAGAGAAGTCCCCTCGGAGCTTTCATATCTGCTTGACTATGGAGCGGGGCGAGAAGACACTGTATGACAAAAGAGAGTGAAGGCACGTACTAAATAAATAGATGGAATGAAAGTATTTATGGGTATTTTGGAGAACATTTGCATCTAGACAATCCAAAAATTATGCTAAACAAATGCGTTTGAGTTCTTGTTTATGCTCCTTAAAATGATCACTTTATTTAAGAATTTATAAATAAAAATTAAAACTAGAAAAATTAATCCAAAATTATTCACTCATGAAATAATTAGTAAGTAAATAAATTAAGAAGTAATAATAAACTTTCATGTTTATTGAAATTCATATTGATCTAATAATAACTAATTAATTTACATAAACTAATATATTTTTTAATATCTTAAACCACTCAAACACAATTGACTAAAATTAGTTTAATTCAATAATTAATATAAAGTTTAACAAAAGTTGATTCATATAACATAAGAAAGATAAATACCAATATCAACTATAATACTGAGAATGAAAACTAAGAGAGTAAATTTAATTAAAAAACTATAAGGTATTCAAAATTATTATAAGATTTTATCAAGTATAGCTATCCTAAAAAAGAGAAAGAATAGAATAAAAGTAAACGAGAAAATGCNGCATGAGAAAGATAAATACCAATATCAACTATAATACTGAGAATGAAAACTAAGAGAGTAAATTTAATTAAAAAACTATAAGGTATTCAAAATTATTATAAGATTTTATCAAGTATAGCTATCCTAAAAAAGAGAAAGAATAGAATAAAAGTAAACGAGAAAATGCTCATAAAATTAAAAAAAAATGTTACAAATATGAGCTAAGTAGAAGATGTATCTGCATCAAATTTTAAGGTATTATAATTGAAGTGAGGAATTCTAAATAAAGCTTACAAGATAGATTAAGTTAAAATTTTATATTTAATTATTATTTTATTTTTTTTTGTCAATATTATGCAATTAGGCTTCTTGAAATGAAAGAAAATTAAATTTGTGTGAAAATTAGAGTACTATTAGTCAATAAAAGTTCATGTACTTNGAGAAAATGCTCATAAAATTAAAAAAAAAAATGTTACAAATATGAGCTAAGTAGAAGATGTATCGGCATCAAATTTTAAGGTATTATACTTGAAGTGAGGAATTCTAAATAAAGCTTGCAAGATAGATTAAGTTAAAATTTTATATTTAATTATTAATTAATTTTTTTTTGTCAATATATGCAATTAGGTTTCTTGAAATGAAAGAAAATTAAATTTGTGTGAAAATTAGAGTACTATTAGTCAATAAAAGTTCATGTACTTAGTTTACATAAAAATAATTATACACACACTTGATTATTTCATTTGAAAATAAATTTTAAATTAATAGTACTAGGTTCTTATAGAATATAGAACTTAAATAANTTTGATTATTTCATTTGAAAATAAATTTTAAATTAATAGTACTAGGTTCTTATAGAATATAGAACTTAAATAACTAGATTACTTACAAACAAGTAAAGTTTGAGTTTTAGGGATTGTTGTGCGAGAAAAATACATAAAAATATGCATTGTATGCCTACTTTTATTTCTTAATTATTTCATATTTTGACATATTTTTTGTGCCTTTGTTCAAGAAAGCACCTTAAGAGAAATTTGAGAAAATTTTACAAATTTTATTAAAGCACCTTGATGTCATTCTGAACACCTCGAAGCCAAGTCCACACAAAAGATCAAGCAAATTACTAAGAGCTTAAAGCCAATGTGCCCATCTATAGCGCCACAACACAATAGATGAAGTGCCACGACGTCATCCTAAGATAGGAGGAGTCCAAAATTAAAAAGCATGAGCCTAGGAGCTGCCTTCTCAATGCTTTGGCTCCAAACTCAGTGCTTCAACACTAATTTNAATGTCATTCCGAACACCTCGAAGCCAAGTCCACACAAAAGATCAAGCAAATTACTAAGAGCTTAAAGCCAATGTGCCCATATATAGCTCCACAACACAATAGATGAAGTGCCACGACGTCATCCTAAGATAGGAGGAGTCCAACATTAAAAAGCATGAGCCTAGGAGCTGCCTTCTCAATGCTTTGGCTCCAAACTCAGTGCTTCAACACTAATTTAACTAGAGTTGTTATGCTATTGAAGTGAGCCTAAGGGATTAATAACCCGAGAGCACGGCATCTCAATGCCATCCTTGAAATAGCACAGTGCTAATCACAATGTCTAGGTATCACAACGGTAGCATTGTGGTGCTACGATTCTCCTAGCTCTGCATCTAGATTTTTAATTTTTTTAGGGGGAGTGATAGTAAAAGTTGTAGGAAGGCACTTAAAGAGGTTTTTTTTTATTAAAGAGATAATTCATAGCATTAGAGAGCCTATTGAGTGTTATTTGAGAGTTTGAGTGAGTGAGGGGAGTNAATGCTATTGAAGTGAGCCTAAGGGATTAATAACCCGAGAGCATGGCATCTCAATGCCATCCTTGAAATAGCACAGTGCTAATCACAATGTCTAGGTATCACAACGGTAGCATTGTGGTGCTACGATTCTCCTAGCTCTGCATCTAAAATTTTAATTTTTTTAGGGGGAGTGATAGTAAAAGTTGTAGGAAGGAACTTAAAGAGGTCTTTTTTTTCATTAAAGAGATAATTCATAGCATTAGAGAGCCTACTGAGTGTTATTTGAGAGTTTGAGTGAGTGAGGGGAGTCCATCGTAAAGTATGATATAGTGATCACTGCCTGGNTGTACGAGAGTTTACCCATTCAACTAGAACCATAGAGATATGTTAAGATGAGACCTAGGTAAATTAGTTGAGATTTGAAGGGGGGTACACTAGGACTGGCAAAAACACCTACGGACTTAGAGAGACTAAGGTATGACAAAATCTAGTCCTATAATCTAAAATCTAAGAGGACTGAAATATGATAAAGCCAGAATCTAGTCATATAATCTAAAATCTAAGATGATCGAAATATAATAAGGCCAACACAAACTCGTTAAGTATTTGATGATATTACAAAATGTTAGAGCCTAATCCATTTACTTAAGTACTTAGCAAAACTAGAAATGTTATAACCTAAGCTAATTATCTAAAACCTAGGAGATGTGGTATACTTGGACCTAGAAAAATCACCAAGTACTTAAAAAGGACCTGTGTAAATTGACCTAGTACAAAAAAAAAAGTAAAATAGGCATTAGATAAATTATTTTGAATAAAAAGATACTAAAGTCAAGCTTGTCTAACATTACATTAAATAAATTAGGGGATATATCACACGATTTAGGTTGATCACCTAAAACATAAAAGATCAAGGAATGATTTATATTATTAAAGACTATTAGATTAGATAAATCAATCAGATAAGATAGTTTACTTATCAAATTTTAAGCGAGATCCTGATAAAACAAATAGAAATCAGAAGTTTGGCTAGAAAATTAAGATTAAGATCATGTATTGGTATAAAGATTCACTAAATTAATTAAAATCTAATTTGCTTATGTGTTTTCAAGATCAATCAAAGGTAAGATCACTAGACATCTTAAAAATATTTAAGAAATGTTAGGGTTTGTTAAAGATAATAAAAATCCGCTAGCTAAACTAAGATTCAATAGGAAAGTTAATAAGTATATGAATTTCATTGTCAAGCTAAGGTAAGCTAATTTATCACATATGATCATTATTATAGACCATGCTAAGCACATAAACCAAGCTTATTATATGAAATCAAATTGGGTCAACACATGTAGAATTGCAGAAGGACATCTAGCATTACTACAATCAATCTCAAAAGAGTACTAAGATCTAACCAGATTTCTTTAAATTCAATTAAATAGGATTATGATTAAATTCAGGAGTCATTGTGATGAACACTTAAAGAGAATAGTGTAAACTAAAAAGGATACTGATACTAACCCGCAATGAATAAAAACAAATTTTAAATGATTTTAAATGATTTTTTAAAACATTAATATTAATTATTAGACTCTCACAAAAAAGGCTATTAAATTTCCCAAAATAATATTCTATGTTTCTTGCAATATATTATGAAGATCAATGAGGATGTATGTTACTAAGTTAATCATCAATTTTCACAATTTCTTATTCGATTAAAAGCTTTTATGAATAATGAAAAATTTGAAAAGTAAGATTTACATACAACCCACTAAATTTCTATGTATTTATATATCTAACACCTAAATTTAATTTTTACATATATGCCATTTTAACTATTGCAAGAAAATGTGTACTTCACTTTTTAAAAGTTAAAATAGTGGTATTTTTATGTGATATAAAAATTTTGGGCAGTATAAATATAAAAAAATAAAGGTGCTAGATATATAAATACAAAAGAGTTGGGTGGTTGTATGTAAATCCATAAATGAAAAAA
>JXCR01067373.1:31429-52590 GCA_002079205.1 Phalaenopsis hybrid cultivar
TGGAGCATTTACATACATACCAAACGGCTAATTAAATCTCTCATATCACATAAACAATATCACTATTCTATCTCCAAGAAAGTAAAATGCATCAATTTCATGTACAAGTACTCTGACTGAATTCAACATCCTAAAAAGCTATTGCATTTATCTTCCATCTGGACATCCGCATGCCGAAACGGCTAATCACCGGTGGCCACGTCGCCCGCCGATGAAGGGTATGACAACGTGACCGCCGGTGATTGCTCATCCTGACGCGCGGTATCCAGACTACCGAACATTTTTTTGCTTCAAGTGACATCTAAAAATTAAAATTTGAGCTTTAGATATGAAAATACATAGGAATGAAGTGGCATGTATGTACTGCTTCCTAGAGTTTAGGGTTTAGCATTGCAGCCAAAAAATAGAACAGTAAGAGACGACAACCTCATTAGGCTAATAGTTCTTTTGCTTATAGGATTATTGTTTTCATATCACATAAAAAATGTGGTAAAGCTTGTGTATTCCTATGATAACCTAGCTTTAAAGTTCAACTAAGACAAAGAAATGGGTCATTTACATACATACCATCAATTCCCACGTATTTACATATCTAATACCAAAACATTACTTTTCACATTAATACCACCCAAATCTTTCATATCACATAAAAAATATCATTATTTTTAACTTTGAAGAACTGAAATATACATTTTCATGCAAAGATAATGTGGCATTTATATGTAAAAATTGAAGTTTAGCGGTTAAGGCATGTAAATATATAGGAATTGAGTGGTATGCATGTAAACCTTGCAAAACCAAAAAAAAAAAAATGCCAGTCCAATGAAACCCACATATGCCAAAAAAATACTGGGGGAAAATTAAGCAACAGAACTTCTTGAATGAGAATAGAGGAGCTCCCTTTGTGATTAATTAAACCATGCCGGCAACTCATTATGCTGCAACAAATTTGTGTGTTGATGCACACTTGCCAACTTCAATTTGTCAATGCAGGATACTGCTACTTCAGCAGGAGTTCATTCATCGATTTCTCCTTTCAATAGGCATAATTGAAACAGAATCTATGCAAAGACCCCCTTTCGAATGCGTGCAGTCAATCTGCTTCATTGAAAACGTTATTTCCACCATATCGAAACCGCTGATAACGAAGTCGCCTACANCATCAAACCTCTCAATAAATGTATAGCTTCCATAGTAGACCTACCCGACATAAATCCAAAATTGATTATGAAAAATTGTTGCGATGCGTCTTAACCTATGTTCAATTACCCTCTCCCATAATTTTAAAGTATGACACATCAACTTAATACGTCTTAACCTATGTTAATTACCCCTCTCCCATAATATTAAAGTATGACACATCAACTTAATTACTATAATTTGCACACTCTTGTGCATCCCCTTTATTCTTAAAAATGGGAACCAAAATACTCTGTTTGTGATGCGTCTTAACCTATGTTCAATTACCCTCTCCCATAATTTTAAAATATGACACATCAACTTAATTCCTCTATAATTTGCGCTTTGGGCCATCTCATTTATCCTAAAAATGGGGACCAAAATACTCTTCCTCCACTCCTCAGAAAACTTTTAGTTTTTAAAATAATATTAAAGAGTTTAGTAAGCCAAGAAACTCCCAAATCTCCCAAATATTTCCANCATAAACCAAGCTTATTATATGAAATCAATTTGGGTCAACACATGTAGCTATGCAGAAGGACATCTAGCATTACTACAATCAATCTCAAAAGAGTACTAAGATCTAACCAGATTTCTTTAAATTCAATTAAATAGGATTATGATTAAATTCAGGAGTCATTGTGATCAACACTTAAAGAGAATAGTGTAAACTAAAAAGGATACTGATACTAACCCGCAATGAATTAAAACAAATTTTAAATGATTTTAAATGATTTTTTAAAACATTAATATTAATTATTAGACTCTAACAAAAAAAGGCTATTAAATTTCCCAAAATAATATTCTATGTTTCTTGCAATATATTCTGAAGATCAATGAGGATGTATGTTACTAAGTTAATCATCAATTTTCACAATTTCTTATTCGATTAAAAGCTTTTATGAATAATGAAAAATTTGAAAAGTAAGATTTACATACAACCCACTAAATTTCTATATATTTATATATCTAACACCTAAATTTAATTTTTACATATATGCCATTTTAACTACTGCAAGAAAATGTATACTTCACTTTTTAAAAGTCAAAATAGTGGTATTTTTATGTGATATAAAAATTTTGGGCAGTATAAATATAAAAAAATAAAGGTGCTAGATATATAAATACAAAAGAGTTGGGTGGTTGTATGTAAATCCATAAATGAAAAAATATAAATCAATACCTAGCCTAATTATTTTTAATTATTAGTTATTATTTTTCTAAATTTTATAAAATTAATTTCATGCAATTTGGACATCAAGGCAAAGACTTATTATTTATTGAAGTTTGAAAGTATTTTAATAAGTCTAATCGCTTGACTAAAATAACTATCTGCAAATCAACGAGTGCTTTGAGTGAATTAACAAGAAAATTCACATACATACCATATATATCTTACAATCAAAGTTGGATATTTACATTTATAACATCTTAGTGTTGCAAATTCATGCATGAAATGATATATTTTACTTTTAAAAATATAGTAATGATAATATTTTTGATGTGTTGTTAAAAGTTTGAGGGTATGCATGTAAATTGAATGTTTGAATGTTAGATATGAATATACATAAAAATTGTGGTATGTATGTAAAAACCCCATTAAAACACAGATGGGCAACTTGACCAGACCCCAAAATGACTTCATCTAATGGTTAAATTAGTGCTAACTTTTGGGTCACAAACAAGTTCCAAGTTATTGACAATNAGTTTGAGGGTTTGCATGTAAATTGAATGTTTGAATGTTAGATATGAATATACATAAAAATTGTGTGGTATGTATGTAAAAACCCCATTAAAACACAGATGGGCAACCTGACCAGTCCCTAAAATGACTTCATCTAATGGTTAAATTAGTGCTAACTTTTGGGTCACAAACAAGTTCCAAGTTATTGACAATTTTAATCATTCTCAAACAACGATTTTTGGTTCTTCATAAAACTCGACACTTATAACGGACAAACCAATGATACTTATTTAGTTTTTAAATATTATAAGAGGTGTGGAGCATTTACATACATACCAAACGGCTAATTAAATCTCTCATATCACATAAACAATATCACTATTCTATCNTTATTCCGACTTGGTTCTTCATAAAACTCGACACTTATAACGGACAAACCAATGATATTTATTTAGTTTTTAAATATTATAAGAGGTTTGGAGCATTTACATACATACCAAACGGCTAATTAAATCTCTCATATCACATAAACAATATCACTATTCTATCTCCAAGAAAGTAAAATGCATCAATTTCATGTACAAGTACTCTGACTGAATTCAACATCCTAAAAAGCTATTGCATTTATCTTCCATCTGGACATCCGCATGCCGAAACGGCTAATCACCGGTGGCCACGTCGCCCGCCGATGAAGGGTATGACAACGTGACCGCCGGTGATTGCTCATCCTGACGCGCGGTATCCAGACTACCGAACATTTTTTTGCTTCAAGTGACATCTAAAAATTAAAATTTGAGCTTTAGATATGAAAATACATAGGAATGAAGTGGCATGTATGTACTGCTTCCTAGAGTTTAGGGTTTAGCTTTGCAGCCAAAAAATAGAACAGTAAGAGACGACAACCTCATTAGGCTAATAGTTCTTTTGCTTATAGGATTGTTGTTTTCATATCACATAAAAAATGTGGTAAAGCTTGTGTATTCCTATGATAACCTAGCTTTAAAGTTCAACNTTTTTTTTTTCCATTGCAGCCAAAAAATAGAACAGTAAGAGACAACAACCTCATTAGGCTAATAGTTCTTTTGCTTATAGGATTATTGTTTTCATATCACATAAAAAATGTGGTAAAGCTTGTGTATTCCTATGATAACCTAGCTTTAAAGTTCAACNCTCATCCTGACGTACGGTATCCAAAACACCAAACATTTTTTGCTTCAACAGTGACATCTAAAAATTAAAATTTGAGCTTTAGATATGTAAATACATAGGAATGAAGTGGCATGTATGTACTGCTTCCTAGAGTTTTTTTTCCTTTGCAGCCAAAAAATAGAACAGTAAGAGACGACAACCTCATTAGGCTAATAGTTATTTTGCTTATAGGATTGTTGGTTTCATATCACATCAAAAATGTGGTAAAGCTTG
The DNA here is from genome assembly GCA_002079205.1 of Phalaenopsis hybrid cultivar. Taxonomy (NCBI): domain Eukaryota; kingdom Viridiplantae; phylum Streptophyta; class Magnoliopsida; order Asparagales; family Orchidaceae; genus Phalaenopsis; species Phalaenopsis hybrid cultivar. The sequence continues at coordinate 35,715 of JXCR01067373.1, forward strand.
TGTATTCCTATGATAACCTAGCTTTAAAGTTCAACTAAGACAAAGAAATCGGTCATTTACATGTGTACCATCAACTCCCACGTATTTACATATCTAATACCAAAACTTTACTTTTCACATTAATACCACCCAAATCTTTTATATCACATAAAAAATATCATTACTTTTAACTTTCAAGAACTGAAATATACATTTTCATGCAAAGATAATGTGGCATTTATATGTAAAAATTGAAGTTTAGCAGTTAAGACATGTAAATATATAGGAATTGAGTGGTATGCATGTAAACCTTGCAAAACCGAAAAAAAAAACCAGTCCAATAAAACCCACATATGCCAAAAAAATACTGGGGGAAAATTAAGCAACAGAACTTCTTGAATGATAATAGAGGAGCTCCCTTTTGTGATTAATTAAACCATGCGGGCAACTGATTATGCTGCAACAAATTTGTGTTCTTGATGCACACTTGCCAACTTCAATTTGTCAATGCAGGATACTGCTACTTCAGCAGGAGTTCCTACATCCATTTCTCCTTTCAATAGGCATAATTGAAACAGAATCTATGCAAAGACCCCCTTTTGAATGTGTGCAGTCAATCTGCTTCATTGAAAACGTTATTTCCACCATATCGAAACCGCTGATAACGAAGTCGCCTACATGATAATCTATCCAGACGCCGCGCTTGCTGTTGCAATTTGCCTCATCTTTTTCATAGTCATCCAAGAAGCAGCCCCGTGACAATCGTTGGCCGTCTGAAATGGTGATCTCAAAGCGGACGGGCTTTATTTCCCAGCCGTGGGTGTGTTCATAATTACAAACACGGCGCCCGAGCCGCTTTGAAAATCTTCCAAGGTGCAGCCTGAATGAAAGGCTATACATGCCAGCAGGAAATGGAAATTTTAATGATCCATTCACCTCAACCCACCACATTTGCTGCAGATAAGCCACCGCTTGAAACCTGCATGGCAGAATACATTCCAGTATCAAGGAAGAACGTTCTGAATGGAAGAAATGTGGTTTTAGTAAAACTACAAGAAATAAACTAAAATTTGAGTAAAATAAAAAAATTTCAAGCAGGCAAGCTTAAGGTTGTCAATATAAAAGGTAGGCTAAGATTTGATAATATAAAACTTGGTTTCACAGTAATTTGAGAACTCTTGTATAAAGATGAGAATCAACAAATAACCATATGATTATNAAAGAAATAAACTAAAATTAAAAAATTTCTAGCAGGCAAGCTGAAGGTTGTCAATTCAAAAGGTAGGCTAAGATTTGATAATGTAAGACTTGGTTTCACAGTAATTTGAGAACTCTTGCAAAAAAATGAGAATCAACAAATAACCATATGATTATAAACAATTGTGTGAACTGTCATGAAAAAGAGGCACCAGGCAACTTTCCCGTTGTGCAAATATTCAAATTTATAGTATTTCCATACTCTTGTATATGCGGGATCTGGATCCCCTACAATTGCATTGGTAATTGGACAACGTGCAGTTAGCTTTATGTAACATAAACATCATATCAAGTACCATAATTCTGAGTCTCTGACATTGCAAAAATGTTGACATCCTCAAGGCCCGTGAGATTTAGGGCTAAAAGTCTACTGGGGACAACTTTTTGCCTGCTTCGTGTTTTAGACCGCCACCACAACTCTATTTGGAGAACTATTTTTTTTCTACTTTTTAGAGTTTTCTGTGGTAGAAAACAACTTTTTATAATCAGAACTATTAAAGTGTGGTGGCTATATAAAAAATATTGTATAATTTTTTAGAAAAAAAAATATTTTAAGTCCCACCATAACTTCTAAAGAAATTGATCTCTCCAGCTCAACTAGACAACGACCTCTACAAAAACAACAATCATCCCAAATGGACTCTAAATCCCACATCAGACAGACTATCAATTGGAAAAGATCATCCAAGGGAGAAACTAGAAAGAATAAAGGTTATTCTTATCTTTCTTCACAGTTCAGTTTAGAACTACACCCCACCTCCAACAGCGTTCATAATATTTACATGAGAATCGATAAGAAAAATGAACTTGCCATAGCAACAAGCTTCAACCTATTAATGTGATTATTTAGCACTGTGCTTTCCTATATAACCTCGAAAAAAATTTTGATATCAGGCCCAACCATACTTTTTGGAGTTGACCACTGTGTTAAAGGCTGAAGTTGTTTCCAAGGATGGATAGTGATAGAAAACGTAAATTGAAGAGCCATCTGTGCATTTCATTCCAATTCTTGTCGAATATTCGGTGCCAAGACATCAATAGCGATGGCAGAGTTTGTAGTAGAACTAGCCACTTCAATTTGAGCTGTTGGGCAATTCCAGATTAATAAGCAAAGCATATTTTCCAAGAGAAATAATTTTCTCATATCACCGATTTATTTACATCCCAAAACAGTAGAGAAACAATCATAGAAACCAATTAAATTACATAGGCTACCTTTGTTTTTCCATAGAAAAGAAAATGAACAAGGTCATTTAGTAAAATAATATTTCAAGGGAAGAAAAAGAGGCAACCCGGCTTCTGTGAATTACAGCTAGTTGCAGTAAGTGTATAAATGGCATAAGGCAGTGATTGCTGAGTGCCAGCTATGGCAACAATCATGCAATAATTTAGGAGCTTACTGTTGAGAAATTAGGGTGAAGAAAAACAAGAATTGACAAAATTCCAGAAGAACACACATAAATTGAACGAGGTTCGGCAAAGATGCCTACGTCCTCGGAGAAGAGCAGCGAATTTCACTATTTCAGAGGAGTCCAGTTACATACCCATTAGATTACACATCATATATATAGATAAAACCCACAGATAAAATTACTAGCACGCCCTCGCTCCCCCCAACTCACTTATCTCAAAGAGACACACATCTTCATTCCAAGAGACTCCAAATTCTGGTATATAAGTCATACCTAACAAATCTCCACCTTGACGAATATCCAGTCCCACAAGAGAAATAAATATACCTAACAAATCTCCACTTTGGCGAATATTCAGCCCCTTAGGAGAAATACAAAACATCATGGAGTTTCTTACACCGAAGTGGGCTGAGCAACCATGTCGTCTAACAATTGCAAACATTCATGAACTTGTTGATAGTATCTGGTTTGACAACATATTTGCTGCAATTTCATCATATGATTCAACAGAGTGAACTCCACCTACAACTATACTCCCCAACAGTTTATAGATATTTTCTGCAGTGATCTTTCCTTTCATCACAGTCAATGCAACTTTAACAATTTTGATGGTTTCTCTATCCTTATCTGTCTTATGAATAAAATCATTTCTGTGTAAAGTGCCCAAGGAAATCAAATTCTTCTGCAGATCTGGAACATGTCTGACATCACATAATATTCTAACTGTGTCATCGTACATCTGAATTCTGAATTTGCCAATACCAACAATATTGTATTATCTATCATCACCAAAATAAACCGAATCAGAATCAGATAACCTGTATGAAGTGAATCATTCCCTGTTAGGTGTTATGTGATAAGATCATCCTGAATCAAGAATCCATGCATCTTTCAACTGAGTCGTAACTGAAAGTGCATCACCATTACCGTAATTTGTAATGTCACTCTGCACCACATTCATGGACTTAGAAGATACATCATGTTTCTCATCAAACTGCTTCTTGAGTTTTGGACAATCTCTGTTCATATGTCCCGGCTCCTTGCACTTGTAGCAATAAATCGTCTCTGTCTTTAGGCTTTGACCTCGAATTCACATTCCAGAACTCTCCTCCTTCCTTCCACAATCCTGATTACCCTTAGCATATAAACAATTACCATGAGAGTTTTCCCCTGCACTCCGCTTCCGCTGATTGTGAGCCAACAATGCTGCAGTAATCTCATCAATTTTGATTGTTTCTTTCTCATATGTAAGAGTAGTCACCAGATGTTCATAGAAGTAAGACAATAAACACAACAAAATCATCGCTCGGTTTTCATTCTCAATATTCACATCAAGTCGTGTCAAATCTGTGATTATTTAATTGAAGACATTCAAGTGCTGCGCCAGATCAATATCTGCCTACATCTTTTGCTCACACAGTATTTGCTTCAGATACAATTTATTTGTTAGAGATTTGGACATAAACTGAAATTTTAATTTCTTCCATACTTTTACTAGAGATTTAAGATTCATAACATGATACATAATCTCATTTGTCAGACATAAACATATGGTACATGTCGCTCGTAGTTGAATCGCAAAACCTTCAAAATTTCTTATTGTGCCAACAAATATTTCATCCTTGTTTGCTACAATCTGAAGTTCTCTGTTCCATCAAACTTCACTATCTCTAATCTTGCACCAGACATTATTATTTGAAATTAATCCTGCAACAGACTTTTCTTGCCTTGTGTCGAAACAAAAACACACCACAAATAAATTCAAAGTAACCTAAATGTTTTTTGTCAATTGTAGCAATTTTTCCTGTTCGCACAAAAAAGAATTCGAGAGAACTACGAACAGCTTTTCGGAAGCCCTTTGCTGTTCGTGTGAATGCCTTAGCCGAACTCCACCTGTTGCAACTCCTGCGACAAATTTGTAAACTCTGCTGTCCGAACTCCTCTGTTTGTAAAACGATGCTCCTGTTCGCGGTAACAACACGCGAACTCCTGTTCGCGAACTCAACCTCGCATAACGCCGCGAAGGTTCGTGAACTGTCACGCCTCGAAGCCCCGCTGACTTTCGAAGAACAAAACTCCTCTGGCTGTCACAGAACTTCTTTCCACAAGTTGTTGTGACGATTCGCGAACTGCAAACTGATCACGCGAAACTGAAGCCGAATTCGCCTCTGCGTCGCCGAACTCCTCTGTCGCGCGTAGATCCCGATCGCGAACCTTCGAAACTCCTCCTATCGCGATCCAAGGCCTCTCAACCTGTTGTTGCAGAAATTGTCGAGCCCGCAAGCTTCTCTTGTCGCGAGATCCTAGTCGCGAACTGTTCGCAGAATGTCGCGATCCTCTGCGTAACACCCGAAGTCTTATGCTGTCGTGAGATCAGAACCTCGCGCTAACTTCTTCCTCTGCCTGCTGTCACTGAAAATGCCCCAAAATGCCACCTGGAGTCCGAATCGTTCGCCACTTTGCACGATTCGCGAAGCTGCTGCAAACCGCAACCCTCAATCACCGAATCCTCCTTTGCTAAACCACCTTCGCCCAATTTCCTCCGAACCGTCGAAAACCCTAGCCTTCGAACTTGTTTCTCAAATCTTCTTCCTGCATCGATCTCCTCCGCTCTAGAACCTCACTCGGATACCAACTGTTAAGAAATTTAGGGCAAAGAAAAACAATAATCGACACAAATCCAGAAAAAAACACAGAGATTTAATGAGGTTCGATAAACATGCTAATGTCCTCAGAGCAGAGCGGCGAATTTCAATATTGAGGAGTCTAGTTACATACCCATAAGGTTACACATCATATAGATAGATAAAACTCACAGATAAAATTACTAACACGCGCTCGCTCCCCCCCAACCTACTTATCTCCAAGAGACACACATTTTCATTCCAAGTAACTCCAAATTCTGGTATATGAGTCATACCTAACACTTACATGATAGGGAAAAGGACAAGCACATGGAATCCCTTGAGATTTAAATTTAAATTTGTTTTTCCTGGTTTGTTAAGATACCACAAACTTTCATAACAAATTTGTTTAAGTAGAATTAAAATTTTTCAGATTTACCAACATTAATTTCATCACAATGCACTTCTTCGTAGTAAATTCGTTGAGTTAAAAAAATTTTCACTTCTAATCCTATCATCATGCAACCGCAAGTATTCCCAATGTTTTTACGTTCTACTACTATGTCGCAAGTTAGCATCTATGGGCAAAAAAATTACAAGTCAACCAATCATTTAGGAATAAAATATTTGTGGCTGATCCATAATTCCATGCATTTACAATTCACGAGCTATATAGAACTGCTGTAAGTATTTTAACACACAATCTTAAAATTGCTTTACAGATTACATAGGAGGATGGGACCTTGCCTCGAGACTTGTCGTTAAAAACTAAACCATTTCAAGAAATAACTAATATTTTTATAGAGCAATAGCTTAGTTAAAGCACTCGTTGATGCAATACTTTTCTGAAGCCCATTGAAAAACAATCATAACAAATATTATTCAGAAGTTGATGTTTGACACCATAGATTCAAATTTAGTTAACAAAATAAAACTGCCGGGTGCTGGATTTAAGATCATTTTCGAGACTAATATTAATTTTAAAACTTCAGAAGTTATTGTTGTAAAAGTGACTTTGGTAAGTTAGTTAAAGGGCAACTCCTCGCTGGATGTTAAAGCAACTAGGGCAAAGCCATAAGTCCGCATTCTTTCTATCCATGAATTGTGAAATAACAACAACAACAATAATAACAAAAATTATTTTAAGCGACAAGCAAATAGTATACCGAGGAAACAGTGCTCAAAAGTATCTTGAATCGTTTATAAATCATAAAACTCTAAAAAGACATGCCTATGGAGAGTACAGCTAAATTGTTTTCTTAGTTAAGCACTCAACCCAGATCAGAATGCATTTTCTAGCAGTTCTAGCGTGTTCGATCATAATGACTTTAACACTTATCAGTGAAGAAGAAATATTGAGTTTTTTGTCATGATGGGAGCTCAAAACATCTGGAATGAGCATGACATGTTGGGAGGAAGGAGCTTGTCTGCAGAAATGGAGGCCATGGGAGAAATTGTTCGGGAAAGAAACAACCCTTGAACTAACTTAACAGCCAAGAAGAATGAATTATTTGCCATGCAGGAGGTTAAATTCAAATTCAAGTTGGAAAGAAGATGAATGCAAAAACCAGTCAGAATAATCCTAAGATCATTCTGGACAGCTTCATGGACTCAATCCATCTGAAATCCACAAAAAATGGCCAAATTCTCACCCTGGTGGCGATGTCATGTGGCAAGAAACTCTAGTTCCCTTTTTCTGCAGGAGCATGAAAGATGCGCAGTCAAAATATAGAATTAGAGCACCATAAAAGGGAGCATAAATTTGGCTTCTGCACTTTCAATGGCATTGTTACCAAGGTTTTCAAATTTAATTTTGACGTCATTCCTGCAGCAGAAGTTTAACTTTCATGGTTTTAATGATTAAACTATTTCAGTATTTATGTTTGGTTTCTATTTCAATCATTTATCATTAAAATTCCATATTTTTAGAAGAAAAAATTTACATATATACCACACAATTCTTATGTATTTACACCTAACATCTAAACCTCACTATTTACATTTATAAATACTGGGGTGTAATAAATTTATGGATGAAAAGGTGTATTCCACCTTTAAAAAGTAATAGTGATTTTTTATGTGATGTCAAAGATTTTAGAGAAATGCATGTACATATGAAAGTTTAGGTGTTAGATATATAAACACATAAGAATTGTGTGGAAAGTACATAAATGCCCCATAAATCCATCTTAAAAAAAATCTTTAAATATGAAACAAGTAATGTTCAGAACATTTCGCCACCATATCAATCATTTAGTATTAACTTTTTATATTTCAAAAAAAAGGAGAAAAATAAGCAAATTTATTGTATAGAAGCATTTTAAGATATGAAACAAGTTTTGTAGATTAATATTATGCTAGTCATAAAGTAGTGGTGGACCTAGGTGTAGCTGGTGTTTAGTTTTCAAATCTATTAAATTAGTAGCACAATTTTAGGATTACTTATGAATCATATTTTTTTTTCTTAATTTTAGTCTATTTATTAGATTTTAATATCATTTAAATATCAAACTAATATTTATTAACTGAAATCAAACTGAACATGCAATTATGATAGGTATTGGCAGATTATTTAATATTTGAAGCATGAAATTCGAAACATGTCCAAAAAATAACGAAATCTATGTATTTGTTATATCTACAAAATTCTATAATTTTCTTTTCTCATGAAATTTCTCCCATTTTTATCTAAAATAAATCCTGAATTTGTGTTTCCATAAATGCTTCAAATCTATCTCAAATGTGTCGTGTCTTCCATGATACAAAAATGAACAGCATTAAGGTTAATTAGCATCGTGAAAATTGCTTCTTTTTTTAGAAAACAAAATTTAAGGTTTAGGATGAAATCCAACTCTCAACTTTTTTTCATCATATATCCTCAAATGTTACATCTTAATGACAGAAATTAACATTCAAGTTGTTCATTTGAGTATCGTAGAAAACAAAACACAGAAGAGATAGATTTGAAGCATATATAATCAAACAATTTTAAGAATTTTTTAGAAGAAAACAAGAGAAAACTTACACGTATTATTTTTTTTGAACTTTGAAGATATAACAACTAAACTTCAATTTTGTTAAGATGTTTCTAATAACAAACTTCAAATCCTAAAGAAACAAACACAAATTGTCAAAATTGTACATTTAGACTTTGATCCTTATGCGTCAATGTATTTCCTATAAAACAGTTAATGATATTTATAGGAGATAACGTGATTGAATGATAATTTTTTTCCTAGAGGATGAAGGATGATGCTAGGTGGAAATTCAATGGCAATAGTGCAAGATGATAAACTATAAGGAAACATCATGACCAATATCATCATCACCAATAGATAAGTACACCCTAAAACAGCAATCTACATAAAATGGCTTTCAAATTCTTTGGATATAATAATAATAATAATACAATTTTTAAGGCCACACCACTTCTAATGGAGGAATGAACTTTTTTTCGATCAACTTAGCAGCTTTTAATTAGAGAGAGCCGTCTTTAGAGGTTTGGTCACATTAAATGTAGACTATCTGATGATTTAGTTAGGAGAGTAGATGTTTTAGATTCAACTTTTGTTAAAAAATGCAAAGGTAAACCTAGAAAGACTTGGACATATTATATAAATAATGATGTTAACTTATTAGAATTAAATGAAAATATGACATTCAATGGGACGCAATGGAGAAAAAGGATTCATGTAGCTGACCCTAGTTAGTGGGATGAAGGCTTTTTGTTTTTGTTTTTGTTTTTGTTTTTGTTTTTGTGTTTTCTCCAAGAAGAAAAATAAAAACAATCTCAATCAAAAAAACCTAAGAAATTACAATCTCCACAAAGTCCTCAACCTAGCTTATTTGTTCTTAAGATAATTAATTTATTACGATAACAACCAAAAAATAGCATAAAGATGTACAAATTCCGACTCATACTAAATGTTAAGTCATTCTAAATAAATCATTGACTTCAAAATATCCTATTTATAGTAATAAAATAATGAACTATGAATTGAAACACATTCGAGCAAAGTTTTCACTATATTTGACATCTTTAATTAAGATGAGCACAAATTAAAGGAGGGAGGGGGGGGGNATAATTATACCTACACCATTTCTAGTACGACTCTTATCAGAATACCAAAATTTAAAACCTAAATTATCAATCTCCTTTAGCCTTTTAGACCGCCACCACGACTCTAATTGGGGAACTATTTTTTTGCTGCTTTTTAGAGTTTTCTGTGGTAGAAAACTAATTTTTACAATCAGAACTATTAAAGTGTGGTGGCTATATAAAAAATGTTGTATAATTTTTTAGAAAAAAAAAANAGACCGCCACCACGACTCTAATTAGGGAACTATTTTTTTGCTGCTTTTTAGAGTTTTCTATGGTAGAAAACTACTTTTTACAATCAGAACTATTAAAGTGTGGTGGCTATATAAAAAATGTTGTATAATTTTTTAGAAAAAAAAAGTATTTATAAGTCCCGCCATAGCTTTTAAAGAAATTCATCTCTCCAGCTCAACTATACAACCACCTCTACAAAAACAACAATCATCCCAAATGGACTCTAAATCCCACATCAAACTGACTATCAATTGGAAAAGATCATCCAAAGGAGAAACTAGAAGAATAAGGTTATTCTTATCTTTCTTCACAGTTCAGTTTAGAACTACAGCCCATCTCCAACAGCGTTCATANGACTGACTATCAATTGGAAAAGATCATCCAAAGGAGAAACTAGAAAGAATAAGGTTATTCTTATCTTTCTTCACAGTTCAGTTTAGAACTACAGCCCATCTCCAACAGCGTTCATANTTGAGGCTGTGCCCAACCCAAGCATAAATGCATGACAAGTGTGCAACTGAGATCATAATAAAATATTCATGAATTTAGACCTTTTTGCATAAATCATACATCGTTTGTCTAATTATATAAGCTATAGATTTAACATAAGTTGAAATACCTAGAATGGGTGCAATCCATATAAATTAGAAGAAAAAAAATCGAAGTTGTAAATTTTCAATTTGTCAAAAAAAGTTTTGTTGACACCACTGAATTTCATCATATTGATGCCTTGCAAAGATCTCATGAGGGACCCTATGGTTCAAATTCTATCAAAATTGATGCTAACCTACGTTCATAGTTTGATTTGTTTAAGGTCATATCGCTCTAGAGAGGGCAATGAGGTTGACAAAATGATAACCAAAAGGGATAAGGGGAAAGAAAATAAAAAAGATGATTAATTAAAAATACAAATGATTAAATTTTATTGTCCTTGTGTGCAAGCACATGAAGACTAAAGGAACCTGGATATTGAGTTTAAAACAACATCCTTTCTCATGCAAAAGGATAATTAAAAAGTATTTACAAACTTTCTTAGTTAATATAAGACAATGCTCCAATTGTACACAGAATCAACAAAACCTAAAGCTTCTAGATAATGCAAGGAGACAAATATAATTTAGTGGGACATACGCACTAACCATAAGCAACATCTATCGTAGAGTAAAAAAAAATATTTCTAAGAGATTCTAGTATTATTTATTATTTTTAATTTATTTTGTTTTTATTTTATTTGATAATTCAGATCATCTTTATTTTAAATTTTGTATTATAAGTNCATCTATCATAGAGTAAAAAAAATATTTCTGAGAGATTCTAGTATTATTTATTATTTTTTAATTTATTTTGTTTTTATTTTATTTGATAATTCAGATCATCTTTATTTTAAATTTTGTATTATAAGTTTTACGATTTATCTAAATTTAAATTATATCAAAATTAAATTAAGATTAGTTTTGTCTTGTAACCCATTTTTTCTAAAAAGGGATTGAATGGTTGTTACGCAGATTATTTAATCATGAATTGAAATATATTCCCTTGATTTTTTCTCACTCTAAATTGGTGGCTCCTCTTAACTCTCAAACTAATCCCTTTTCCACCCTCTCACTGTCTCTTCTTATGCTACTTCTCTTCTCCTGAACTACAACAACATTCGTATTACAATGAACACTATATCATCCAAAATCATGCAACTATAATGTTATAGTAATTAAGCCCAATTCCTAGTTTCATCTCTTAAGGAACTCCTTTCTTTAATTTCCCCATGCCTAAACACAAATCCAGTAAATCAAAGGCATTCAAACTATAACGAAAGAAAATTTAAAAAATTATAATCAAGTGTTCATCATCAAATTAATCCCTCTTCAGCGTCACACTCAAACATCTAGATTCTTGAAGAACAAGAGAAAAGGTTAAGAGATGGTTGCATGAGAATAAAATGTTTAGATGAAAGAAATATATAAGGAGAAAAGTAATTAAAATACTCATTTTCTTTATCTAGATTGTAAAAAAAAAAGAAAAGAGATATAGTTGCATGAGATTCTAATTTCATGTTGGAATGTAAGTGTAGCACAAAAAATAATATAATGCCAATAAGTTAATAATCATATTTCCAACATGAATATACTCCATATAAGGAAGATAGAAACCAAAAATAAGATATCAGAATAAATAAAATGTCATATTAAAGCATAGTGGTATGAGCCCTCACCAACCACTCTCACCCATCAAAGATGAACATGGAGACAACAAAGATGAGAGTTGCAACTCCAAACTAATATGTAAAATGTTTTTACATTTTCAGTATAAAAAGTGTATAAACGTACTTTACATGACTAAAAATTTATTAACTAGACTGAAGCTAAAAAATGCACCCATCAATACCATATATCTTATCTTAAATACTTTAGATCCAGATAACATTAAAAATATATATATATATATATCAAAAAAGTTCAAGAAGCGAGAAAATTCTCAGTCACTTATGTACAAGACACCAAAGATGATAAAGGATTTGATACTTCTTTCTCGATCAAGTGTTTCTAACAAGAGGTGCACTGCTTAAGGAATCCATCAGAACTAACCGTCCACCTCATTCAGCCAATTTAAATTGAGTAAATGCCCTTTGGGAATGTCTGGCAACGGATTTATGTATGATTTAACATAAATTTTGCTAAACAAATATATACATATATATATATATATATATATANTTAAATATTGCCCCAGTCCTTAATATCTTATGGCTACCTGATTAGGGTTGTCAAAACGACTCTTTGTTCGTGTTCGACTCACTAAGCAAACGAGTCAAACACAAACACACTTTTTAAGCTCGAAATATAAACGAGCCAAACACGAGCTAAGCCTGGGCTCACTCGTGTTCGGTTTGTTTACACCCCTACATAGTGGTAGTTAAAATTTGACAAAAGTTGGGGTAATTCTATGTTTAGGAATTAATATTTGTTATTTATAAAGGCATTATAAAATTTAAATTTCAGAATAAAATTTCATAGTGTTAATTTTTAATATTTATCATATCCTCAATGATTTCTCTTTGATGATATCTTTCAAACCAAGCTCTAATAATCACAATCCAAATGCCTCACTAGAATCACTAATGAAGGAGCATTATTTACTATATTTTAGTAATTAATACAAATATAAATTGATGTTGTTGCTTTTTATGGCCGGCATCGTTTCATCAAAAAACATTAAGCGTTGTCGACGGACTTAATTCAATTGTAGAAAACTGACAACTTTGGTTCATAGAAGTTCATTTTGACGGAAACAACTAACTTCAACAAAGGCCTATGATATATCTTAGAATTGAATGTTGTTAGACATCGAAAGTAAGTGTTAACATATGTTGATTAAATAACATTAGTTGATAGACAACTATTATTGTAAACTAACGTCAATGAAACATTTTGGGTAGCACTGAGAATGATAAGTTAATAGTTGTCAAAAATTGGACTTTGTTAGAATCTAGTCAAATGTGAACTTCATAAAAAATGTGACGATAAATGTCTACGTCGATCAATGACTAACTCTAGGTGGCTGGCAATGATAGGTTTTTAATTTGTTTGATGATTAATGTTGAGTACTAGGTAATAGTTGGTATTCATGTTGGTTGATAATCAAGATATGACATAATTTATCTATATAAAATTTTTTTAATACACTATTTATATAGAATTTTCTAGGAATATTATCATTTTGAATTCACCAGATTATTCTATTAGAGCCCCACCTCACTAAAAAATGATTGGACAATCTCACTCTTTTGCTTCCTTTATAAACTCCCTTAGGACATGACTATAGTTGACCATAATTGAAAATGGTGCTCCGATAATGATGCGACATCAATAAATGGCAACAAGACTTTGATTAGTAGTTGAACGAAGCAACGCTCTAAACACATAATTATGTGAGTTGAAAAGTTAAAAATCCAACTATATGTTCGATCAAAACAAGATTTGTGCCTCTAGATCATATTTTCACAAAAAAAATGATTTTGGTATGAATATCCCAAACACATCAAGAGTAAATTAACATTATTGATGGATTATGAATCTAACACATGTATGAGTCACAATAACTTCAAGAAGATGCACAAGTTAAACATAAGTGACAAAAATCGTGACAAAACTATATTATCTTTTTTGGAAAATACTATCCTGCCCATGAGAAACCTAATGCCAATAACTCACAACTTGTCCTTTGCATAGGTCGTAATCATGTTAAGAAGCTTAAATCATTAATTGTCTTTCAGAGATGATTGGGCCATCAACTAACTAAAGGAGCAATAATAGTGACAATTACTAGAGGAGGCATGAGTAATATGTAGAAAATGACAAGGGAGCTAAATAGGTTAATATCACATAATTCTTATGTATTTACATATCTCGCATCTGAACTTTCATATTTATATACATAACACTTTAATGTTTTGAATCTATAAATGAGAAAGAAATATTTGAAACATATATTCTTATGTGATATTAAAAATTTGAGTGCTTTGTTACGAAATTTTTTGTGTGTGCTATGTATATACATGAGAATTGTGAGCCATGTTTATACACGAGAATTGTGTGCTATGTACAAATACCCCCATTTCAGAAAATTTGTCTAATTTGTACTGTCCACACTTTTTAATGTATTTTTTGTCCCATACGACAAATATCTCATAATTGGAAGCATGCAATGAACCTCAGTTGGATTTTGCATTTAATGATGAGATGTTTATAATTTAAAAAACCAATTTTGATTTCAATTATATGGATTTAAATTTTTGATTTATTAAAATTTAATAAATCTCTATTTAATTAGAGTCATGGAATCTGAGATTGAATCACACCCATTGAGCGTAGGACATCTTTGGAAGAGAGAGGAGTCTATTGTTGGGTTGGACAGATGAGGATCATCGGCGGGTTGATTCTTCAATCAAGGACGATTGATTGGCTAAATTTTTTAAGATGGTTGGTGCGACTGTTTAGGTCAGTTGATATCTGTCGGTCCCTCAATTCTCATCAGGAGAGTGCTTATTGGCTGAGTAAAGCTAGGTCATTGAGCAGATAGTATCATCGTAACTGGGGGTGGAAACGAGTAGAACACGAGTGAGACTGGGCTCGGCTCGTGTTTGACTCATTAAAAAATACCGTTGTTCGTGTTTGGTTCGTTTATATTTTGAACACAAAAAATTTGTTCGTGTTCAGCTTATTTTCTTAACGAGCTGTTCGCGAACAAAAAATCATTTTGAAAACCAGTCATGCATGCGACATTTAGGGTGTAAATGAGTTGAGCTTGAGCAAGTCCAGACTCGTCCGGTTAAAAAATATCGTTGTTCGTGTTCAGCTCGTTTATATATCGAGCTCAAAAAATTTGTTTGTGTTTGACTCACTTGCATATCGAGTCAAGCACGAGCTATTCATGAATAATGAATCATTTTCACAACTCTAATCACACAGCCTTAGGATGTTAATAGTAGAGAGAGATTTAAATATTGTTAATTAAATAATTAAAAAAAATACTATGAAACCCTAAATATGTCNTTTGCGTTGACCTAAAAATGTTTTATTGTCAATTGCATTCTTTCCAACAATCCTATCTTAACTATGTCAATATTTTAGCAAATTTTTTTTCTTCTCTACAATCCAATTTAATAGTTTTTAGATGTTACATGTTAGTCATCAAAGTTACAAATGCAACATAAAATGCACAATTGGCAGAAAAATCACTCAACTAACCTAAATGGTCCTAAAGTCGTATATAGATCTCCAAAGCAATAAAGTAGAATAAATTAAGGGTTTACATCATATATTCATTTAAAAAAATTAAGAATCCTTCATATCACCTAAATAAATAACATGTTACATAAAATGTCCTTAGATATGGCTATTATTTCCAAAGATCCTATTAGAATTTTCTAGCAAAGGTAGGTATTAATTGTTGTTCTTAATTAGTGAACACATAATATTTAGGAAAATTTCAAAAAACCACAATATTGTTCTCTATTTAATAAAAATATATTTTTTTAAGTTTGGTATTCAAGACCCTTTTTATTTCATTTCTAGGCTAAAACAATAATTGCTATAACTAGTGCATAAATCTTCCTGCAAATGCATAATCTAATAAGGTGATATGTGAATCATAACATATATGTTACAAATTTTTTTTTATCATTCAAAATTTTACTCGAAATCATAATAAAAGTAATATTACAATTGATCTACACATCCTCTAAAAAAATAATTAAACCTAACTAAATTAACAACTCTATATTTTTTCATTAATAGTTTCTCTTCTCTACTCCATTGAATAGCAATAGCCATCTAACAATCATTTCAAACCTCAATATTGAACTTGCATGGACTTGCTCACACTGATCTTAATGGTTCCACCATCACAATATCGAGTTCCTATATGAAATCCCCAGAATAACCCTCCTGAAATATAACAATGCTTGAGGGATCTTTGTGAAGATAATGGGTAATCCTATGGTTGGTCAAACTTAATAGAACAACCAAAATTATAATTCACCTAAAATAATTTTATCGAATAAAAAAAGTAGCCCATCCAAACAAACAAGTTGAGGCTGTGCCCAACCCAAGCATAAATGCATGACAAGTGTGCAACTGAGATCATAATAAAATATTCATGAATTTAGACCTTTTTGCATAAATCATACATCGTTTGTCTAATTATATAAGCTATAGATTTAACATAAGTTGAAATACCTAGAATGGGTGCAATCCATATAAATTAGAAGAAAAAAAATCGAAGTTGTAAATTTTCAATTTGTCAAAAAAAGTTTTGTTGACACCACTGAATTTCATCATATTGATGCCTTGCAAAGATCTCATGAGGGACCCTATGGTTCAAATTCTATCAAAATTGATGCTAACCTACGTTCATAGTTTGATTTGTTTAAGGTCATATCGCTCTAGAGAGGGCAATGAGGTTGACAAAATGATAACCAAAAGGGATAAGGGGAAAGAAAATAAAAAAGATGATTAATTAAAAATACAAATGATTAAATTTTATTGTCCTTGTGTGCAAGCACATGAAGACTAAAGGAACCTGGATATTGAGTTTAAAACAACATCCTTTCTCATGCAAAAGGATAATTAAAAAGTATTTACAAACTTTCTTAGTTAATATAAGACAATGCTCCAATTGTACACAGAATCAACAAAACCTAAAGCTTCTAGATAATGCAAGGAGACAAATATAATTTAGTGGGACATACGCACTAACCATAAGCAACATCTATC
>JXCR01067373.1:53459-99977 GCA_002079205.1 Phalaenopsis hybrid cultivar
GGGGCATTACTCCAGTATGCAGGGAAACCTCTATTTGGCATGCCAATCAGGAGTGCAACCTCATCAGCATAAAATTTTATCTCTTTCCCTCCGAGGTGGAATGTCATTCGATCAATATTCCAACAATTTATTATGTGCATTGTCAGAATATGATCTTGAGGGTGCGGCGGGAGTTCAAAAAACTGAGCTAAATTTAGTTCTTCCAATTTACTCCATGTTTCCTCGTCCACTGATGGTCGAACCTTATCAATGACTTCTCATACTCCAGAAGGACGACACCAGCAGTTCATTGATTTTGCGCTGAATAACCTACAATAATACATCATAATTGGATAATATCAAATGATGATAAAAGGATGAATTTCAAAATTAAACCTAAAACACAACCACCAAGCTTTAAAGATTCGAAATGAAAACCTAGGCTTTACAGATTCGAAACGAAACCCTAGAAATTACCTAGACTCAATATCTTTCTTCTTCTTTAACTCATTCTTGTCCTTACGGCCGCCTTTGATCTTTTGAGGTGCCTCCTCGCATTCGGGTTCTTAGGCTCTCCCAACTCTACGACATTTGCCTCTAACAAAGTGGTCTTCATGGTCTCGGTGTTTACGTCTTCAATTTTAGCGATCCACACTCTCTGCGAAGGAAAAAACGAAAGATGACGATGGGAAACCCTAGCACGTGCGATTGCCTGTTTTTGAAAATGGAGAGTTACTGTGAAGGTTTCTATCTTATGCCGAGGTTATAAAACTCTATTTATTGAGGTTATAAGAAGGTTACAAATTCTACTTAAGATGTTACAATACGACTATACCTTCGGTTCAGAGTTATAAGGATGTTTCAGGCAGGTTACACCCGCGGTATAATGGTAAGGTTACAGGCAGGTTACAAAAAACTTACCCTCGCGTTACATTTTTATTTACTGCAGAAGGTATATCTGCATTATGTCACGATTACCAATGCGTTACATGGCTCTGTACCAAGGAGTATAGCTGGGGTATATCACGGTTACAAGCGCGTTACAGAGCCCTGTACCGCGGAAGGTATATTTTGGGTTTACTCCGGTTACAAGAGCGTTACAAGAAATTGTACCGCGGAGTATACCGAAGATAAATTTGCAGAAGGTATATGGCTAGTATACTGCGGTTACAATCGGGTTACAGCAGGCCGACCGCGAGAGGTATATTGAAGTTACAAATCAAGGTACAAATAAGTTACACCGCGGGCCGGGTAACGGGTCACACGCGGTTTTATTCCGAATTAATATATTTATTTAATGGAGTGGGCCCGCCTAAAATTACGTGGTGCTTTCTGATTGGGTATCGCACGCATCGCTGCGTGCGTCTTACGTAGGCAAATTTTTTCCCAGCTGGACGGGGAAAAATGGCCAAAGTTTCGGGCTAATAAATACAATTTTAACCTTATCTGATTTTTTTTTAAGATTTACGTATATACCCCTCATTTTTACGTATTTATTTAGCCCGAATTTTTAAAATTTTCCTTATTAAATTGAATCAGAAAAAAAAACTACTTAACATACAAAATGGCTTAGTGATTGGCGACTGAATGTCAACAAGGACAAATGGTTGATGATTTGGCTACTTATGCTGAGTAGGATTCATAGCTAAATCTTGTGGCTCTTCAAGGAAAAAAATATTACATCCAAATTATGGACATAATTTATTTCTTGAATTTAATGATGAGAGCGTCATGTATTAGGTGAGCCCCACCGCAGTACACCGGCATTGACCAGTGTTAAAAACGGAAAGGTTCACTTGACACGTGGCGTTTCACCATTGGACTTCAGATGCATCCGGAATACATCCGAAGTCCGAATGTAATATTTTTTCTCCTCTACTCTCTCTATCGAAACGAGCATTTCTTCGGCCTCCCATCTCACTCACCGACGAAGTCCTAGCGGAGCCCTCATTGGATTGGCGAAGACTGTCGTCTCTCGTCTTCCCTCTTATCCATAGTTTTTATTGTGTTATTTGCTTGTATTATGATTTAAATTAGAATGAAATACTTGATTGTGGCCATATTAAACACTTTGATGCTTACTAAGATCAAGTACTGTCAGAAGTTTTGTGATATTTTCTAAAATATTTTTACATTCCTACATTTTTTTAATATTTTTTTGTTATATTATTTACTGATATGAGGACTTCATGCGAGCTTTATGATATTTCTTAAAAAAAAAAACTGAAAATGTTTTTTCTGATTTCTTTAAAGGTGCGCTCATTATTGTTATCTTCGCGTTCTCTGAAAGTTATTTGATCACTGAAGTTTTTCTATATAAAGTATCAGTATTTTGCTTAAAGCTTATTTATAGATATACTAGTATTTTTTGCTATAGCTTCAAATCCTCCTTTGCTCTTTATTTTGCATTAATTGTTCGTTACTCGAGTTTAACCATTTATTAGAGATTGTATNAATATTTTTTTGTTCTATTATTTACTGATAAGAGGACTTCATGCGAGCTTTGTGATATTTCTTAAAAAAAAAATAGAAAATGCTTTTTCTGATTTCTTCAAAGGTGCGCTCATTATTGTTATCTTCGTGTTCTTTGAAAGTTATTTGATCACTGCAGTTTTTCTATATAAAGTATCATTATTTTGCTTAAAGCTTATTTTTAGATATACTAGTTTTTTTGCTATAGCTTAAAATCCTCCTTTGCTCTTTATTTTGCATTAATTGTTCGTTACTCGAGTTTAACCATTTATTAGAGATTGTATTTAGCTTTGGATTAACAAGTATGCGAAGCTCTCCCTCTTCTAGTACCTTCATAATTAAAAATGTTGTTTTGTTGGTTCTATTTGTTGAGTAGTGTGGAGCCTGGTCCACTTCTCCTATAAACATTTTTGCTTATATGGAAATTTTTCTTTAATGGTAGTTAATTAATCGTTGATTAATAAAATTATTTTGCAAAGCCTCGTTTATTTCCTTATCTTCTCCATAATCCCACCGGTATAGGGCTCCATTACGCTTTTGAAAAATTATTTAAGATAATGTTATCATGCTTTGATATCTTACTATTCTATGGTTTGACCTTAGAATATCCGGTTCATCTTACACATTTCTTTGTGGTTTTCTAGAGAAAGTTGAGGCTCAACAACACCCTCAAGGTCCTTAACAGACCACAAGCTTATGTAAGTACTTCAAAGATTTAGAGCACAGCATTAATTCTTTTTCTACCCTATGCATAGCTAGAAAAGATAAGAATTAAGACAAAATAAAACGTAAATTTAAACAAACCACCAAAATCATAATAGTCATTTGTACATTAAAAACAAACTTAGAGACATTGAGCGTGAAGATAATATTTAGCCGTTGTGGCCAACAGACATTATATTACAGCTAAGGGAGAAGAAGAGAAAAAGAACAGAGGGAAGAAGAAGTTGTCCCTCCAAATTATGGAAGTCCCCTTTAAATAGAACGAATGCCATCTATCTTCAAGAATAATTTGAGCTGTAAAGGAGCTTGAATTATTCTCCTTGTGTTCTGAAAAGATGCTTTAGTAATTTTACTTTTTCATGGTGGAAGAAAATGATTTTAGGAATATTCTTGTGCACTAACATCGATGGTTGATATTTTGAGCTAAAAAGATGCTCTAATTATACTTTTTGTCAATAATGGAGGAAACAATTTGCCTACGTAAGAGGCACGCAGCGATGCGTGCGATACCCAATTAGAAAAGGCCACGTAATTTTAGGCAGGCCCACTCCATTAAATAAATATGTTAATTCGGAATAAAACCGCGCGTGACCCGTTACCCGGCCCGCGGTGTAACTCCTTTGTACCTCGATTTGTAACTTCAATATACCTCCCGCAGTCGGGCTGCTGTAACGCGATTGTAACCGCAATATACTAGCCATATACCTTTCTCGGTAGAGGGCAATGTACCCCGCTTGTAACCAGAGTATACCCTAGATATATCTTCCTCTTGTAACCGATGTATACCCAAGTTATACCTTCCGAGGTACATGGCTATGTAATGCGTTTGTAACCGTGATATACCCTATCTGTACCGTCCTCGGGTGTAACCTGCCTGAAATCGCAGAAATAGCTTTGTAACTCGTTATATACCTCCATATAACGCTGAAAGCCGCGGAAGTAGCTTTGTACTATCGTTGTAACTCGATTATAACTGCCATATAATAAACTTTGAAGCCCGTATAGTGAAACAGCGCTTGTAACCGCATAGATTAGAGATTGTACCCCCGTTGTAACTCCATGTAACGGAGGATTATGCCCCTTCAGTTGCAACCGCGCTTGTACCCTGAATGTAACTTCGTTGTACATGNAGATGTGATTCAGGCGTTCGGGGGTATTTCAATTTCCGACACGCGAGCTCTCTTCTTCGAAAAAAATTTGCATACGTAATACACACGCAGCGATGCGTGCGATACCCAATCAGAACATGCCACATAATTTTTTTGTGGGCCCACTGCATTAAATAATTATATTAATCCGAAAGAAAACCGCGCGTGACCCGTTACCCTTCCCGCAGTGTAACTCCTTTGTACCTCGATTTGTAACTTCAATATACTTCCCGCGGTCGGCCTGCTGTAACCCGATTGTAATCGCAATATACTAGCCATGTACCTTCCTCGGTAGAGGGCAATGTACCGCGTTTGTAACCGGGGTATACCCAAGATATACCTTCCGCTTTATATGGTCATGTAACGCGATTGTAACCAGATTATACCCAAGATATACCTTCTGAGGTACAAGGCTATGTAACGTGTTTGTACCCGTGATATACCCTAGTTGTACATTCCTCGGGTGTAACCTGCCTGAAACCGCCGAAATAGCTTTGTAACTCGTTATATACCTCCATATAATGCTGAAAGCCGCAGAATTAACTTTGTACTATCGTTGTAACTCGATTATAACCGCCATATAATAGACTTTGAAGCCAGTATAGTGGAACAACGCTTGCAACCGCATAGATTAGAGATTGTACCCCTGTTGTAACTGCCATGTAACAGAGGATTATGCCCCTTCAGTTGCAACTGTGCTTGTACCCTGAATGTAACTTGGCTGTACATGATTTAAATTGGTGAGCCCGAATCATGGTATTTAAGCAGCTAGATTTATTGTTTCATTGTTTCTTCTCTGGCCATTTCCTCCTGCAGCGGCGGCAGCTTCGGTATAATCTGACCATCCACTCTTGAGCTTGAAGATGGAGTACGACTACAGAGAGTGCTTCGACGCAGTGCATGATGAAGAAGGAGAAGATGGACATTATCCGGACAGGCAGAAGAAGTATAACTTAAAATAGAGGCATGTTTGGAGATGTGTTGCTATAATAATTAGTTTAGGGTTTTCCTTTATCTTCTTTGTTGTCATGGTTATCTTATATTTCGGATATATATGTTTTTTGTATGTATGTTGTGTTATGTTTCTTCTGTTTTGTGTATGTTTTATTATAATTAGTTTATGGTTTTCTTAAACGGATGCATGTTTGCATAGTTGCATGGTATTATGTGTAATAAAAATAATGAAGTAAACATTGAAGTAATTAATATATCCTCCATTACACTCAAGTTTTTAGAGCTATATGATATTAGATTAGTTGTTGATTTTTTATTTTTAGGTGTCATTATGAAGTTTAGGGATGTTTTTTTAACTCTCTATTGAGTCAAACATTTCATTCTATTGCTTGCAGTTTGGTGAGAGCAATGCTAGTTGTACTGAGCAAAGAAAAAACATATTACTCGAAACGTTGGTCCACAATGAGAAAGAAGCTTATGAAGTATATTGGGCTTACGCTCATCATATTGGATTCAGTTTTCGCAAGGATCATCCTACGTTTTGGACTAACTCCAGAAATATCAAGACGAAAGACTATGTATGTGGAAAAGCAGGTTTCAAGAAAGAGCTANTAGCTAGGTTTACTGTTTCATTGTTCGCTAGCCATTCCCTCCTGCAGCCGCAGCTTCGGGCTTTTCGGCCATCCACTCTTGAGTTTGAAGATGGAGTACGACTACAGAGAATGCTTCGACGCAGTGCATGACGCAGAAGGAGAAGATGTGTGTTATCCGGACAGGATAGAAGAAGTAGAACTTAAAATGGAGGCATGTTTGGAGATATGTTGTTATAATAATTAGTTTAGGATTTTCCTTTATCTTCTTTGCTGTAATGGTTTTCCTATATTTCAGATATACCTATTTTTTGTATGTATATTGTGTTATGTTTCTTCTGTTTTATGTATGTTTTATTATAATTAGATCTAGGTTTTCTTAAACAGAGGCATATTTGCATAGTTGCACGGTATTATGTGTAATAAGAACAGTGAAGTAAACATTGGAGTAATTAATATATCCTTCATTGCACTCAAGTTTTTAGAGGTATATGATTTTAGATTAGTTGTTGATTTTTTTTTTTGAGGAGTCATGATGAAGTTTAGGGATATTTTTTTAACTCTTTATTGAGTCTAACATTTTATTCTATTGCTTGCAGTTTGGTGAGAGCAATGGTTGTTGTATCGAGTAAAGAAGAAACATATTACTCAAAACGTTGGTCCACAATGAGAAAGAAGCTTATAAAATATATTATGCTTACGCTTATCATATTGGATTCAGTGTTCACAAGGATCACGCTACATTTTGGACTAATTCCAAAAATATCAAGACGAAGGACTATGTATGTGGAAAAGAAGGTTTCAAGAAAGAGCTGAAGATTACAGAAAATGTTAAATATAGAAGAGCAGAAACAAGAACAGGCTGTTCTGCAATGATCCGATACGGAGTTGATGAGAAAGGNGCTAAAGATTACAGAAATTGTTAAATATAGAAGAGCAGAAACAAGAACAGGCTGTTCTGCAATGATCCGATACGGAGTTGATGAGGAAGGCAATTTGACAGTTAAAAAATTAATTGAATTGCATAACCACTCATTAATGAACCCCAGTGACAAGCACTTGTTGCGTTCCAGCAGAAAGATAAGTGAAGTAAATGCAGATGTGCTTAGATCCATGACACAATCTGGGATTAGACCAAAAGACGCTTTTAACTTTCTAGCCAAAGAAGTTGGGGGTGTAGAGAACATGGAATGCATAAAGACATATGCTTTAAATTTCATTCAGAGGGAGAGGAGATGTAGAATTGAAAATGGTGATGCGAATGTTTTATTGTAGTTGTTTGCAGGGAGACGTGCCGAGGATAACATGTTTGAATGGGATTTTGAAACTGATGTGAACGGTAGGCTGATGAGTTTTTTTTTGGAGCGACGGGACATCTATGCTTGATTATGACTGCTTTGGAGATGTGATTATATTTGACACGAACTATAGGTTAAATAAATATAACCTATGTTGTGCTCCTATTGTTGGTGTTAACCACAATTGATAGAATGTTTTATTTGGAGTCGGATTCTTGTCGGAGGAGACGACGGACTCGTTCAAATGGCTTTTTAAAACATTCATCTGTATTATGGGTGATAATCATCCAATAACAATCTACATTGATCAGGATTCAGGCGATGGCTAGAGCAATAGCGGAAATTTTACCAAACACGCGACATAGATTATGTCAGTGGCACATATACAAGAAATTGCCTATAAAGATTCATTGTGGCGTGCGAAATAGGATTGTCAGTAATCTCTTTTATAAATGCGACCTGCAAAGACCACATGTTCAACACTGCTTGGGTTGTTCACTTCGGCAGTTCGTGTTTGGATATAAAATGCAACTGCAGGAAGTTCGAAATGATAGGGCTGCTATGTTCACACTCTCTTAGGGTTCTAAACTTTCTACATATTAAGAAGATACCTGTTAAATATTTATTATTGCGATGGTTTGAAAATGCAAAAAGAGATGTGTATAATAGTTATGGGTACATGCATCTGCAACACTCACAATCCTCGCATGATATTAAAGGCGACCTAATTTTTCAAGCACACATGCAGAAAACAGCTTATCAGTGCACCCAAAAAGTAAAGGGCAATCCAGAAGCTGAGCAGCGCATGAGAGAGTCAATGAAGAAACTGTCATCTGATATTGATGACATACTGGTTGGTAAAGGTTCCAAAGGTAGGAGCATACAGAAGAAAAATAAAGAGTCTGTCAACAATGAATCAAGTTTTAATGATCCTGCGAAAATGCGGCCGAAATGTATATCTAACGCGAGATTAAAAGGGTACTGGGAGAAAAATAAAAGGTATTCAAGGACTCCCCTGCTGAATAGTTCAATAGTGCAGTCTTTACTTGTCGCGCATCCATCCTAGCTGGCGGGGCATTACTCCAGTATGCAGGGAAACCTCTATTTGGCATGCCAATTAGGAGCGCAACCTCATCAACATAAAATTTTAGCTCTTTCCCTCCGAGGTGGAATGTCATTCGATCAATATTCCAACAATTTATTATGTGCATTGGTCAGAATATGATCTTGAGGGTGCGGCGGGAGTTCAAAAAACTGAGCTAAATTTAGTTCTTCCAAATTACTCCATGTTTCCTCGTCCACTGATGGTCAAACCTTATTAAGGACTTATCGTACTCCAGATGGACGACACCTGCAGTTCATTGATTTTGCGCTAAATAACCTACAATAATACATCATAATGGGCTAATATCAAATTATGATAAAATTATGAATTTCAAAATAAAACATAAAACATAACCACAAAGCTTTAAATATTCGAAATGAAACCCTAAGCTTTACAGATTCGAAACGAAACCCTAGAAATTACCTAGATTCAAGATCTTTCTTCTTCTTTGACTCATTATTCTCCTTACGACCGCCTTTGACCTTTTGCGGTGCCTCATCGCATTCGGGTTTCTTAGGCTCTCCCAACTCCGCGACATTTGCCTCTAACAAAGTAGTCTTCGTGGTCTCAGTGCTTACCTCTTGCATTTTTGTGATTCTTCGCTTAAGCAATCCACACTCTCTGCGAAAGGAAGACGACGACGGCAAACCCTAGCACGCGCGATTGCCTGTTTTCGAAAATGGAGAGTTACTGCGGAGGTTTCTACCTTATACTGAGGTTATAAAACTCGATTTATTGAGGTTATAAGAAGGTTATAAATTGTCCTTAAGAGGTTACAATACGATTATACCAGCGGTTCAGCGTGATATGGATGTTTCAGGAAGGTTACACCCGCGGTATAATGAAAAGGTTACAAGCAGGTTACAAAAAACTTAACCTCGCATTACATTTTTATTTACCGCGGAAGGTATATCTGCGTTATATCGCGGTTACAAGCGCGTTACATGGCTATGTACCGAGGAGTATAGCTGGGGTATATCACGGTTACAAGCGCGTTACAGAGCCCTGTACCGCGGAAGGTATATCTTGGATTTACTCCGGTTACAAGAGCGTTACCTGAAACTGTACCGCGGAGTATACCCAAGATAAATTTGAGGAAGGTACATGACCAGTATATTGCGATTACAATCGGGTTACAGCAGGCCAACCGCGAGAGGTATATTGAAGTTACAAATCGAGGTACAAAGAAGTTACACCGCGGGCCGGGTAACGGGTCACACGCGGTTTTCTTTCGAATTAATATAATTATTTAATGCAGTGGGTCCGCAAAAAATTATGTGCCATGTTCTGATATAATTATTTAATGCAGTGGACTCCTCAAAAATTATGTGGCATGTTCTAATATAATTATTTAATGAAGTGAGCCCGCAAAAAATTAAGTGTCATGTTCTAATTGGGTATCGCACTATTAAGTGAAAAAATATTACATCAGTACTACGCACTTAGAAATACTGTGCGTAGCCAATAAAATCAAGCCACGCGCGATAGGAGAAAAAAACGGCGCAGTAACACGGGGAATATTCCTNTGTGAAATAAATTTAAATGCAAAAAATAAACTCAATTAAAGTTTGATTTAAATTTTATTTATAATAAATTAAATTGAACTAAGATAAATGTTTGCTTGTTAAGTTGTTCATTTGATTTTATATGCTAGTATGTTTGGTTTTTTTGTAAATTTAACAATTAATTTATATGTAAGCTTGATAATGCTCATTTAATTAAAAAATAAATATATTAATCATAATACTTATTAGTTAGTTTGATAAGATTTATTTGACTAGAAAAGCAATTAATTGAGGGTAATAATTTTAATTTGTTTAATGAAGAATATTGTTTGATTAGAAATTAAGTAGATTAATAATATTTCTCTTAATCTGTATGAAAATGATTTGATAAACTTATCAAGCTTGAATATAAAAATAAAAGTTCGATTTAAGCTTAAGTTTGAATTTATAATTAAGCTGGAACTCAGAACACAATACTTTTTTAATGTTGAGCTTGGTTTGTTTGTAGCTCTATCTACACAAGAATTCATTTTTGCCAAAAAAATATGTGCAAGCAAGAGTTTGATTTGATGCAATTATTGTCACAATGGTAGGGTAGTCAAAACGGCTCGTTGTTCGTGAACAGCTCGTGTTCGGCTCGCTAAGAAGCTCGTGTACGGCTCGTTCGCTAAGTTAACGAGCCGAACACGAACTTTTTTCTTGTTCGTTCGTGTNTGAAAACGAACCGAATACAAATGAACAAAGCTTTGTTCTTGTTCGGCTCATTTGCTTGGCGAACGAATCGAACACGAATTACTAAACAAGTCAAACATGAGCTGTTCGTGAACAACAAATTATTTTGACAGCCCTAATTATAACCCGACAATTTATATGATTATGTTTAAAAATTAAAAAGAATTCGCGCTGATTCTGCTCGAAAATAATATTTTCGGGTGGTGTTCATGTAATTTTCTAAGAAATATACATTTACACACACACACACACACATATATAATTCTCTGAATGCTCCTGGCAATAATCTGTGCGTTAAAAGCTGCGATTCAGGCGTTCGGGGGTCCTTCAATTTCCGACGCGCGAGCTCTCTCTTCCCCAACGTCCTTCGATTCGTTGGACAGGTGATTGAGTCGGTCACGAGGACGGATGGAATCCTTCTATAGTCGAGTAGAATCGTGGATCAGAGATCAGACGGCGAGGATGGCGGTGTCCTTGTCGACGCCGNAGAAAGGTGATTGAGTCGGTCACGAGAACGATGGAGTCCTTCTATAGTCGAGTAGAATCGTGGATCAGAGATCAGACGGCGAGGATGGCGGTGTCCTTGTCGACGCCGNTATGTCGTGGCTTTATTTTATTGGCTACGCATGTTACTCTAGGTGCATAGTACTGATGTAATATTTTTTCTATTAAGTTGGCAAATTTTCTTCCTTCTTGAACTTCCTTCGATTCATCAGACAGGTGATTGAGTCGATCACGAGAACGGATGGAATCCATCTATAGTCGAGTAGAATCGTGGATCAGAGATCAGACGGCGAGGATGGCGGTGTCCTTGTCGACGCCGGCGCCGCTGAAATGGCATTGGCCGCGGTGGCCACCGTGGAAGGGACGAGAGGACCGGCGAGAGCAGGAGAGGCTGCTGCGGCAGGAGTACGAAAGGCAGCGTAGACAACTCCACGATCTATGCGGTGCTGCCAAAGCCGAATCCATCGCTGATCTCCAAGAAATTCTTTGTTCCATGGTTCTTGCTGAGTGCGTTTATAAGGTCCGTTCTCTAACCTAGTTGTAAGGATTCGATGGAAACTAGGGCAAAGTTTGCCTTAATTCTTCGTTTGTGAGGTCACTTATTAAAGATTTCGGAGTGTTGTTTTGATTTTTTTCTTTTTTTTTTCTTTTGCAATTTGTAGAGAGTTGTTTTTTTCTGATGTTTATGATGCAATGGATTGGCATGCATTGTGGTCATTCTACGATAGTCGGGCCTGTTTGAAGCCGCTGTTTACTTAGTTTATTTTCTGAATACACTAGGTTCATTTTAGCTTGGCTTTAAGCATTAACATTTTGCTTGATAAGTTGCATCCTATCAGCATTTNCTGATGTTTATGATGCAATGGATTGGCATGCATTGTGGTCATTCTACGATAGTCGGGCCTGTTTGAAGCCGCTGTTTACTTAGTTTATTTTCTGAATACACTAGGTTCATTTTAGCTTGGCTTTAAGCATTAACATTTTGCTTGATAAGTTGCATCCTATCAGCATTTCAGTCACAAGAAAAGAAGTTGTATGGTGGTTGTACTTAATGTCGAATCGCGTAAGTGTTATGGTTTTTCTCTCGATTTGTACTATGCCCCGGATTTCTGCAACCTCAGTTGTTATTGCTTTATTCTCATGTTCNGTGGAAACTAGGGCAAAGTTTGCCTTGATTCTTCGTTTGTGAGGTCACTTATTAAAGATTTCGGAGTGCTGTTTTGATTTTTTTCTTTTGCAATTTGTAGAGAGTTGTTTTTTCTTATGTTTATGATGCAATGGATTGGCATGCATTGTGGTCATTCTACGATAGTTGGGCCTGTTTGAAGCCGCTGTTTACTTAGTTTATTTTCTCAGTACACTAGGTTCATTTTAGCTTGGCTTTAAGCATTAACATTTTGCTTGATAAGTTGCATCCTATCAGCATTTCAGTCACAAGAAAAGAAGTTGTATGGTGGTTGTACTTAATGTCGAATCGCTTAAGTGTTACGGTTTTTCTCTCGATTTGTACTATGCCCCGGATTTCTGCAACCTAAGTTGTTATTGCTTTATTCTCATGTTCTTATTCTACTCGACTGTACTCTTTCTAAACAATGTGGTGCAGATCATTTAATAATGCGCCAGTGAGTCATTTCTGCTCTATTGTTTTACTAATTGCCTAAATAAGTACTTTTGTTATTGATTTGGGGCCATTTTGGGAGATACGTATGTAGGGTTGCTTCTTTACAATGTGCATCTATGCTGCCATTTATGTGTGCTAGGGTTAAGCATTCCCTGTACATTTCCTCTAACATGTTTTCCTAACGCTATCAAATAAATTCTCATAGTGGATTGGAGTGTTATGACTTTTCATGTATCAGCGGCCTGCAGCAGAGATGATACGAGCAATCAATAAGTTCAAGTCCGACTTTGGCGGACAGCTTGTTTCTCTTGAGCGGGTGCAACATTCCCTAGATCATGTACCTCATCGGTAATGTTACATGTTCCTTTTTATTTATTTTATTATTATTATTATTATTATTATTATTATTATTATTATTTGTAGTTGCAAAAGGAATAGCCTACAACTAAATTGTGCCATATAATCAGGCATGTTAACCATTCATTCATATCACAATACACATATATTTTGACACTACTTGATATTGGAGTTATGATGTTGAAGAATTGTGGAACTGTAGGATAATATATGTTTTGTCATGAACTCCTGGGTTTCTTGGACTATACATGAAAAATGGTTTTTCTATGTGATTTAGTTAAGAAGATGGAGCATAAAAGAGTTATGGAGATGTAATTAAGAGGAACAAGAAGTATTCTTTACCATGCAATTGGTGTTCCCAAATCCTAATAATGGTTTATTTTCCATTCAAACTTCTGTTGTCTGGGAGAGAGAATTGGCTAAGGCATCCTTCAAATTGTGATAAGAGAGTGACGGGGCCGATCAACCTCCCTTCGAATTCATGCAAGGGCTGATATGGGCCATTTCTGGCTCTGTGTTTCATGCATTTCTCCTTTAAACCGCAAATTGGAGAAAAAATTATTCAATCTATTGGGTATCGGAATCTGCAACACATTCTAATTCCAATGATAGCAAATCTAATCCATCCTAAATTAATTGCAAATAGAAATGGGGATACTTATCGAAAAGCTGTAGCAAACAATATAAATATGGTTGGCCATGGCTCTGTTCTTGGGATTTCAATGGGATTTTTAATGTTGGAACTTATCTTTGCATGCTGAACGCATTAGAAAATGCTAGAACATCAACACTCCTTTCATTTTAAAATAAATTAAATCCTCATTGGCTTAACACAAAAGAGGTCTAACCTTGGTTTCAGTCAACAGAATTATTCCTAATTTGATTTGACAAAGCTAACCTTATGATCAACATGACTCCGTACCTTAAGACGGGTTAGGGCACATAAACCCTTATGGATTTATATGACTAAGTTAGCCCATATAAACTTAAATCATATATTGGAGAACCACTCGAAGCATAACTCTCCTCTAAAAGATTTTCTTCTGCATATTAGATCTAAAGAGGAAGGCCTCTCATTTCAACGTGTTCTTAACTCGTTGATTTATTATGGGCTCTCGATTAGGTTATCTGGCAAGCTATGTTTCTACTAATCTTAAACAACTAGGAATAAATGATGCAGCCTTAATCTTTTGGTGCTGGCTTGATACTTATATGGTGGAATTGGTGCTTTTCTTCAGAACTTGTTTCTTGCGACTTCTCTAGTCTCTTGGCTTAGCCAGCAATCTCCACCTCTTCTAATGGTGGTCATTGGCGACAGGCCTAAATTAAAAATGCCTTAAATTCCTAACTCTTCTTTGACCTCTACTCCCTCCAAGTTCTGGCCATCTATGAAGGAAGCTTGGGTAGGTGACAAAAGTTAAGGGCATGTTTTTTTGTTTTAATTTTAATGTTCTAAGTGTTGTAGATGTAAATAATGAAGTTTGGGTGTGAAATATGTAAAATTGAATGTTTTGTGTGCTATGTGTGTAAATCCCCCTTTAAAAATTCAAATGTTGATGATTTATTATATCCTTGTTTCAGTGGGAGGCAATATGAATGTGAGAGAATGACTTATATTGAACTTATTTTGAGTGCTATGCTTGGATGTTTTAATATTTTATTTTAATATCTTAGCTAACTTTGATAGTTTAATGTTTCTATAACCCATCTTTTTTCATAATTTAATGTTAGGTTATTTTTTTGTTACTTCTAATTTTGTGTAATTTATTATTATTTACTCAGTTAGAGTATTGTTGTATTAGTTTTTTTAAGAAAATTTATATATCCAATTCTTATGTATTTCTATATCTAACTCCCAGTGTTTAATATTTATGTTCTTAACACATTGGTGTCATGAACCTCTGCATTAAAAGATTTATTTAACTTTTAAAACGATAGTAATGATAGAGATTTGGGTGATATGCCTGCAAATATGAATGTTTAGGTGTTAGATTTATAAATACATAAGAATTGTGTGGTATGCTTGTAAATGCCCTTACTTTTTTATTTGTTAATAAGTTGGAATATTAATATGTTTTTTTTTTATTTCACACTTTATAGTTTATACAATATTTTACACAATTATTTAAATTTGAGGCTTACACCTCAATATTTGAGTCCCACGTTTCACCTCACGAATGAAAATTACCTCAATATCTAATTGCTCAATTTTAAATCTTGAATAGTACATCAATAGACATGGGAATCCCGCATATTAGCTAGATTACTCGAACATCTTAAGCCTGCTTTTAGCTATGAATAAAACATTGGTTTATGGCTAGTGCACAATTGTAGGACTTCATTGACAATACACTTTCAGCAAACCACATGGACAATTTGTTTACATTTTTCATGCTTTTCAATCTTGTTCTGAAAGTAAACATTGAATAATGATAGATTTTACATGATAGTTTTACCAAGATTCTGAATGATTTTGTTTAAGCATAAAAAACATAAATCAATAATGAAGCTTATTTATGTGTATGTTTGCTATGCCACCAATTGGGTCCCTTTCATTTGCTTTTACAGCCATGTGGATTCGTTACTCATCCAAAAATGTTTTAATTCATGTTCATCTTTAATCCTCGTCCCTTTTGTCATCTTAATCTTGCTCCCTATCTCTACAAGCTCACTCATCCCAATGGGTTGGGGAACTTTTTCTTCCATCATCTAACTTGCTTGTGGTTAGTTAGTGCTTTGTCTAGCTCTTTATTTGGCCTTTTTAATTATTCTCTCCCACTTATCAAAGCTGCACCAATGGGTAGGGCATCTCTGTTTGTCTTTCTTTTCAACATCTTCATAACCACCTTTAAACATGGGAGCATCTTGCCATTCAAATTGCCTAGTTAATGAGAGGGGCTGGGGTTCATATTCTAGGAACTTCTAACCCTTCTGAAGGATCAAATTGCTTTCATGATAAAAATGATCATTCTAATTAGTTGACTTGATACAATTTGCGTGTAAATAAACTGAGTTGATCTTGAATCACCTCTGACCTGAGCTTTAGTTTGAGCTTGATTAATTAATTGATGTTAAGCTTGAGCTGTGTGTTAATTTTACGATTTTGTGCTGGTTCATTTATTATGGAAGAGATAAAGGATTTTGATTCAAGATGTTTCTCTTGTAAAATTATAGCATGAATTAAAAATTAGAAAACAAATAATAAGAAAGCATTTAATATAACTAAGTGGGATATATTTTTTAAAATATATTTTTATCAACTTTGTGCCTGAACTCTTTTCATCTAATAAATGTGTTTTTTATATTAAATTTTTTTAAAAGAGTCAGCACATGGCTTGACTTGTTCACTCGTCGGGTATAGCTCACCACCCATTTTTGGAGTCGAGCTTGAGTTGATTCTTGAGTCAGCTTGACTCAATTATACCCCTAATAAGACAATCCTTGCTTTGTGCAAAACTTGAGGGACTTGAATGTAATTTAACCAAACCGGTATCAACCATTTTTTCATTGTTTCTTATGACGATTTTGTATGGTCTAAAGTAATTTTTTATGGAATTTCTGAAATTGAGTGCAACTAAGGTTTAATAATAAGATGTTTTCCAATCTTATGAATTGTTGCTCTCAGATATTCTTTGTAATCCACAAAATTTCCTCTTATATTCCCACATTCTTTTAACAATCTCTTCTCATATATTACCTTGTGTTTTGGTGGATTTGAGGAAGTCTTCTGTTGTCTCTACAATTGCTCAAGATAAGGAATGAAGGGACATTATGAGAGGACCACAACCACACTTGGTTGAGAGGCCCTTTTCCCTTATAGCACACTATATGGAGTTTGGGTTGCAGAATACATTTTGCAGCATTTTTTTCTGTATCCCTTTCTCACTCCTTTCGTCACTCTAAGACACATTTGCATATGCCTCTACTATGCCAAATTTGTTGGACTTGAATCCACTAATTATCAATAACTTTCATAAAATAACTTGATTATCTGCCAATCTTACAAAATAGCTATTATATTTTTTTAACGAAGTTATAATTTAGTGTTGAGCTTATATTGTCAAATTATTTCATAAATAAAGCAGCTAAGGTCCTATCTATAGGGGTTGATTTATTTTTTGTTTGGAAGAGGGTGGTCGCATTATGATTATGTTTTGGTTGACCTGACATAGACAACCAATTTTGGTGTACAGTTAGTCGGTGGCTTGGTGTGGTGGTTGGGACTATGGGTGCGGGATTGGTCAGGGACAACAGTAGGGTTAGCGAACTTGGAAATTATTTTGGGTGTTTAAGATTCGTGGTTTGAAAACAATGATAACACAAATTATTTTGGGTGTTTCTAAAAACAATTTAATGTGTTTTTAAAAGGAACAAAAAAAAACCTATAAAATATTAAGCGGGCTTGTTTTAACTTTTAAACGGAAAACAGGAGATAGAAATAAAGCATGATGGCAAACATGTCTTAGTAATCTTTTAACCTGTTAACTGACCCTGATGCTAAAAATTATTATGTTTGACTTAGAGGCACATAATTTTGATCCAATACTTCACTCTTAGAAGAATATGTTAATCAGGGCATCCCTTTATGTAAAAGTTTAGTTTATATCTAAGGACAGTTATTTTTGATACTATCATTGCAGCAATGTTTAAGTATGCTGAATGTGGAGGATTCCAAATTTACAGATGTTGATTATGATGGTGATGATGATGT
The DNA here is from genome assembly GCA_002079205.1 of Phalaenopsis hybrid cultivar. Lineage (NCBI taxonomy): Eukaryota > Viridiplantae > Streptophyta > Magnoliopsida > Asparagales > Orchidaceae > Phalaenopsis > Phalaenopsis hybrid cultivar. The sequence continues at coordinate 71,159 of JXCR01067373.1, forward strand.
TTGCACTCGTTTTTCCATTGCTATTTCAGTTTTTTTTTCAATTAGCATTGCATTTTTTGAATAACTTTTGATGCAAACAGTTAATATGCCCTCCTCTGTACACAGTTTCTTGGATTTAGTTGTGTAAAGCATTATTCATTAGCTAGGTGGCTTCTATTGATACATGTCATTTTTTTCATCAGGTATCTATTGGCTGAAGCTGGTGATACTCTGTTTGCTTCATTTATTGGAACTAAACAGTACAAGTAAGGACACTTTCATGTGTTATTGTTGTAGTAAAAGAACTACTGGTGTTCGCCTTTCATATTTTTCTTCATGCAGGGATGTTATCACAGATGCAAACATTTTCCAAGGAGCTATATTCCATGAAGACGACGAAGAAGCTTTGGAAACAATTGATGTTATGGAAAATGATAGAGTTGAGAGCCAAATGAAGATTGAAGAAAATATTGTAAAGTCTTCTAAAGNCTTGAGAGCCAAATGAAGATTGAAGAAAATATTGTAAAGTCTTCTAAAGGAAAGCCCAAATTGCTACAAAAAAATGCAAAGCCTGCTGCACACAGGGTCGGTCTATTATGTTTTTGTGCGAGATTTTATGAAACTTGTATCCAAGTGTTTTTTTTTTTACAGGCTGTTTAAATTTTATTTCACAAATTACGCATCATTCTGATTATCTATTCTTTGTATTTTATTATAGGGATTCCTTGCACGTGCTAAAGGTATACCAGCTTTGGAGCTTTACAGGCTTGCACAGAANCAAATTGCTACAAAAAAATGCAAAGCCTGCTGCACACAGGGTCTGTCTATTATGTTTTTGTGCGAGATTTTATGAAACTTGTATCCAATTTTTTTTTTTACAGGCTGTTTAAATTTTATTTCACAAATTACGCATCATTCTGATTATCTATTCTTTGTATNTAAATTGCTACAAAAAAATGCAAAGCCTGCTGCACACAGGGTCGGTCTATTATGTTTTTGTGCTAGATTTTATGAAACTTGTATCCAAGTGTTTTTTTTTTCCTACAGGCTGTTTAAATTTCATTTCACAAATTACGCATCGTTCTGATTATCTTTTCTTTATATTTTATTATAGGGATTCCTTGCACGTGCTAAAGGTATACCAGCTTTGGAGCTTTACAGGCTTGCACAGAAAAAAAATAGAAAGCTAGTCCTTTGTGGACATTCACTTGGTGGCGCAGTATGCACGGGAAAATCTCCGAGTTATCTCCATTTCCATCTTTCTGCTAGATGAGTTATAATCTTCACTTGTTTTTTTGGTAGGTTGCTGCATTGGCTACACTAGCAATTTTGAGAGTTCTTGCATCATCTTCTANTACTGGAAAATCTCTGAGTTCTCTCCATTTCCATCTTTCTGCTAGATGAGTTATACTTTTCACTTGTTTTTTTGGTAGGTTGCTGCATTGGCTACACTAGCAATTTTGAGAGTTCTTGCATCATCTTCTATATCTCATGAAAATGGGAAAGTTCAAGTAAAGTGCATTACCTTCTCCCAACCACCTGTTGGGAATGCTGCACTGAAAGAGTACGTGTCTTTTTGTGAAATCCACATGAGATTTTTCATGCATAGTGCTTCTAATTGGATATGTGGACTTGCACTTAACGTAATTTTAATATTTTTAATCATTTGTCTCTGCATAGTTTTTGAATTCCTTGCAATTTTTTTTTTAATTTTTTAATCTCTAATAGAGCCATTTTTTGTTCTAAGCTATGTTTGTCAGAAGGGATGGCAGAAGTATTTTAAATCCTACTGTATTCCAGAAGACCTGGTGCCACNTATAGTGCTTCTAATTGGATATGTGGACTTGCACTTAACGTAATTTAATATTTTTAATCATTTGTCTCTGCATAGTTTTTGAATTCCTTGCATTTTTTTTTAAAATTTTTTAATCTCTAATTGAGCCATTTTTTGTTTTAAGCTATGTTTGTCAGAAGGGATGGCAGAAGTATTTTAAATCCTACTGTATTCCAGAAGACCTGGTGCCACGCTTATTGTCTCCTGCATATTTCCATCATTATAATTCACAGAATCTTAATGTAACTTCTGATGCAGCAGTTGTTGATGCATCTGCGATTAATTCTGTCAATGGCACAACAAAATTACAAACACCGAAATCTAAAGATACAAGTGGAGAGCAGCTTGTATTGGGCCTAGGCCCAGTCCAAATGCCATTCTGGAGATTGTCTAAGTTCATTCCATTAGATGCTGTACTTAAGCATTTAAAAATACTTAGAAGAGTCAGAAGTGAAAATGGAAAGACATTCTCTGTTGTTGGTCATAGCCCAACTTTACTATTTGATGAAGCTGAAGCAGAAACACAGTCCCTTGAGATCCAAGAGGGCGCTGATGGTATCTCTCTTAAGCCAATTTCTGACATAGAGACAATGTCTCCTGAAGGAAATGGTAAACCATTTAATGTAAAAGGCAGTGTTGGATCTGGAGATAGTAGTAGATGGAAGAGGGTTCCTTACTTACCTTCATATGTGCCATTTGGTGAGGTAGCCAAAGCTCTCCCTTATTTTGATACATTTTTCTTTGTATTTGATCATGTATCTCTATTTGAAGGTGGGCAATAGGCGACCTTGATTGTTTACTATCTCCTTATGTTGTGTTAGGTAATTTGGTCTTTCAGCTTATCTTTATATTGCAGGATTTTGTATTTGTTTAACCTTCATTTTTATCACTTCTTTCTGTTTCTGAGTCTATATTGCCTTAATTTTTATGCTGCGAATTTTCACTGCGGAACTTTTGGCTAGTAATGCATGAAATGAGGACACATTAATTTGTAGTTTTTGTTTAAATTGAAAAGTTTATTTGTATGCTTTCTCTTGTTTGGTCTTTGCAGGCTAATTTCTAAAATATGGAGTTGGCGTTGGTAAATTCATTTGGGTTAATGAATCGTGTTTCTATTTAACTTAAAGTCAGTTATATCTTTCATATTTTAAACTACTAATAAACAAAAATTCGTTTTTTGAATTAAAATATGCCTGAATGAGTTAAGGTTTACAGCCCAAAATGTGATACCGTGATATAGAATGAGCTTTTTATGTTCAGATTATTGTTTTGGTTGTTGTTTAATGAAGAAAAAATAAAAAATGTATCATAGCAACTGTAGAGCAAGCACAAATAAAAATAGATTGTTGCTATGTTCTCTATTTAATCAAATTTATGTTATTTCTTAACTATTGTCACAGATTCCTCTATTGTTTTAGTGTTCATAAACTATGAACATTATGCTAATTATTTTTATACTGGAATATTAATTATATAATGGAATAAAAATGATATTTAAAAGATGTTATTGACTGTTTTAATATATACCTGTGTAATCAACTAGAAATTTTACCCGGGCTCTTGTATTCTATGATCTTTTGATTAAAAGTTTAATATGCCAGTTGAAGCACATGCGGGCTGTTAGTTTAATGGCGTGCACGCGTCTCAGTGCACTTGCATGACATAGTAGAACAATATAGTGCAAATGCAAGATGTAGTTGCACAAGCTTTAATGCATTAGTGCAGATCATCTGGTGATGCACATACACATCTTCAATATGATTAAAATTAATTGAACGCACGATTTTTCGAGATGGACGCACATTCTTCAAAGCTCTTGCATGAATTTCAAAGTGGTACATTTGAGTTGAAATATTACCTCATAGTTCGTATGGCTTGAAATTATTTCAAGAATTTGAGTGCTTGCACGTGTAAATTTTTGTGTTGAGCTTTTAATTCCGCCTTTTGTTTGCGTTGCGGATTCAATGACAAAAGAAATGAAAAACAATCTCATTTTGCACTTGAAACAACGAGCTTGTTTTAATTTAGCATGTGATTTATTGCATGTTCAGTTAGATCTTATTTGTACAAGGAACTTTCAAATGCTAGCGAGTCCACAATATTCAACTCTTGTTGTTACTCGTTCGCGAGCTTCTAGGTCCATATGTTGGTTATATTCATGCCCATTGACAGGCCTTCATTTTTTTGTGAGTTCACCCTGCTTAGCACTTGTTCTCTCTTGTTGAAGAGCTATTATATCTCTGATCCAACCCTACTTGAATGAGTTCAACTTTTTTTTATTCCCCTCAATACAAGCTACAATATTGTCTAAACGTCCGTTGAAAGATCACATCGATTTATTACGTATCTCCTATGAGTTCATTTTAAGTTTTATTTTGTATTCAATTTTTTATTTATGAGTGCAACTTACAAGATTGTTATAGTTCTATGTTTGTCTTTAATTTGCCGTTTATTATTTATTGGTTACATTTATGTTTATTTAAGTCTCATCATTTCCGTTGAAGGACCATGCTCATGCGTGTAGATGAACATCAATTTATTACATATCTCATGTAGATGAACATCGATTTATTACATATCTCTTGTGAGTTCATTAAGCTTTATGTTGTATTCAATTTTTTTATTAATGAGCGCGACTTACAAGATTGTTATAGTTCTATGTTTGTCTTTAATTTGCCGTTTATTATTTATTGGTTACATTTATGTTTATTTAAGTCTCATCATTTGCAACTTTGTCCGGTTCAAATTTTGACAGATGTAGGGGGCTGTATCGAGATTAATTGACATTTTCAGCCGCCTATAAGGCATGCATGGTCTTTGTTTTACAACATATAATCTTATGTTTTGTAATCTACCTGCTAAAAAGGCGAGCATAGACTTTCGCGTACTTGAATGAGAGAAATGCAGAATTTCTCTACCATATTGGAATAGCACGCACGAGTACTTAATTTGTAATGATTTCCCACACTAGAAAAACGTGCATAACAACTCACACATGCCTTTTAATTTCCTATATTATACATTATGCGAGGTGATCGTAGACAATATTGCAACATGTGTTTGGCATGAATTTTGAGGCTCGCTGAATGAGAGGGTGAAATGTTTCTCTTTCTCTTTATATATATATATATATATATATAAACACCCACCCTTTTATTTAAAAACTCTCTTAGAGCGGGATTGAAGAGGATAGGAGAGTTGAAATGGTTTGCTCTCAGTTTAGAGACAGAAACTGTGCTCTCTCTCTCTCTCTCTCTCTCTATGGAAAGAGAGAGAAGATTGTTGTAGTTGGGAACTGAAGGAGAAGAGGTGGATTGGCTAGCGTTGANGAGAAACTGGGCTCTCTCTCTCTCTCTCTCTCTCTCTATCTCTATGGAAAGAGAGAGAAGATTGTTGTAGTTGGGAACTGAAGGAGAAGAGGTGGATTGGCTAGCGTTGAGCAGTGAGGTGATGGAGTGACGGCATGACTACACTTGGATTGCTGGTCGGAGGTAGTCGCTTTAGGCCTGTGTGTATGCTGTGAAAACCGAGAGGGTCGGTGCTGCGGGATCGATTGCAGGCCAGTTGCCGAGCAGGAAGTGCAATTCTGTGAGGGAGGAGTAGGATAACGGTGGGGACATGAGCGCAATTGGAGGCTATGCATGGTAGGAAGGAGATGCTTGTGACTTGAGGGAGGATTCACATGAAAGAGAGCTGGGTAGCAGCAGCGTGAGTTGCGTAAAAAAGCTGAGTGGGAGAACAGAAGGAACTTTGGTTGGGATTTTGATGGTGAGAGGGCTAGGAGGCTAGGTTGGTTGCATGAGTTGTGTGTGGGCTTGGAGGAACGTGGAAGGGAGGCAACAAGGCATAGGGCATGCTGAGTTTGATGGTTGGAGGCGCGCAAGATGGGAGTGCTGATGGGGGGTTCTAAAACATCAATGGNTTGTGTGGGCTTGGAGGAACGTGGAAGGGAGGCAACAAGGCATGGGGCATGCTGAGTTTGATGGTTGGAGGCGCGCAAGATGGGAGTGCTGATGGGGGGTTCTAAAACATCAATGGGTCTGGTTGTTGCGAGGAAGCCGGGGAGATGAGCTGGTTTGCTGTTGTGTGTTTGTGAGGGAGATGGAGGAGAGGAAATGTAAAGGGAGCAAGGCGCTCGATTGGGGTGGTTCACGGAAGCAGAGTAGGAGCTCTCAGGATAGAGGGATTTACAAGCAGCTGCTTGAGGCAAGGTGTCTCTGGGAGATGGAGAGCATGCTGCTCTCATGAACATGGAAGAGACAGGAGGAGCTTGAGAGCTGCAAAAGCAAAGTTGGGTGAGGTCTTGCAGTTCTGTGGTGTGAGAACTAAGAAAATCAGGAAGGGACTGCTTGGCCTGGTAGTGGACGGTAGTAGGTATTAGTATTTTTTTTGGAAGATTCATAGACATATCACTCAATGCTTATGCATTTACATATTTAGCACCTAAACTTCAATATCTATATGCTCATGGTCCTGATATAAAATACCTTGTCTAGGAGACCCCTTAATGTAACAATATTTTTTCCAAAGCTGACCAATGATGGACTATGGGGAGACACAAACTGATTTATAATACTAACTGAATACGGAATATCAGTTCGTTATTGTGAGGTAGTTTAATTTTTCCATTAACTTCTTATACCCTTCAAGATCATTAAAAAGCTCTTCATCTTTGGTAAGTTGTTGATTAAGAAGCATCGAGGTACTGCATGGTTTGATCCCTAGTTTTTCAGTTTCTGCTAGCAAATCCAAAACATACTTTCATTGAGATAGAAAAATACCCTTCTTTTTCCTTGATATCTCAATCCTCAAGAAGTACTTTAAGGAACCCAAATATTTAGTGTTGAATTAAATTTTAAAAAATGATTTTAATGATTAATGATAAGATTTCCTACACGTCACTTCTAATAATAATAATGTCATCAACATAACCCACCAATAGAATAATTTCTGAAACAAATTGCTTATAGATTATTATTTGATCATTTCTACTTTTCTTCATCCAAAACCCTTCTAATTTGCTAAATTTTCCAAACCAATCTCAAGGGTTTAGCTTCAATCCATATAAGAACTTCCGAAGACGACAGATTTGCTTGAATCCCCCTAAGCAATGAAACCAGTGGGTTGCTCAATGTTGACCTTTTCCGAAAGATGACCATGCAGAAAAACATTATTTACATCTTGCTAGTGTAGAGACCAATTATTCATTGCAACCAAGGATAGAAGTAGATGAATCGACGCCATCTTAGCCTCCAGAGAGAATGTGTCCAAGTATTTGATCCCAAAAGTTTGGGCATAGCCCTTAGCAACCAATCTAGCTTTGAGACGAGCTACAAATCCATCAGAATGAAACTTTACCACTTTCAGCCGATAGCCTTATTGCAAGAAGGTAGCTCAACTAGGGTGTTATAGCTAGTTCCACTATTCCATTTTCAGTTAAGGCATTCATCTCAATAAACATCACTGCTCGTCACCCATCATGTGATAGGATTTGTTGAACAGACCTTGGAACCTCAACAGAGTTGAGTAAAGCAGCAAACAAACGAGAGTTAGAAGATAATTGATTATAATTAACACAAGAAAAAATGAGATAGGCTTATTGATGTTTACCCTTTCGAAGAGTATTAGGTAAATCAAAAGCATGGGGAGGAGGATCTATGAGGAAGATGTATTGGCGTTAGAATAAAATCAGGGGAACGAGATCTTCTCAAGTAAATATTAGTGATAGGTGATCTAGGTTGAAGCACTGGAGATGGAACTAGAGCAGGATCTAAAGTTATGATCTTATGCATTAACAAATTATCTAAATATTGTCAGGATTTAGACAACGATGAGTCAATAAATGGGTTTTGTTCATGAAAGTGACATCAGCAGAAATCATGTACTTGTCTAAGAGGGAAAAAACATCAATACCCTTTATGCAGTCAATAATATCTTGGAAAGACACCTTAATGACTTAGGGTCTAATTTAGAAACTTGTGGGTAAGTATCACGAACAAAACCAGTACTTCCAAATATGCATAGTTCAATAGAGAAGAGAGCTTTAGTTGGAAATAAAAGTAGGTAGTGTTTGGTTCTGTAAAATTGTAAAAGATAAGATAATCCGATTGATAAAAAGACATGCGGTAGAAACTGCATCAACTCAGAATTGCTTAGATACATTCATTTGTAACAATTAGTTGTAGTCGTCTCAAGAAAATGTTTATTTTTCTTAGCTACTCCATTTTGGTATGGAGTATTAACATAAGATGACTGGTGAAGCATTCCTGTTTCGTGCCATGCACTTTTGAAAGGGTGCAAATTTTATTTTTTTTTGGCGTTATTACTTCTCAGAATCTTAATTGAAATATTCAATAGAGTTTTAATTTCGACACAAAAATTTGAAAATGTCTCAGTAATTCATTACAAGATTTCATAAAATAAAGCCAAATCATACGAGAAAAATAATCGACAAAAGTGTCAAAATATCAAAGTTCATTATATAAAACAGGATAAGATCTCCAGACATCAGAATGAACTGAATCAAAATAATGAATGGGTATTTTTTTAACTCTAGGAACAAAATACAAATGATGGTATTTAGCCAATTGATACGACTCACAATCTAAAGATAATAACTGTTGAAACTGATGATATAACTTCTACAACATTGATTCTTAATCGACAATGAATCTCAAAAGGGGATAGGATGCTGGAACATGTTGCAGTTTGAGGTGCATCATTATTCAAAATGTATAGGCTCCCCTGATTCTCGATCTTTATCAATAGTTTTCTTTATCGTAAGATTTTTAATTCAGCAGTGATTAGAAAGAATAAAATACAACAATTAAGACATGTGTAATTTTGTTAACATAAACAAGATTAAAAATAAAATGAGGTATAATGAGAGCAGAAGTTAGAGGCAATGTGGGTTTAATATTGATGATGTCCTAACCAATAACATTAAAGGTAGATCCATCTGCTAACGTGACATAAGAAAGGTGGTTATGAAAGGTAGAAAAGAGTTTTGGATTACCTATCATGTGGTTCGTAGCACTAGAATTGATGATCTGTTGTGTGATAGATGAAAGAAGCCAAGTATTGTTGTTTCCTGACTCAACAAGGGTTGTGATAGATGAAGATTTCTTGAATGTTTTCTGAAATTTGATAAACTTGGCATATTCAATTGCAGAGATCGTGAGAGTCTGATTCAGAGAGGCCTCAGTAGTAGTGACAATGTGAGCTGACTTTGATTTAGAACCCTTATGGTTCTTTTTGAGCAAATTCTAACATGATTCTCCTCGTGTGATAAGGTTTATGTAAGTATTAACATACTACCTTCTATCCTTAATATTCTGAATTTGCAGTTCCACTTCTGTAATTGTACCAAGATTGAGGTTTATCGATGTATGTATTTTTCTGACTTGCAAGAGCACTAGGTTTTTGTACGAATGAGGCCTGAGAACTCAGGATTATACACAATACTCTAGTATAGGCTTCCCTTAGAGTAGTACATCCAGGTTCATATAAGATATGTGATTTAACCACCTTCATACTGAGAGTTGAGACTAGCTAGAAAAATCATGAAAGCTAGTTCTCTTTGAGCTCGCTGAATCCGGACATCAGTACTAAAGGACATTAGTTGGTTCACTTCTTCACACGCATGTTTATACATGTTAAGTGACTAATCTTGTTGTTTAACACGATGGAATTCCTTACATCAAATATTCGAGGAATATTTTCTCTCAAAGAACATAAATGTCGATTCCTCCTTTTCATCTTTAACACGGTCACAATGAGTCATATGACCGAATTGATCATGTTCAAAAGAATTCCGTATTTGTATCAAAACTGAGCATCCACTCTCATCCACTCAAATAATTCTACTCACTCTCAGCTCGAGAATTATTAATGAGGTGGTTTTCTTGAGAAATATTCTTTAAATAGAGTTCCATTTAACTTTTCATCCATAATCTTAGCTATAGATGAAACCAAACCTGTCACAAAATGTTTGTGTTCAGCAACCATAATCGATGCCATTAGGTACTGAAGGATGAACTGCCAAAGCACTTGACACAGATAACTCCCCAACCCACTGTGCAACGATCTGCTCGAACCTCAATCTATACAAGAGGAATTGAGTGGTATGTATGTAAAGGTCTATACAAGAGTTTGAAGTTTATATATGAAGGAAAAGCCATCTTAAATTAATGACGATTTTATTTTTATCCTTAGCACAGTTAATTCAATAAAACTGAGAGGAAAAGCTACAAAATTTTGACAAACTTAGTGATCGGTCTAAAAAAGGCTTGAAGGTTTATCTGATAAAGCACTTTTGTGGCCTTATTTGACCGCCTATGAGAAATTGATTTCTATGGGCTAATTTAACTGGTTGCATACAATACTTATTGTATCGTATCAAATTATTTATTATATAATTGAATTTTTAACTTCGATGTGCTTAAATATTTCTGCTATATATCCTTTTCCTAATTTTTAGAAACTCTGTTTAATGGGATCACCATGTTTTGTTGGAAAGTGATACAAATTTTTACGATCCTATTTTCTTGCTTTATTATCTAAGGAACTTCTTATGTATATTTTAAAGTAAATGACTAAAGTAGCTATAGTTTTTTTAGGTGTTCCTATTTTGTCAGATTTTTTTTTCAAGTGTTCTATTTTGTTCCCAATTCATCAAAATCCGATCAAATTTTATTCTTCCATCAATTTTTCCATTCTTGGGATGAAAACTTGATTAGAGAAGTTCTTCGTGAGTGCATTCTGAACCTTTTAGGTTAATCCCATTAGTTTTAGCTAGTATTAAGTTCTTAATTGACCCCAAAATATAGAAATGTCCTCGGATGCTTCTCAATCAATTTTCCTTCATGGAAATGTTGAAGTTGATAGTAGTTTTTGATTGTTTTAAGTTTAATGAGCTGATCAACTAAATTTAACATCTGGAAGAATTGAAACTAAAATGGGTTTATTTTCAAAGTCTATGGACCATTTTGTTCGTTAACTCCATTTCTTTTGGTTAAAAAATACAGAAGACAATGCTATTGCGGTACTATATTATTAAAATATTGTTTTATTCAATTTTAAACTTTGTCTGTATATTTAGTCTCTACAAGTTTATTACCAAATATTTATTTAATTTTGTGTCCNAAGAGGATAGGAGAGTTGAAATGGTTTGCTCTCAGTTTAGAGAGAAAAACTGAGCTCTCTCTCTCTCTCTATCTCTAGGGAAAGAGAGAGAAGATTGTTGTAGTTGGGAACTGAAGGAGAAGAGGTGGTTTGGCTAGCGTTGAGCAGTGAGGTGATGGAGTGACAGCATGACTACACTTGGATTGCTGGTCGGAGTTAGACGCTTTAGGCCTGTGGGTATGCTGTGAAAACCGAGAGGGTCGTTGCTGCGGGATCGATTGCAGGCCAGTTGCTGAGCAGGAAGTGTAATTCTGTGAGGGAGGAGTAGGATAACGGTGGGGACATGAGCGCAATTGGAGGCCATGCATAGTAGGAAGGAGATGCTTGTGACTTGAGGGAGGATTCACATGAAAGAGAGCTGGGTAGCAGGGTGAGTTGCGTGAAAAAGCTGAGTGGGAGAACAGAAGGACCTTTGGTTGGGATTTTTTAGGTGAGAGCGCTAGGAGGCTATGTTGGTTGCATGAGTTGTGTGTGGGCTTGGAGGAACGTGGAAGGGAGAGCAACAAGGCATGGGGCATGCTGCGTTTGATGGTTGGAGGCGCGCAACATGGGAGTGCTGATGGGGGTTTCTAAAACATCAATGGGTCTGGTTGTTGCGAGGAAGCCGGGGAGATGAGCTGGTTCGCTGTAGTGTGTTCGTGAGGGAGATGGAGAGGAAATGTAAAGGGAGCGAGGCGCTCGATTAGGGTGGTTCACGGAAGCAGAGTAGGAGCTCTCAGGATAGAGGGATCTACAAGCAGCTGCTGGAGGCAAGATGTCTCTGGGAGATGGAGAGCATGCTGCTCTCATGAACATGAAAAAGACAGGAGGAGCTTGAGAGCTGCAAAAGCAAAGTTGGGTGAGGTCTTGCAATTCTGTGGTGTGAGAACTAAGAAAATCAGGAAGGGACTGCTTGGCCTGGTAGTGGGCGGTATTAGGTATTATTATTTTTTTTGGAAGATTCATATACATATCACTCAATTTCTATGTATTTACATATTTAGCACGTAAACTTCAATATCTATATGCTCATGATCCTGATATAAAATACCTTGTCCCTGAGACCCCTTATTGTAACAATGTTTGTTCCAAAGCTGACCCATGATGGACTATGGGGAGACACAAACTGATTTATAATACTAACTGAATACAGAATATCAGGTCGTTATTGTGAGGTAGTTTAATTTTTCCACTAACTTCCTATACTCTTCAAGATCATTAAAAAGCTCTTCATCTTTGGTAAGTTGTTGATTAGGAAGCATTGAGGTACTGTGTGGTTTGATCCCTAATTTTTCAGTTTCTGCTAGCAAATCCAAGACACTTTCATTGAGATAGAAAAATACCCTTCTTGTTCCTTGATATCTCAATCCTCAAGAAGTACTTTAAGGAACTCAAATCTTTAGTGTTGAATTGATTTTAAAAAAAAGATTTTAATGATTAATGATAAGATTTCCTACACATCACTTAGTGTTGAATTGATTTAAAAAAAAGATTTTAATGATTAATGATAAGATTTCCTACACATCACTTCTAATAATAATAATGTCATCAACATAACCCACCAATAGAATAATTTCTGAAACAAATTGCTTATAAATTATTATATGATCATTTCTACTTTTCTTCATCCAAAACCCCTCTACTTTTCTAAATTTTTCAAACCATGCTCAAGGTTTTAGCTTCAATCCATATAAGGACAAGTCTACTTGACTCCCCCTAAGCAATGAAACCAGGTGGTTGCTCCATCTTGATCTTTTCCGAAAGATGACCATGCAAAAAAACATTATTTACATCTTGCTAGTGCAGAGACCAATCATTCATTGCAACCAAGGATATAAGTAGATGAATCGACGCCATCTTAGCTTCCAGAGAGAATGTGTCCAAGTATTTGATCCCAAAAGTTTGGGCATAGCCCTTAGCAACCAATCGAGCTTTGAGACGAGCTACATATCCATCAGAATGAAACTTTACCACTTTCAGCCCATAGTCTTATTGCAAGAAGGTAGCTCAACTAAAAATTTGGGTGTTATAGCTAGTTCCCCAGTTTCATTTTCAGTTAAGGCATTCATCTCAATAAGCATCACTGCTCGTCACCCAACATGTGATAGGATTTGCTGAACAGATTTTGGAACCTCAACAGAGTTGAGAAAAGCAACAAACGAACAAGAGTTGGAAGATAATTGATTATAATTAACACAAGAAAAAATGAGATAGGCTTATTGGCGTTTACCCTTTCGAAGAGTATTAGGTAAATCAAAAGTCATGGGGAGGAGGATCTATGAGGAAGATGTATTGGCGTTAGACTAAGATCAGGGGAACGAGATCTTCTTAAGTAAACATTAGTGATAAGTGATCTAGGCTGAGGCACTGGAGATGGAGCTAGAGTGGGATCTAAAGTTATGATCTTATGCATTCACAAATTATCTAAATATTGTGAGGATTTAGACAACGATGAGTCAATAAATGGGTTTTGTTCATGAAAGCGACATCAACAGAAATCATGTACATGTTTAAGAGGGAAAAAACATCAATACCGTTTATGTAGTCAATAATATCCTAGAAAGACACCTTAATGACTTAGGATTTAATTTAGAAACTCGTGGATAAGTATCACGGACAAAATAAGCACTTTCAAATATGCATAGTTCAATAGAGAAGAGAGCTTTAGTTGGAAATAAAAGTAGGTAGTGTTTGGTTCTGTAAAATTGTAAAAGATAAGATAATCCGATTGATAAAAAGACATGCGGTAGAAACTGCATCAACTCAGAATTGCTTAGATACATTCATTTGTAACAATTAGTTGTAGTCGTCTCAAGAAAATGTCTATTTTTCTTAGCTACTCCAATTTGGTATGGAGTATTAACATAAGATGATTGGTGAAGCATTCCTGTTTCGTGTCATGCACTTCTAAAAGGGTGCAGAATTTTTTTTTTTTGCATTATTACTTCTCAGAATCTTAATTGAAATATTCAATAGAGTTTTAATTTCGACACAAAAAAGATTGAAAATGTTTCAGTAATTCATTACAAGATTTCATAAAATAAAGCCAAATCATACAAGAAAAATAATCTACAAAAGTGCCAAAATATCAAAGTTCGTTATATAAAATAGGATAAGATCTCCACACATCAGAATGAACTAAATCAAAATAATGAATGGGTATTTTTTTAACTCTAGGAACAAAATACAAATGATGGTATTTAGCAAATTGATACGACTCACAATCTAAAGATAATAACTATTGAAATTGATGATATAACTTCTTCAACATTGATTCTTAATCGACAATGAATCTCAAAAGGGGATAGGATGTTGGAACATGTTGCAGGTTGAGGTACCTTATTATCCAAAATGTATAGGCTCCCCTGATTCTCGTTCTTTATCAATAGTTTTCTTTATCGTAAGATCCTTAATTGGACAGTGATTAAGAAAGAATAAAATACAATAATTAAGAACATGTGTAATTTTGCTAACATAAACAAGATTAAAAATAAAATGAGGTAGAATGAGAGCAGAAATTTGAGGCAATGTGGGTGTAATATTGATGATGTCGGAACCAATAACATTAAAGGTAGATCCATCTGCTAACGTGACATAAGAAAGGTGGTTATGAAAGGTAGAAAAGATTACCTATCATGTGGTCCGTAGCACTAGAATTGATAATTTGTTGTGTGATAGTTGAAAGAAGCCAAGTATTGTTGTTTCCTGAGTCAACAGGGGCAGTGATAGATGAAAATTTCTTGGATATTTTCTGAAATTTGATAAACTTGGCATATTCACTTGCAGAGATCGTGAGAGCTGGTTCAAAGAGGCCTCAGTAGTAGTGACAATGTGAGCTGACTTTGATTTAGAATCCTTATGGTTCTTTTTGAGCAAATTCTAACATGATTCTCCCCGTGTGATAAGGTATATGAAAGTATTAACATACTATCTTTTATCCTTGATATTCTGAATTTGGAGTTCCACTTCTGTAATTGTACCAAGATTGAGTTTATCGTTGTATGTATTTTTCTGACTTGCAAGAGCACTAGGTTTTTGTACGGATGAGGCCTGAGACCTCAAGATTGTACACAATACTCTAGTATAGACTTCCCTTAGAGTAGTACATTCAGGTTCAAATAAGATATGTGATTTAACACCTTTATACTGAGAGTTGAGACCAGTTAGAAAATTCATGAAAGCTAGTTGTTCTCTTTGAACTCGCTGAATCCGGACATCGGTACTAAAGGACATTAGCGGGCTCACTTCTTCACACGCATGTTTGAAGTGTGTGTGATACATGTTAAGTGACTAATTGTCAGTCATCTTTTTTTTTGATGTTCGAAAAATTAATTTAAATATAAGATATATAGTCTATATTATGAAAGTAGTGTTTTAATTTTTTAGAAAATGAGACTAAATGGATCTCATTAGTCCAATAATTTGCATAATCGTGTCTGACACTCTGAATACTACACATTCCAATATAATAGTGTAGACCCCGGTAATAGATCCAATCCTGCAAACTAAGAGATTTGTGACATCCATTTGGTCTGCGAACCTTTTATATGTGACCGACAAGTTCCTATTTAATACAAAGATTAAATAAGATTTATTTTACCTGGGTTCCAAGTTTCTTATAGAGGCAATCCCCTATAGTTAATTACATCTTAAATGACGGGAGTCACTTGAGAAAACTCTCGATAATGATTAATAGTTATAGTCTTAAAAAATTCGAAGTTTAAGTTTTCAAGATAGGACGTGAAAAAAATAAGTGGGAATGACTCAAATAGGAACAGTTCTTTGAGAAGTCTAAAGGAAGTAGAGGGCAGAGGCGTCGCAGATCCTGAGGAGGAACCTCAGTGACTTTCCAAACTATCCTACTGTGACTATTTTAGAGAAGATGTTATTTGAATGTTTAATCCTGTCAATTTTATTATTTGAGACTTATACTTGTATAATAACTGGTTAAGCAAATAGCCCGCAAAGATAAGAGGTTTTACGTCATTCTGAACGACAACCTCGGAACCTAAGGCGAGTTAGGACTTATGCTGCACAACATGATTGTGCAGGGGCCTAAAAGAGGGTGAGGATTTACGTTGCGCTAGGCGAATTACCTCGAAGTTCTATGAGTTGTTTAAACTAGGAAAGTTTAGCTGGTGTAGACTCGTTTTGTTGTTGTAGAATGACGACCATCTCCACTTGTAGTCCGCTCCAAACTCCTTGTCGCGCTGCCCACGAAGTTGCTCCAAATTCCTCGTCGAAGTAGCAGTCCTAAAGTCTAAGGTTCAAAATGTTGTATCATGTGTGTTTCAAGTTTTGGTTTTATTGTCATTAGGGGGGTTAAAGTTTGATTAGAGCGACACCGGTTAGGATCTCACGGTTATCTCTTTCCGATATCACTATTTTCTTTTAAACTTACTTAGTTGAAACGAGTTCTGAAACCCATTTAAACCAGAGAGATCTCGTTAGCAACCGTGTGTTACTTTCTCTGAGGGACTCCCGTAAATTCGAAAGAACGTGTTATGTTTTGTTTTATTTTTTTTGTTTTGAAAATGTTGTTTAATTTAAAAAAATCGTTTTATTTTGAAAGTGAAATTGTATTTAGTACCTGTATAATGTGTTAGACCAAGAGTAAATTGCAATGATAAAACAATAACAAATAAAATGTACTTGTGTACGTGGCGTATCTGCGGCTGCTATCCCTGTTGCATGTTTAACTCACAAAACACAATATAATGTGCAGGGAGTTTAAATAAATTACAGAGAAAAGAAGAAAAATAGTAAACAGTAGAATAAGCCGTAACAACAACAAGAAACTCCAAACAGGTGATCTATGGTTTCCTACAACTCCTGACTGTACTTAGCGAGCTAGTACGGTAATCCTACGACCTCATACGACTCCGGGAAGCAACTAGCAAGTGTATACGGTGATCCTATGACTCCGGACAATAGCTAGGAATTTTGAATGGTACCTGTATGGGTTCCTATGAACCCAAACAGTGGTGGACAGTGCCTATATGGTTTCCTACGAACCCAAACCGTGGTGGACAGCTCCTAACCATGGTGGACAACTCCTAGGTGGCTTCCTACGAACCCAAACCGTGGTGGACAGCTCCTATGTGGCTTCCTACGAACCCAAACCGCGGGGTTATCGAACGTTCGGGTCGCAAATGAGTTTTCTAGGGGCTGCTCCTATTAACGTAGGAACTTGAATCGAGTTTCATGTGTCGGTTCTCATTAACTCAACGAAATGCCGAGGATTTGAGACTGCCCATGCGAGACTCGAAGGAGTGACGAGGTGGCTTGAATTTTCTAAATGGTGTGGGTTCCGTGCTAGTCCTCTAGGAGGGTCAAACAAGAGAAGCCTAAAGCTAGATCCTAGGCTCTAAGGAGAGAAGTAAAGACCTCATCCGAAAATGAGGTCAACACTAATCTTTTTATTTAACACGATAGAATTCCTTACATCAAATATTCGAGGAATATTTTCTCTCAAAGAACATAAATGCCAATTTCTCCTTTTCATCTTTAACACGGTCACAATGAGTCATATGACCAGATTGATCATGTTCGATAGAATTCTGTATTTGTATCAAAATTGAGCATCCACTCTCATCCACTCAAATAATTCGATTTAGTCTCAGCTTGAGAATTATTAATGAGGCGGCTTTCTTGAGAAATATTCTTTAAATAGAGTTCCATTTAACTTTTCTTCCATAATCTTAGCTATAGATGAAACCAAACCTGTCACAAAATGTTTGTGTTCACCAACCATAATCGATGCCATTAGGTACTGAAGGATGAACTGCCAAAGCAATTGACACAGATAACTCCCTGACCCACTGTGCAACGATCTACTCGAACCTCAATCTATTTAAGAGGAATTGAGTGGTATGTATGTAAAGGTCTATACAAGAGGTTGAGGTCTCTATATGAAGGAAAAACCATCTTAAATTAATGACGATTTTATTTTTATCCTTAGCACAGTTAATTCAATAAAAATGAGAAGAAAAGCTACAAAATTTTGACAAACTTAGTGATCGGCCTAAAAAAGGCTTGAAGGTTTATCTGATAAAGCACTTTTGTAGCCTTATTTGACTGCCTATGAGAAATTGATTTCTATGGGCTAATTTAACTGGTTGCATACAATACTTATTGTATCGTATCAAATTATTTATTATATAATTGAATTTTTAACTTCGATGTGCTTAAATATTTCTGCTATATATCCTTTTCCTAATTTTTAGAAACTCTGTTTAATGAGATCATGATGTTTTGTTGGAAAGTGATACAATTTTTTACGATCCTGTTTTCTTACTTTATTATCTAAGGAACTTCTTATGTATATTTTAAAGTAAATGACTAAAGTAGTCTATAGTTTTGTTAGGTGTTCCTATTTTGTCAGATTTTTTTTCAAGTGTTCTATTTAGTTTCTCAATTCATCAAAATTCGATCAAATTTTATTCTTCCATCAATTTTTCCATTCTTGGGATGAGAACTTGATGATAGAAGTTTTTCGTGAGTGCATTCTGAACCTTTTATGTTAATCCCATTAGTTTTAGCTAGTATTAAGTTCTTAGATTGAGCCTAAAATATAAAAAATGTCCTCTGATGCTTCTCAATCAATTTTCCTTCATGGAAATGTTGAAGTTGATAGTAGTTTTTGATTGTTTTAAGTTTGATGAGCTGATCAACTAAATTTAACATCTAGAAGAATTGAAATTAAAATGGGTATATTTTCAAAGTCTATGGACCATTTTGGTCATTAACTCCATTTCTTTTGGTTAAAAAATACAGAAGACAATGCTATTGCGGTACTATATCATTAAAATATTGTTTTAATCAATTTTAAACTTTGTCTGTATATTTAGTCTCTACGAGTTTATTACCAAATATTTATTTAATTTTGTGTCCATACGATGTTCTTTAAACTTTCATTAACTTTTCTAGGAAATCCATTTTTCAGCTATTTCTCTTGAGGAATTCATCAGTGGAACTGCTTTCAGATGCTGAGTATTCTAAATTAATATCGGTAAGAGTTTCTGTTCTCTATAATTGGTGATAAATTGATCCTGAATTTCTAAAGATTTTTTCACGTCATGTCACTTGCTTATTCTGAAAATTTTGAATCCCACACTGAAAGTTCAACTCTAGCTGCTCATTTTCACTGCGTTGTCTTGGCAAAGACATCTGCAGGTGAGTTCAGTTATTTCGGAATTGAAGGAACGGTTACAATCACATTCAATGAGGTCTTATAGGTTTCGCTTTCACAAGTAAGAATGTGTTTCTTCATACTTTTAGTTTTACTTCGAAGGGTTTGCATGTCTAACAGTCCTTTTTTTTGGGATGATTTACATACATATCACTCAATTCTTATGTATTTATAATAGATCTAACACTTAAACTTAAATTTTTACATACATGCCACCTTCCAAATGAAAAGGTGTATCAATTTTTTAAAGTTAAAATGGTTGTATTTTTAATGTGGTATGAAAGATTGGGGTGGTATAAATGTAAAAATTAAAGCTTTGTTGTTAGATATGAAATACATAAGAATTGAGTGGTGTGTATGTAAAAGGCTTCCCCTTTTTTTCTAGTCCTAGTAATTGCACATCATTAACCTTTTTTTTTTTTGGGAATTACTGATGCAATGATCATGGTAATAAATTTTCCTTGTGATATTTTATATGTTTGAGGGATCGTAGTTTGATCGCATTTTTAGTTTAACAAGTGCATATGTTCTTGGAATAGCGTACCTTTGAAATTATTTATATTAAATTTCACTTTGTTGTTAACCTGTAAGCTGGAGTCTTCAGTCAAACTGCTCTAACTTCGCTTTTCTTAGCAAGTCAATAGCATGAATTATTATCGTCTGTTAATTTTGTGATATATTAACATGAAGCCTTCTGGTTCTGATGTCATCCTGGAAGGCACTTGGTGCATCCAACCAATGCCCCCTTGGTTTGTTTAAGCCCCTATTATACTTAATTGTGAATTAGAAGATTATTTGAAATCTTTTTACCTGTACTATCTCTAAAGGACATATTGGTTTGTTGATATGTCAACTTTTATGCTATGTTAATAACTTATGTCGTTTAAATTCTTCATTGGGATCTTCAACGTACAGCTAATTTGATGTTAGATTAAGCAGAGATTGTTGTCATATAGATGTTGGTTAAATCACCAATAATTCAGTTATTTTGCGAAATTGTTAACATGATGCATTCAGAATCTAATGTCAGTGACTTCCTAGAGTTCTCTTGATGCATCCTTGATTCAGATCCACCAAGTGAGATAGTTCTTAACTCCCTTGAATGAATGGGTTAACAAGGGAAGTTTTTTGGCTATATGATATTGAAACACAGTATATACACAGAAGAGAGTTCGAGTGGTCACCTTGAGAGAGAGAGAGAGTTGGGAGGGGGAGGGGGAGGGGCTTAATTTCTCTCCATCTCTCTCATTGTTTTCATACGAATCTTTAAAATCATATGGCCTAAAATTGCTCTCTCTCTCTCATTGTATGTGCATATATCTCTCATGTTCTGTGATTTAGGCAAATCTATTATGTTTGCATTTTCTTTTATCTTTTTGATAATTCTAAATGGACTATCAGCTTGTCAGACAACTTTTTGATAGATTTGAAAATATGGTATATGAAAATAATTTTTGAAATTTAATTTAATATAATAGATATATAGTTTGAGTTTTAAAAGTAGTATGTTTTAATTTTCGAAAAATGACACTAAATGGATCTCATTTGTCCAATAGTTTGCATAATCGTGCCCGATACCGCGAATATTACACCCTCCCGAAAGATAAGTGTAGATCTCGTCGATAGACCCAATTCTGCAAACTAAAAAATTTGTGACATCCGTTTGGTTTGCGAACTTTTTATGTATGACCGATAAGTTCCCCTTATTTAATAGAAATATTAAATAGGGTTTATTTTATCTGCGTTTCAAGTTCCCTATAGAGGCAAACCCTTATAGTTAATTACATCCCAAATGACCGGAGTCACTTGAGAAAACTCTCGATAATGATCAATGGTTCTAGTCTTCAAGAATTCAAGGTTTAGGGTTATCAAGGCAGAATGAGGAAAATCAAGTGGAAATGACTCAATGCACAACACTTATTTTCAGGAGTCCAAAGAAAGGAGAAGGTAGAAGATGTCACTGTTTCAAGGTAAATCTCGATGACTTCCCAGACTATCCTACGGTGTGGCTATATTTTTTGGAGACGATGTTAATTAATTATTTGATCTTGTCAGTTTTATTATTTGGGACTTACACTTGCATAATACCTGATTATGCAAATAGCCCGCAGAGATATGAGGGTTTACATCGTACCGTACGACAACTTCAGAACCTAAGTCGAGTTAGGACTCATGTCGCACAACATGGTTGTACAGGAGCTTAAAAAGGGAGTGTGAGGATTTACGTCGCGCTAGGCTAACTACCTAGAAGTCCTATGGGTTATTATTATACTAGGAAGAGATAATGCTGAAGAAGATCTTCTTGTTACTCGCTCCAAGCTCCTCGTTGTGCTGTCCACAAAGTTGGCTCCAAGCTCTTGTCGTCGCGATGGCTCCAGGGTTTAAGTGTTTGAAAATTGTGATTTATGTTTCACAGTTTTGTGTCAAGTTTGGTTTTGCATGCAGAATAAGTAGATTGCAGGTAAATAAAAAAAAAGTAATTGAAAAGTAAAATGCAGTAAAATAAAATGCTATAGATAAACTGTAAAAGCGTATCTGGGCATCTGCTACTGTTGTGTTATTAATGTTGCGAGCATAGTGTGATTTGCAACATATTTAAACATGCTTGCAAGAAAAATAAATAAAACAAGAAAACCCGACATGAAAGTCATAAAAACGAGTAGTGGAAATCACAAGCAAAAGAAACCTATAACCACATATGAAAGATCAGGACTGAGTATAAGACATTGGTGAAAGTGGGGACTCAGAGTGGGCTGTGTGTTTCCCGACCTTGAGTAAGAGTTGCCGACTCGACAATCTACAGGAGATAGTTCTTAACCTCAATCCAAATGACTAACCATGGACTTTTATAAATTTTCATAGAAAAATTATTTGATTTTCATGCAAAAGCTGTTGTTTAAGTCTTTTTTATGCAGAGTTCTTTTTAACATGCAAAAGGGATTTTTATTTTATTTTTGTAAATATTTTGTAAAGTCGTACAGTCCACAGGCTAGTCACTTTAATCGTGTTAGAACTACTGATAACCTAAGAGTGTCAGGGTAACAATCTCACTAAGAATCGGTAAATAGTATCATGAATCCTTCTCTCTTTCTTATTGAAGATCCTTGAGGTAGGAGATACTATTCTAATATTCTCACTTCGTTTCTCTCGTTTAAGCATACATAAGCAATGTCGTCATCGCCCTCGCCACTTAGACCCTAGACTCATCTTAGTCCGATGATCCATATGTGGCGTTAACAAATTTCCCCAATTGTCAGGAGGATTTGAGTATACTATCTAAGCTTAAATCCCGATGCACTGGGTTTTATTTTAGGTTAAGTCATTGAAGGAATTTCATTGTTGATTTAATTAAGGAAGTATGGGTCACGTCTCGGTGCATCATGTCTAATGTTTTAGTCAGTTTGTGAGTAGGGTCAAGTGTCTAGCTCTCACCTAAGGTATGTTCCTAAAACCTTGGGAGGTTACACTGCAGAGATTAGGTAGATGGGCTCTCACCTAAGGTGTGCTCCTAAAGACTAGGAAACCTACATTGAGAATTAGGTGGATGGGCTCTCACCTAGGGTGTGCTTTTAAAATCTAGGAATCCTACACTAAGGGCTAGGTGGATGGACTCTCACCTAAGGTATGTACTCAAGCTCTAGGAAGCCTACACTGAGNCCATGTTACTTGCTTATTCTGAAAGTTTTGAATCCCACACTGAAAGTTCAACTCTAGCTGCTCATTTTCACTGCGTTGTCTTCGCAAAGACATCTGCAGGTGAGTTCAGTTATTTCGGAATTGAAGGAACGGTTACAATCACATTCAATGAGGTCTTATAGGTTTCGCTTTCACAAGTAAGAATGTGTTTCTTCATACTTTTAGTTTTACTTTGAAGGGTTTACATGTCTAACAGTCTTTTTTTTTTTGGGATGATTTACATACATATCACTCAATTCTTATGTATTGATATATCTAACAATTAAAACTTGAATTTTTACATACATGCCACCTTCCAAATGAAAAGGTGTATCAATTTTTTAAAGTTAAAATGGTTGTATTTTAATGTGGTATGAAAGATTGGGGTGGTATAAATGTAAAAATTAAAGTTTTGTTGTTAGATATGAAATACATAAGAATTGAGTGGTGTGTAGGTAAAAGACTTCCCCTTTTTTTCTAGTCCTAGTGATTGCACATCATTAACCCTTTTTTTTTTTTGGGAATCATTGATGCAATGATCATGGTAATAAATTTTCCTTGTGATAGTTTGTATGTTTGAGGGATCCTAGTTTGATCGCATTTTTAGTTTAACAATTGCATATGTTCTTGGAATAGCTTACCTTTGAAATTATTAATATTAAATTTCACTTTGTTGTTAACCTGTAAGCTGGAGTCTTCAGTCTAACTGCTCTAACTTCGCTTTTCTTAGCAAGTCAATAGCATGAATTATTATCGTCTGTTAATTTTGTGATATATTAACATGAAGCCTTCTGGTTCTGATGTCATCCTGGAAGCACTTGGTGCATCCAATGAATGCCCCCTTGGTTCGTTTAAGCCTCTATTATACTTAAATGTGAATTAGAAGATTATTTGAAATCTTTTTAACTGTACTATCTCTAAAGGAAATTTTGGTTTGTTGATATGTCAACTTTTATGCTATGTTAATAACTTATGTCGTTTAAATTCTTCATTGGGATCTTCAACGTACAGCTAATTTGATGTTAGATTATGCCGAGATTGTTGTCATATAGATGTTGGTTAAATCACCAATAATTCAGTTATCTTGCGAAATTGTTAACATGATGTATTCAGAATCTAATGTCAGTGACTTCCTAGAATTCTCTTGATGCATCCTTGATTCAGATCCACCAAGTGAGATAGTTCTTAACTCCCTTGAATGAATGGGTTAACAAGGGAAGTTTTTTGGCTATATGATATTGAAACACATTATATACACAGAAGAGAGTTCGAGTGCTCACCTTGAGAGAGAGAGAAAGAGAGAGAGAGAGAGAGTTGGGAGGGGGAGGGTGAGGGGCTTAATTTCTCTCCATCTCTCATTGTTTGTGTATTCATACGAATCTTTAAAATCATATGGCCTAAAATTGCTCTCTCTCTCTCTCTCTCTCTCTCTCTCTCTCTCTCTCTCATTGTATGTGCATATATCTCTCATGTTCTGTGATCTAGGCAAATCTATTATGTTTGCATTTTCATTTATATTTTTGATAATTCTAAATGGACCATCAGCTCTAGCCTTGAGATTTTCAAATGAACATGCAATAATCATTCTTTTTGTAGTCTAATACATACCAAGTCACCTTCTTTGAAAATTATAGCTTATGTGGATTTATTAGCATGCTTCTGATATTTTGTGTTTTGTTTATCAATTTTCTTTTTTACCTGCTTATGTATGGCCTGAATATCTCTGACCCTAGCCTCTTTATCTGGGCTAAACTCAGTTGCTGGAAATATCAGTAACTCCATTGATGTAAGAGAATTCCGCTCATATAGATTCTCTGAAGAATTGTGATTTATAGATTGACTAATGGAACGGTTGTTGGCAAAGTTCACTTGAGGAAGAGCCAAAATACACTATTTGATATTCTTTCTCTTAAAATCCCTAAAGAGATTTCCCAAACAACGATTTACAATCTCTACCTATCTATTGGTCTGAGGGTGAGTGTTGAACCTAAAGTTTTGTATCATAATGCCTTTGAAATGTGACCGAGGAATTTCACATCCTTATTTGAAGTAATGATCCTGGGTATATCAGGGTACCTCTGGAACAGGTGGGGAGTGTATAGGCTTTGTTTGGGTCAATTTATGAAAAATGCGTTAATTGGCTAAATTAGGCTTCATCAAGAGTCAATTGAGCTCAATCGTTTATGATTAATTGATTGATTTTCTTTAATTAAATGTTCACAATTTGGTTAAAAGATCAAAGTTGTCAAGCTGTCCTTGAAGCTCTAATAAGATCAAATGTTGCTAAGTGAACCAATTGGCTATGCAAGGGCTAACTGTGGTCAAGGCATTTATGATTTACGTATTGCGATTTTTCTAAAGCTTCTTGAGTAATCAATTTGAACAATTTAATCAAAATTGATGATATTGGTCTTATATGGACAGATAGGTTAACTTGTGTTTAATTGGGCCAAGTAGTCCAATTGAATATGGCAAAAATCTATTTACCCTTATTAGGTTAGTGGCAATTTCTTAGAACCCATCCAGGGAGTTGGCCACGGGCAATTCATCCAACTATAGAGTCTAAGTTCACATTGATGTAAATGTGTCCAATTGGGTTAACCTTAGTTTTCGAAGAGGTTTAGCCAATTTCAATTGTCAACAATGATTAGATCATCTACGGTACAGTTGACAAGATTGATAACATAATGATTTTTCATGATGAACTTAAATAACATGCAAATCACAAACTTGATCCTCTGCAGTCGAGCAAATAGATTTTACAAGATCCAAAATTGCAAAATGAAATCAACTAAATACTTTGATGATGGTCTTGTTGATAAAAATATCAAATTGAAAGGATACTATCATCAAAATGTCTCAAATTCTAATGTAAATTATTTCAGGTTTAAACCCTGATGAAATATGATTTTTTTTAAAAATAGTGAAATCTAAAAATATTTAAGTAAAGTCTACCACCTAATGCTAAAGCAACATAATTTCTTTATTGTACATTCCCCCGTATGGGACACTTGTGTTGGTAGGATTGTAGATAGACTGCTTCTTAATACCATATGTTGAATTGCCTTCTTATTAAAAAGGTTCCAACTTTTGCCTCTTGAAATGATTATTAAGCCCTTCATGTATTTGCTTTTGCAGAATATATGAGCAATTCATGTGCATAAATGCTGCTTCATTTCTTGGTATTGAACAGCTGCTACAGTTTCCTCATTTGCAGCAGTTGCTTGGGCTGAGTTCCGCTGGAGCTGTAGAACTTGGTCATATAGTTGATCCTCCTATCATACGGACCGCAACATCCATCCTTCCCCTTGGATGGAGTGGCATTCCTGGCAATAAAAATGCTGAACCGCTTAAAGTTGATATTATTGGCCATGGACTGCACATGTGTACTTTATTTCAAGCTCATGTAAATGGAAAATGGTATGCAATAATGCTGTTTTCTCTCTCTCTCTCTGTTGTAATTTTCTGGTCTAGAAGATCACGATCTTTTTGCCTCATGCCAGGAGTTCTTTCACTTCGCTCAGCTAAATATAATTCTTTGGCTAATGGTTTGGATTGTGATTAGTTTTGTTAAATATTAATACTAACAATGCTTACTATTAGAGCAAGATTTTATCTTAAGCTAAGCTTAAAAGAAATTCCCTCACACAAACAAAGCTTGGCTGTTGACAATGACATAAGCAAATAGCATGAGCTTTGGTTAAGTAATTTGTTCCGTGATGATCTATCTTCATTTGAGTGCATCTTTAGTCTAAATATAAGCTGTAGTAATATGATGGAAAGTTGATGCTATTTTCTACATTGCTTTACTAGGTGTTCAACGGTGGTTGAGACATTTCCTTCAACTCCTTCGTACTCACCAAACCTCTTTGCACAACCAGATTTGCAGAAGATGCGCATTCTGATTGGGCCTCCACTAAAGAGGCAACCAAAATATCCAGTTGAAGAAATTTTGCCTCTGTTTACTTGTCCATCGGAGTCTATCGAAATTAAACCAGATGAGAAATCAAAACCTTCAAGCAATGAAGGTTTAGCTGGTTTTGTTTTGTACTGTACCAGTGATTTTATTTCTGTACCAAAGCAGGTTCATGTTAGAGTTCGTCGGGTGCGGTTACTTGGTCTTGAGGTATATTTTCCCTTGTTTAAAGTGTAATTATCTGCTTTAATTTTCCTTGGATAGCAAAATTGCTGATATCTGAATACTTTGATGATCTCAGTGTTCCGGGAAAACTTCTTTGTTGAAAGCGGTATCAGATCAAAGTAATAGAAGACATTTTGCACACGTTGAGTGGGTTAATCTGGAGGAAAGTTTTATTGATGGATTATGCTATATCGATTCAGCAGGAGTAAAGTTGAAGGTATTTCTTTGAGCTTATCCGATTGAAGTTAATTTACTTCTGTGCTGTTAAATAAACTTTGGAAGTGTATAACATGCTTTTTATTCATATATTCTATTATGGATCAATATTGTAATGTATAAACAAAAAACTAGTGCAAAGTGCAAGGCACTCCAACTAATCCAACTGTATACTTGTAATTAGCTAGGTTGGCAAAACTCTGTCCATAAATTCTTGAAAAATGGATTGGAGAAATTTTTTAGCAAAGGTTTTTTTGGATGTTCTACGGCTGATGGGGAGGATAACAATGACAGCTGATAGCCAAGTGTAAAAATGGGGTTTTTTGCCAGATTAATGAGGGGAATTAACATGGGATCCTATATTTGTTTACTAGCTCGTTCTTGATTTTTTTTTTTTGACTCTAATAGAGATATCACTGCAATAATCGTTTTGATTTAATTGGGGTATTAAAGTCACAACATTTAATATTGATGAATTGAGAATGATTTATATTCATAAAGCTGACTGGAATAGTTGGGATAAGGCCATGGGTAATGATGATTGTAGCTAAAAGATACAGTAAATGAAGGAAGATATTTGAAAATCAAATGTTTTAGGGCTATTGTCAGAGAATTCTGTTGTCAAAATATAACTTAGTCATATAGCGTCCAATTGTTTTGGAGTTGCTTTTCAGGAATTTATTCTTTAATAATTCTGCAGGATTTGAGAAAGACTTCCAATAGAATGTGTCATGATTCAACCCAAGATTTGGAATTAGCCAAGACATGAACATACGATCGGACTGTGAGAATGAAATTTTCTATATTCATCTACAATTTAACAGTTAAAAGAGTCACTAATCAAAAGAATTTAAAACAATATATTTAAAATTACATCATTTCTAGTTGTCTGTGCTTTTTTATACATTTTATCTAATATTGCTCATTTTTTAAATCTCCTAATTAAACTTGAAATATTAATTTTAAAGCAAAACAATACTAGTGAATACTCATACTTATAAACCGCAATAATATAAGAGAAAATGAAACAATATGTATGTCAGTCAAGTTTTTAATAAATCATTAAAAATATTTGATGTTATTAAAAAAAACTTTACTATATCAAAAACGTATGAATATCATTATATATATGTGCAACAATCACAAAAGCATCATCTAAAAAATTATGTCAGTTAAATCATCAATATCAATATCCTTTTCCATAAACGTGCACGAATATTTTAGAGTTCCTCACTAGTACTATTAAGGGTTGACTTCATCATAGTCAGTCGTGCACATTTAAGTAATCAACCTAAACATATTATTCACGCATTCATACAATTCAACATATTATTTAAAGCGTACGTCAGATGCATGAGAGTAAATAATTATAAACATTCATAACAATATGACTGATAAAAAAAATATTTCAATAAGTATAAAACATTTACCAGTATCGTTAACTGCAAAATAATTAAAAATAAACAAGTTATTACTATTGATTAAAAGTTCAAGTACTCACATCGATTAATTTGTGCTTGAATTTGTCTTGACGTCAATTCTTGTAAATTAAAAACCTAAAATAAACATGATATTTAGTCAATTTCTTATTTTAAAAACTATTACCTTTTCATTAATTAAG
>JXCR01067373.1:100997-118792 GCA_002079205.1 Phalaenopsis hybrid cultivar
TATATATATATTATTTCAATTAACTTTAGCTTTACTTACCTCGTCGATCTCTAAACGACGCACTGGCTTCTTTCTTCCTTCTGCGAGATCCATGCCTTCCCCGCATGCTCAACAGCGCACGAGCAAGGTTCCACTCCCTCAACTCGCAAGCTCCTCCTCTTCTTCCGTCATCACCTCCTCCTCTTTCGACTTAGGGCTCCAAGCACACATTGCTCCCTCCTACGTTGACGTTGCAGCTCGACAGAGCAGCAAATCAATTGGCTCTGTTGCCTCCGTCTTCCAACACCGTTCTCTTCTTCTCACGCCCTCAACTCTCAAATAAGTTGATCTCACCTCTGCCTCCCACAAGTGCGTGCTTTTATAGGTTTAAAGCAAGTGCGTGCTTTTATAGGTTTAAAGTAACTTCTTACCTTCTTGCTTCCCCTTTGTTCGATTTCTCAACACTTTATTTCAACTTCCAGACTCGTTGGTTCATCTACCTTCTACTCAAATCTTCGATCCCTCTCGCCTCCCTTCGTTTCCTCTCTCCCCCTAAATGAAACACAATTGTTATAGAATGCGCCTTTGATGTCGGGCTTGGGGAGAAGGCCCGTTGAACCGGCCTCCAGGGGATCTAGTACTGTTGGGCCGATCGACCCTCTTAGAATCTGGAATTTTTGCTCACGCCCGCTTTCCCCGATTCTCGCCTTCCTAGTTAAGGATGGAGTCTGGCTCGTGATTTTGCGACCCCGCTCCCGCTCGATTGCGCTCATCTCCCACTCTCGACTTACTGCTTCCAATAGCGAAACAGTCGCAACCCGCTGTTGTCTTGCGTCGATTCGCGAACCGTAGGCATCAAACGCTCCTGCCTTCCTCTGTTGTGAAGCGAAGCATCCCTTCGCTCCCTCTTCTCCATAAAAGGATCGCACGACACCTTCAATTTTAACAGCACGACCATTTGTGTTCTTCTTCGGTAGTTTCTGCTTCCACGGGACAGAGGAAGGAAAGTGCGAGAAGTAGTTCTTTGCGGTGAAAGAAGAAGAAAGAAGAAGAAGAAGAAGATTGTTCTCCCTTGGCTTCTTCTTGGTGGCTTATGACAAAAGAAAAATTGTGTTTATTTCTCTTGTAAGTTTATCTTCTTCGGTGTATCTCGGTGTAGAGCTTCTTCTGTGTATCTCGGTGTAGAGAGAGATGAAAAGAGAGAAAAAGTGAGAGCAACAAAGTAAGAGACTCCTCTTGTAAGTCGAGACAATCAACTGGTTTAAATTTCCTACGTAGTAAAATCCTCTGCAACTCCGTAGGCGTAGACAATTTGATGAATCACGTAAATCTATATTCTTCTATGTTACTATTTTCTGGTGTGAATTTTCTCGTTCTATTTTTTGCTTCATTGAAGATCGTTCTCCTATTTTATTTATATATATATATATATATATATATANAAATGTACGTACAAAAAGAGGGAGGGAAAGAGGATCCCCATCTAAAAATAGAGATGTTCATTGGGATTCCTCTATCCACAGTACAATTTCACACCAAAAAACAAAGAAGGAAACTGTGTACCAAAAAATACATGAGAAACAGTATACCAAAAATAAAGTATACATAATAAAGCCGTACACAAAAAAAAAATGACACCAGAAAATCTGAGAAAATAACTCCAATGATACGATGAGTTCGTTGAGATGGCATACACATCCAGTTGAGATTCAAAAAAAGTCATGTGCATCTCTAACCACATGAAGATCCTGCAAAAAACAAAAAAATGGGAAGAGAATGGTTCCTCTAGCACACATTCATCTTTGTAGTCCTGAAAAGAGCATGAAAGAGCCGCTGCAGAGAATTAAACATAAAAACATAGCAGAAAAATAGTTTCACAAGAGGAAGTCTCTTTTGCCTAAGGAGCTGGAGCTGGTAAAGCAAGCAAGGCGTAAGAACTAAACAACAGGTGCTAAATAAACCACCACAGAACCAGAAGGTAGAGCTAGGGTCCACGTAATGGTATAGACGATAATGAGCAGTCAAGGAGCAACCACAACCACTGACCCTAATCATCAGACATCAAGGGTCCATTCCATTCTGAAACAGAAAAAAGCCAGCATAAAGGGGAAGAGAGGGGAACTGAAAATCCTGAAAAATGCCTATTAGTCCGTCCTAAAAGTTTGGCCAAGCCAAGGCCAAATCAAACCACCAAAATGACATGCTAATAGGAACCATCACGACGAACGTAAGGAGCATCAATCTTGTCTTCAACTAGCAAAGTGAGTAAAGGAGGTGGGGGAATGGATCCCACCCAACAGTTATTACTAGTGCTGTCAAAGATAGCAAGCCAATTCGCGAGTCTGTTTCCCTCTCGATAAATGAAACTCCAAATAACAGACATTTGAGATGTTAAGAGTTTAATTCTCTTAATATAATAAAAGATATCTCAAGAGGCATCGGCTCCATTAGCAAGAATGTCAACCAAATTGTGATTATCACTTTCAAAGATAACAAAATGCCAGCTAAGAACTTGAGCTATCATGATAGCCGTCAAAATGGCCTGAGCCTCCGCCTCAAGAGGAGTGTCAGAGAAACACGGAGAGAAAAAGAAGAGAGTACAATACCCAGCATGATTTTTAGCAATGCCCCCACAACCAGCACTACAAGATTTCCAACTCCCATCAATATTAAACTTTATCCACACCCTGGGAGGTGACCGCCATCTCACCAAAACCAAGAGTTGCGGTATCCTCCCCTCAACCAAAGCCATGGACCCCGATGAATGAAAATAAGTGATGCCCGAAAAGAAACTATATTTAGCATTACCCATCCTCCAAATTTTATTAACATAAGCAATAATATTAGTAAAAACCATCATGTTCCGAATGGCTTTACCCTCGTGTTTAATATCATTACGAGCTATCCATATAAATCAGCATATAATGTAAGGGTACACTTACAGAAAGTGTTTTTGCTTCTGATCCGGATTACAAATGAGAGTGGTAAGAAATAGATTCTGATCCGGATGCACTATACTACCAAATCACAAGCCAACCTTTCTCAAAATAAAAATAGAATAAGGACAATAAAAGAAAATATGCTCAATAGACTCCTCTGCCGAATTACACAAGAGACATCGTGAGGCAAGTTTCAAACCCTTCAACTTTAATATATCATCACAAGGAATAACAGCGTGATAAATCCGTCAAGCCAGGAAAGACATAAATGGGATTAACACCCAATTCCAAACACCCTCTCCCCCAGGGAGTTTGTGAAAATTATGTAAGGCAGAATATAAAGATTTGTTAGTGGAGCAAGTAATAGGAAATTTCAAGGTATGAGTTGAGCCTTAATAGGAATTGAGGAAATAAAGGTAGCTCCCTCCAACCCAAGAAGCCTGAGGAGAAAGGGAAAATCCCAGTGTCCATTCACCTAGGTATCGGAAACCATAAGGTTAGAAAATCTTGTATCCCTCATATCAAGCATGACATGAGATCAACAATCATGCCAAAAAGAAATATTTCCACTCCCCACCTCCCAGTAAATGAGCTCCTTAGCCCAATTGCTGATATGAAGCATTCTCTTCCACATCATGGAATCCCCCAACTACCAACTAATCAAAGCATGATGCGTGGAGTGATAATATTTCCCAATCATGAATTTAGCCTACAATGAGTCCCCTTTTTGGAAATTAAACATTGCTTAAAAACATTAATATCAGCAATATGGGGCAATGATTTGAAACTCAATCCACCAGCATAGAGAGGCTTGCAAATATTCTTCAAAGACATCCATCTTCTACCTAGTAATTCTCCAACCATAAAAATTTATTAAAATATCTTTCAAGGCTCAAGAGAGTGCTCTTCCTAAGTTGGAAAACTTGTAGAGTATATAACGGAAGAGAATGCAAGATTATCCTGAGTAGCGAATTCTACCCCCAAATAAGAGGAAAATTATTTTTCCAATCCCAGATTTTCTTCCGCACCTTTCACATCACCTCATCAAACTGAATCCGCCTTTTCCTGCCTTTAAGTAAAAAAACCCCAGATGTTTAAGTGGAAGGGTAGAAAGAGATAAGTCAGTAAAGTTGGCAATCCAACACGCATTAGAACGATTGACCGTGTTCCCCATGTATAAGTTGCAGGTTCTTAAGGCTCGAAACTTCTCTCAGGATTTTTGCAAAATTATTCTCTCATGACTCCACTACAATAAATATAGCATCCTCATCGATGGTCATTCTCGTGGCTTCTTTATTGCGGGACGTGGGATTAAGCAGGGTGACCCCTTATCCCCTACTATTTTCATTTTGATATTTGATTATCTCTCTAGCCTTTTAAATGATTTTTTCAGGCAAAACCATTTCTTACAATATGCTCATAAATCCAATACGTTGGTAACACATCTGGCTTATGCTGATGACATGATCTTATTCTCGAATGCTAGCACACAAGCGGTGAGGAAAATTCACCGTTTAATGGTTATATATATATATATATATATATATATANGCTTTGTTCGGATTTGAGGAAAAATGATGGTTGCAGATGAACTAAAGGTTTTAATGATCGAGAAGTTTGATGACACAGATTTTAGTTATTGAAGAATGCAGATAGAGGACTATTTCTATGAGAGGAAACTTCTTTCATTATTGGGAAAAAACCTGAAATGATGGATGAAGCTGAATGAAATTTTTTAAATCGACAAGTTTTGGGAGTTATTCGATTGATCATATCGAGGTCTGTTGTACACAACGTCGTCAAGGAGATGACGACTGCAGATCTCATGACAATCTTATCAAGTATGTATGAAAAATCATCCGCGAATAACAATGTGTACTTGATGAAAAAGTTATTCAACTTAAAGATGGTGAAAAGTGTTTCTGTTGCTCTTACCTAAATGATTTCAATACTATCACAAATCTCATGACAGTTTTATCAGGTATCTATGAAAAGTCATCGACGAATAACAAGGTATACTTGGTGAAGAAGTTATTCAACTTTAAGATGGCGGAAGATGTTTTTGTTGCTCAACACTTAAATGATTTCAATACTATCACTAATCAATTATCATTTGTTGAAATTGATTTTGATGATGAGATACGTCTGCTGATATTGTTGTCATCGTTGTCAAATAGTTGGGAAGTCATGAAGATGACAGTTAACAGTTCTGCAGACAAATCTAAAATGAAATTTGATGATATTCCTGATTTGATTTTAGCTGAAAATATGCGTAGGAAAAATTCTAGCGAGATCTCAGGCTCGAGTTCGGCACTGAATGTTGATTTCAGAGGGAGATGACAGAACATGAACTCAAATAAAGGGAGATCAAAATCAAAGTCTGGTGAACAGACAACCTGTTGGAATTGTGGTAAGTTTGACAACATAAATAGGAACTGCAGGAATCCTAAGAAGATGAAGAATGATTGTGAAAATGTGGTATCTGAAGAAGTACATGATGCACTATTGTTGGCAGTTCATTATTCTGTTGATGGTGGAAGTGAAGAGGAGAGTGGGTCTGGGATACTCATTCCTATTGTTCCACAGAGAGATGGTGGAGAATCACATAGCTATAAAGAAATCTTGCAAGATGAAAGTTCGAGCAAGTGGGAGCTGACAGAACTTTCACTAGGGAAGAAAATATTACACAATAAGTGGATGTACCAGGTGAAGAGTAAGTGTGATGGCAGTAAGAGGTACAAGACTAAACTTGTTGAAAAAGGGCTTTCAGCAAAGACATGATATTACCCATGCAGTAGGAGTTGTAAGCAGAGACAAGAGTAATCGAGGAAATAGCTTGGAGGTGCAAGACTACGTGAACCCTACTGATATGTTGACTGAGGGTGTTACTTTTAAGAAACTGAATTTGTGCATATCTTCAGTTGGTCTTCTGGAGTGAAAACGAAGGCTTTGAGTTGCAGAAGTGGAGGATTTATTTTTTAAGAAAATTGCGACACCGCCATTGGAGGATATCAGTTTGAGAAAGGAGATGATGTTGTTTGTGTACCGGTCTCTAAGTGGGAGATTTGTTAAGGATGGAGTCTGGTTCGTGACTTTGCGACCCCGCTCTTGCTTGGTCGCGCTCACCTCCTGCTCCCGCTTGTTCGCCCTCTCCTCCCGCTCCCAACTTCTGCCCCCGATCGCGAAACAGTCACGACTCGCTTCCGCCCGACATTGATTCACGAACCGTAGGAGTCAACCACTCCCACCTGCCTCTGTTATTAAGCGAAGCATCCCTTCGCTCCCTCCTCTTCGCGATAAAAGGATCGCACAGCTCCTTCAGTTTTTAACAGCACGGCCCTTTGTGTTCTTCTTCGGTAGTTTCTGCTTTCACTGGATAGTCGTTCCTTGCAGTGAAGGAAGAAGAAAAGAAGAATATTGTTTTCTCTTGGCTTCTTCTTGGTAGCTTGTGATAGAAGAGAATTTGAGTTTATTTCTTTTGTAAGCTTATCTTCTTCGGTGTATCTCGGTGTAAAGAGAGAAGAGGAGAGAGAGAAGTGAGAGCAACGAAGTGAGAGATTCCTCTTGTAAGTCGAGACGATCGACTGGTGTAAATTGCACACATAGTAAAATCCTCTGCAATTCCGTGGACGTAGGCAATTTGCCGAATCACGTAAATCTATGTGTTTTGTTGTGCTACTGTTTTCTTGTGTGAATTTTCTCGTTTTATTTTTCGCTTCATCAAAGATCGTTCTCCTATTTTATTTCTATATATATATCACAACAACTGTTATATAAATCGCAACATTCCTTTTCTTTCTTAGAATCACGAATCGCTGCTCACTCTCGCCTTCCTCGATTCTCGCTTCCCTTTCCTTTCTTTGAGCCGGGATTTGTTGCTCACATCTTCCTTTCTAGGTCTGATTCCTACTGGGAGTCGGGATTTGCCACCCACTGCTGCCCTTTGTTGTTTCCCGCATGATTAGTCTATTTATATACTTGTTTGTTGGAATTAATGTTATGTTTTAGTGTGTTTCTCTTTCAGATTTCTGCATGAAGTCTTTTCTCCTTTGCTAGAGTCGTATCCGACGACAGGTGGTGCTCCGGTTATATTCTGCTCCAACCTGCTCCTGAGTCCACGGTTTACCCTTGCCGCCCCTTTCCCTGCCGCACGCCTGCTGTCCAACCTCTCCAGCCGCCCAACCTGCACCATGCCGCCCTCCATACAACCTTCCTAAAGTGCCTCCAACCCTCCTACCACTTTCCCCCTGTCATGAGCCTACCATGCAGCCCCACTATTGCCCCCACCAACCCCGTTTCCTTACCTACGATTGTCGTCTTCTCTTTCCCCTACACTACTACTCCCAACCACCCCACCCACACCACCATTGCCTTCGTATCTTGTCTTCCGATCCTAGTCGTGGATTGGTGTTTGTTGTTTGAGTTTAGTTTTGAGTTGTATTTGCTTAGTAAAAGTGCTTCCGTTACCACTGGTTTGATTAGTTTCGGTATAATTTGGTATTAGAACCAAACTAATCCTAGTCATATCCAAGGCTTTCCCTAGCATCCATCATAATCCAAAATTTTTCTTTCCTACCACTAAATGCCCTTTCCACTTCCACAAATCCCAAACCCTAACCATGTCGCTTAGGAGATAAATGCA
Organism: Phalaenopsis hybrid cultivar; assembly: GCA_002079205.1. Classification (NCBI taxonomy): domain Eukaryota; kingdom Viridiplantae; phylum Streptophyta; class Magnoliopsida; order Asparagales; family Orchidaceae; genus Phalaenopsis; species Phalaenopsis hybrid cultivar. The sequence goes on from JXCR01067373.1 coordinate 108,558, forward strand.
TGAACCTACTTAGAAAGATATATAATGAGAGATATGCCGACTTCAGCGGGATTGTCAGACATTGAGGATGATGCCCCGGAGGGAGTTACCCTTGATGGTGATAGGGAGAGCCGAAGAGGAGAAAGAGACGAAAATTTCACATTGTGGGGATTTCAGTGATGAAGATGAAAGGCTGCGGTGTTTCAGAATCTAATATCTAAGAAGAATTTATTGATTGACTTTAATTAGTTGAACAAATCTTCGAATGTGTCAGAAGATAAGATAGTCAAATTAGCTGTTATCAAGTTGAAGAAGAGCACCTCTTTGTTGGGGGAGAACTTCCAGTGACAGGAAAAGAGAAGACATCGACAAGATTATCAAGTGGGAGAAGATGGGAAAGACCATGTAAAATAAATATCTTTCACCTCATTACCGCTAGAACATATTTCTGAAACTCCACAATCTTTAGCGACGAGACTTTTCCATGAAAGGTTCACAACTCAGTTCGACCATTTACAGATGAAATGTGAGTTGACCGAGCACGAGGAGCAAATGATCGCTCGGTGCCTTGAGGTCTGAAGCCCGCTATTGGCAATGTAATATAATTGCAGCCGTATTGGTCACTTGAGGATGTTCAGATTTGAGCACTAAAAGTGGAAATTCAGCAGAAACAAAGCAAACCACCACCAACAGCTAGGAAGCCACCCACAGTTGGAGATACCAACAGGAGTATGCCTCACGAAGTGGAGAAAACAAGTTCATATAAGGTTAGAAGAGTACGATGCCTACTACAGTACTCACCAAAAATACTTTAGGTGCCACGGATTTGGTTACAATGTCTCCAGTTGCGTGAAGAGCTGAGTCGTGTCTTTTCACGGAGCAGGGTGTCATGGAGGAGGTTAGCGATGAGGAGAAAGCGGAATAAGGTGAGGTGTATAACCTGCCACAATAAGGAGAGACACTTATGGTTCAACGGATTTTATAGGTTGAGGATATGGTGAATCCGTAGTGGTTTCGTCGCAATATATTCTGCACTCGCTGCACGGTGAACGGTAAGGTATGCAGTTTCATCATCAATAAGGGGAACAGTTAGAATGTGGCATCTACGCGGATGTCTCATGACTCAGAGGCACTCTTAGTCATATTCTCTGATGTAGTTGAAGAAGAATAATAGAGTTGTCATCAATCGAAGATGTCTAGCAATGTTTTCAATTGGGAGCTAGCTACATGATCGGGTGTGGTGCGATGTGGTCCCTATGAATGCTTGTCACATTTTATTAGGGAGACCGTGGTAGTTTAGCCGGAGGTTTCAGCACGACAACACATATTCCTTCACCAAGGATGTGAGGCACATCATCCTACTTCCTTCGACAGAGGTCGAGACCACAAAAGTCCTTGTCAGCAGAGCAACATTGGTGATATTAATTTTGATGACGACTCAATTTTGGTGACGACGGGGGATGATATGATTGAGACATCAGTGCCAAACACGGGACGCGAACTATAAATGACACTTCATATCAGGGTTGACATCTTTACCATCATGGCCGCCACTATGCGGTGGGAGTCAGACTACCTTATCCTCAGATCGATTTGAGCCGATTGTGGATTACTTAAGGAGTATGGGCGAGACACAAATAGTTCAGTTCAGTGGTGGGACCCAGGAGAGCGAATCAATATGGGGGTATGCTCGCAAGTGGAGAAAACTTTTTCGATGCTTCGGGAGACGGTGCAATCGAGAGTAGGATTCAGGTGCTGCTAAGATTGAAGACGAGGAGCTAGAAGCTTCGACGAATGAGGTCGAAGCTCCCCGACCTCGGGAGATAGACGTGGGGCTTAGGAAAAAGGCCTACTGAACCGGCCTCTGGGGGGTACTGTTGAACCGATAGGCCCTCTTAGNGAAGTAAAATTTCAAAAGTAAATAAAAAGGGATTTGGGAGATGTATGAAAGACAATAATCCTAAAAATCTTTATATTTTTTCTGAAAAAATATCAAAATAGTACAGTGACTCTTTGGAGAAGATAATTTCTCATAATCTCTAAGTGTACCAATTTAGTTCCAACATTCTTTAAATATGGACTGAAATAGTTCCTACAGAGTACTATTTCAACATTTAAAAAATATCTGGACCAATTTGACAATTTTATAGACTCCAGGACTAAAATGACCTCATTTAAACAGTAAGGGGACTATTCGATACTTATGTTTCTCTTATAAGGGTAGTTACGCAAAACAAGAACCCAAAACCATTATCTCTACAGCTTAATGCATGTAAGGTTGAAATATTTCTAACCTAAAATATAAAGATCCAGTCAAAAATCTTGGCTAGGAAACGAATCAAAGGAAACAAATTCAAAGCTAAATATATGATATACGTTTGTTGACAGCTGAGGAAGTATTGCATTTTTTATGGCCGGTCATCTTTTGATACAAGGTTGATACTGAAACTAATCAAACCAGCGTTAACTGAAGCAAATTTTACTCAGTAAATGATTAAAGTCACAAATAGTGCTCAAAACTGAACTCAAATAACAACAAACACTAATCCCCGGCTAGGGCCGGAAGAGAANGACTGAAACCAATCAAACCAGCGTTAACTGAAGCAAATTTTACTCGGTAAATGATTAGAGTCACAAATAGTGCTCAAAACTGAACTCAAATAACAACAAACACTAATCCCCGGCTAGGTCCGGAAGAGAAAATTTGAGGGCAGTGGTGGTGTTCGTGAGGTGTTTGGGAGTTAGTAGAGGTAGAGGAAAGGGCGGACAAAAATCGTAGGGAAGAAAAAGGAAGTGGAGGCAGCAGCTGGGGGCTGCAGGGTAGGGTCACGACAGCAGAGGAAAGTGGTAAGAGGGCTGGAGGCACTTCAGGAAAGATATATGGAGGGCAGCCGGAGAGGTGGGATAGCACGCATGCGACAGGGTAAGGGGCAGCAATCTGTAGGAGCAGGCCGATGGGTAAAGGAGGCAAGGGAAGAAAGAAGGCAGGGATTCAGAGAGGATACACAACACCATCTCAGAGTAGGATACAACTGATGCACCACCTATCGTCAGATACANTGAGCTGGCGGCAGCAGCTGGGGGCTGCAGGGTAGGGTCACGACAGTGGAGGAAAGTGGTAAGAGGGCTGGAGGCACTTCAGGAAGGCTATATGGAGGGCAGCCGGAGAGGTGGGTGCGACAAGGTAAGGGGCAGCAATCTGTAGGAGCAGGCCGACGGGTAAAGGAGGCAAGGGAAGAAAGAAGGCGGGGATTCAGAGAGGATACACAACACCATCTCAGAGTAGGATACAACTGATGCACCACCTATCGTCAGATACAGCCCTAACAAAGGGAGAAAGACTTCATGCAGAAAGCTGTAAGAGAAATACATTAAAACATAACCTTAATTCCAACAAACAAATATATAAAGAGACTCCACGCAGATGGAAAATAGAAAAGGGAAGTAGTGGGCGGAAAATCCCAACTCCCAGTAGGCAGATCCCGACTCTAAGTAGGNACTCTAACAAAGGGAGAAAGACTTCATGCAGAAAGCTGTAAGAGAAACACATTAAAACATAACCCTAATTCCAACAAACAAATATATAAAGAGACTCTAGGTAGGTGGAAAATAGAAAAGGGAAGTAGTGGGCGGAAAATCCCAACTCCCAGTAGGCAGATCCCGACTCTAAGTAGGCAGAAATCAGGCCAAGAAAGGAAGGCGAGAATCGGGGAAGGCGAATGTGAGCGGAAATTCCCAATTCTAAGAGGGCCTATCGGTTCAACAGTACCCCCCAGAGGCCGGTTCAGTAGGCCTTTTTCCTAAGCCCCACGTTTATCTCCCGGGGTCGGGGAGCTTCGACCTCATTCATCGAAGCTTCTAGCTCCTCGTCTTCAATCTTAGCAGCACTTGAATCCTACTCTCGATTGCACTGTCTCCCAAAGCATCGAAAAAGCTTTCTCCACTTGCGAGCATACCCCCATATTGATCCGCTCTCCTGGGTCCCACCACTGAACTGAACTGTTTGTGTCTCGCCCATACTCCTGAAGTAATCCACAATCGGATCAAATCGATCTGAGGATAAGGTAGTCTGACTCCCACCGCATAGTGGCGGCCATGATGGTAAAGATGTCAACCGTGATATGAAGTGTCATCTATAGTTCACATCCCGTGTTTGGCACTGATGTCTCAATCATATCATCCCCCGTCGTCACCAAAACTGAGTCGTCATCAAAACTAATATCACCAATGTTGCTCTGCTGACAAGGACTTTTGTGGTCTCGACCTCTGTCGAAGGAAGTAGGATGATGTGCTTCATATCCTTGGTGAAGGAATATGTGTTGTCGTGCTGAAACCTCCGGTTAAACTGCCTCGATCTCCCTAATAAAATGTGACAAGCATTCATAGGAACCACATCGCACCACACCCGATCATGTAGCTGGCTCCCAATTGAAAACTTCGCTAGACATGACTAAGAGTGCCTCTAAGTCATGAGACATCTGCGTAGATGCCACATTCTAACTGTTCCCCTTATTGATGATGAAACTGCATACCTTACCGTTCACCGTGCAGCGAGTGTAGAATATATTGCGACGAAGCCACTACGGATTCGCCATATCCTCAACCTATAAAATCCATTGAACCATAAGTGTCTCTCCTTATTGTGGCAGGTTACACACCTCACCTTATTTCGCTTTCTCCTCATCGCTAACCTCCTCCATGACACCCTGCTCGGTGAAAAGACACGACTCAGCTCGTCAGGCAACTGGAGACATTGTAACCAAATCCGTGGCACCTAAAGTATTTTTGGCGAGGACTGTAGTAGGCATGGTACTCTTCTAACCTTATATGAACTTGTTTTCTCCACTTCGTGAGGCATACTCCTATTGGTATCTCCAACTGTGGGTGGCTGCCTAGCTGTTGGTGGTGGTTTGCTTTGTTTCTGCTGTATTTCCACTTTTAGTGCTCAAATCTGAACATCCTCAAGTGACCAATACGGCTGCAACTATATTACATTGCCAATAGCGGGCTTCAGACCTCAAGGCATCGAGCGATCATTTGCTCCTCCTGCTCGGTCAACTCACATTTCATCTGTAAATGGTCGAACTGAGTTGTGAACCTTTCATGGAAAAGTCTCGTCGCTAAAGATTGTGGAGTTTCAGAAATATGTTCTAGCGGTAATGAGGTGAAAGATATTTATTTTACATGGTCTTTCTCATCTTCTCCCACTTGATAATCTTGTCGATGTCTTCTCTTTTCCTGTCATTGGAAGTTCTCCCCCAACAAAGAGGCGCTCTTCTTCAACTTGATAGCAACTAATTTGACTATCCTATCTTCTGACACATCTTTATACTCGAAGATTTGTTCAACTAATTAAAGTCAATCAATAAATTCTTCAGGATCCATACATCCCTCAAATTTTGGTAGATCCACCTTGATTATGTAGTCTCTGTGTCCTCCAACTAATGTCTCTTCTGTAGGCCTCTTAGATATTAGATTCTGAAACACCGTAGCCTTTCATCTTCATCACCGAAATCCTCACAATGTGAAATTTTCGTCTCTTTCTCCTCTTCGGCTCTCCCTATCACCATCGAGGGCAACTCCCTCCGGGGCATCATCCTCAATGTCTGACAATCCCGCTGAAGTCGGCAGATCTCTCATTATATATCTTTCTAAGTAGGTTCATGCATTTATCTCCTAAGCGACATGATTAGAGTTTGAGATTTGTGGAAGTGGAAAGGGCATTTAGTGGTAGGAAAGAAAATTTTGGATTATGATGGATGCTAGGGAAAGCCTTGAATATGACTAGGGTCAGTCTAGTTCTAATACCAAATGATACCGAAACTAATCAAACCAGTGGTAACGGAAGCACTTTTACTAAGCAAATACAACTCAGAACTAAACTCAAATAACAACAAACACCAATCCACGACTAGGATCGGAAGACAAGATACGAAGGCAATGGTGGTGTGGGTGGGGTGGTTGGGAGTACTAGTGTAGGGGAAAGAGAAGACGACAATCGTAGGTAAGGAAAAGGGCGTGGTGGGGGCAATAGTTGGGGTCTGCATGGTAGGCTCATGGCAGGGGGAAAGTGGTAGGAGGGTTGGAGGCACTTTAGGAAGGTTGTATGGGGGGCGGCATGGTGCAGGTTGGGCGGCTGGAGAGGTGGGACAACAGGCGTGCGGCAGGGAAAGGGTCGGCAAGGGTAAACCGTGGGCTTCAGGAGCAGGTCGGTGGGTAAAGGAGATAAGGGAAGAGAGGAGAGAGGGATTCAGAGAGAATATAACACCACATCGGAGCAGAATATAACCGGAGCACCACCTGTCGTAGGATACGACTCTAGCAAAGGAGAAAAGACTTCATGCAGAAATCTGAAAGAGAAACACACTAAAACATAACATTAATTCCAACAAACAAGTATATAAATAGACTAATCATGTGGGAAACAACAAAGGGCAGCAGTGGGTGGCAAATCACGACTCCCAGTAGGAATCAGACCTAGATAGGAAGACGTGAGCAACAAATACCGACTCAAAGAAAGGAAAGGGAGGCGAGAATCGGGGAAAGCGAGAGTGAGCAGCAATTCGTGATTCTAAGAAAGAAAAGGAATGTTGCGAGTTATATAACAGTTGTTGTGGTATATATATAGAAATAAAATAGGAGAACGATCTTTGATGAAGTGAAAAATAGAACGAGAACAAGAAAACAGTAACACAGCGAAACACACAAATTTACGTGATTCGGCAAATTACCTACGTCCACGGAGTTGTAGAGGATTTTACTATGTGTGCAATTTACACTGGTCGATCGTCTCGACTTACAAGAGAAATCTCTCACTTCATTGCTCTCACTTCTCCTCTTCTCTCTCCTCTTCTCTCTTTACACCGAGATACATCGAAGAAGCTCTACACCGAAAAAGATAAACTTATAAGAGAAATAAACTCAAATTCTCTTCTGTCACAAGCCACCAAAAAGAAGCCAAGAGAGAACAATCTTCTTCTTTTCTTCCTTCTTCCTTCACCGCAAGGTACTACTATCCCGTGAAAGCAGAAACTACAGGAGAAGAACACAAAGGGCTGTGCTGTTAAAACTGAAGGAGTCGTGCAATCCTTTTATCGCGAAGAGGAGGGAGCGAAGGGATGTTTCGCTTCACAACAGAGGCAGGCGGGAGTGGTTGACTCCTACGGTTCGTGAATCAATGCCAGGCGGAAGCGAGTCGTGACTGTTTCGCGATCGGGGGCAGAAGTTGGGAGAGGGAGGAGAGGGCGGACAAGCGGGAGCAGGAGGTGAGCGCAACCAAGCAGGAGCGGGGTCGAAAAGTCACGAACCGGACTCCATCCTTAACAAATTTCCCACTTAGAGACCGGTACACAAACAACATCATCTCCTTTCTCAAACTGATATCCTCCAATGGCGGTGTCGCACTTTTCTTCAAAAATGAATCCACTTCTGCAACTCAAAGCCTCCGTTTTCACTCCAGAAGACCAACTGAAGATATGCACAAATTCAGTTTCTTAAGAGTAACACTCTCAATCAACATATCAGCAGGGTCCACGTAGTCTTGCACCTCCAAGCTATTTCCTCGATTACTCTTGTCTCTGCTTACAACTCCCACTGCATGGGCAATATCCTGTCTTTGCTGAAAGCCCTTTTCCAAGTCTTGTACCTTTTACTGCCATCACACTTAGTCTTCACCTGGTACACCAACTTGTTGTGTAATGTCTTCTTCCATAGTGAAAGTTCTGTCAGCTCCCACTTGCTCGAACTTTCATCTTGCAAGATTTCTTTATAGATATGTGGTTCTCCACCATCTCTCTGTGGAACAATAGGAATGAGTGTCCTAGACCCACTATTCTCTTCACTTTCATTATCAACAGAACAATGAACTGCCAGCAATAGTGCATCCTGTACTTCTTCAGATACCGCATTTTCACGATCATTCTCCATCTTCTTGGAATTCCTGCAGTTCCTATTTATGTTGTCAACCTTACCACAATTCCAGCAGGTCTGTTGACCAGACTTTGATTTTGATCTCCCTTTATTTAAGTTCATGTTCTGACATCTTCCTCTGAAATCAACATTCAGTGTCGAACTCGAACCTGAGATCATGCCAAAATTTTTCCTACACACATTTTCAGCTAAAATCAAATCAGGAATATCATCAAATTTCATTTTAGATTTGCCTGCAGAACCGTTAACTGTCATCTTCATGGCTTCCCAACTATTTCACAACGATGCCAACAATATACGTATCTCATCATCAAAATCAATTTCAACAAACGATAATTGATTTGTGATAATATTGAAATCATTTAGGTGTTGAGCAACAAAAACATCTTCCGCCATCTTAAAGTTGAATAACTTCTTCACCAAGTACACCTTGTTATTCGCCGATAACTTTTCATATATATCTGATAAGAGTGTCATGAGATTTGTGATAGTATTGAAATCATTTAGGTGTTGAGCAACAGAAACACCTTTCACCATCTTTAAGTTGAATAACTTTTCATCAAGTACACCTTGTTATTCGCGGATGACTTTTCATACATACTTGATAAGACTGTCATGAGATCTGCAGTTGTCCTCTCCTTGACGATGTTGTGTGCAACAGACCTCGATAGGATCAATCGAATAACTCCCAGAACTTGTCGATTTAAAAAATTCTATTCAGCTTCATCCATCGTTTCAGATTTTTTTCCCAATAATGAAAGAAGAAGTTTCCTCCCATAGAGATAGTCCTTTATCTGCATTCTTCAATAACCAAAATCTGTGTCATCAAACTTCTCGATCCTTAAAACCTTCAGTTCATCTGCAGCCATCATTTTTCCTCAGATCCGAACAAAGCTCTCATACCAGTTATTGTGAGATATATACCAGTTGTTGTGAAATATATATATATATATATAGAAATAAAATAGGAGAACGATCTTTATAAAGCAAAAAATAGAACGAGAAAATTCACACCAGAAAACAGTAACATAGCAGAACACAGATTTATGTGATTCGTCAAATTGTCTACGTCTACGGAGTTGCAGAGGATTTTACTACGTAGGAAATTTACACCAGTTGATTGTCTCGACTTACAAGAGGAGTCTCTCACTTTGTTGCTCTCACTTTTTCTCTATTTTCTTCTCTCTAAATCGAGATACACAGAAGAAGCTCTACACCGAGATACACCGAAGAAAATAAACTTACAAGAGAAATAAACCCAATTTTTCTTTTATCACAAGCCACCAAGAAGAAGTCAAGGGAGAACAATCTTGTTCTTTTTCTTTCTTCTTCTTTCACCACAAAGAACTACTTCTCGCACTTTACTTCCTTTGTCTCGTGGAAGCAGAAACTACCGAAGAAGAACACAAAGGGTCGTGTTGTTAAAACTAAAGGTGTCGTGCGATCCTTTTATGGAGAAGAGGAGGGAGTGAATGGATGCTTCGCTTCACAACAGAGGAAGGCGAGAGCGGTTGACGCCTATGGTTCGCGAATTGACGCAAGGCAAAAGCGGGTTGCGACTGTTTCGCGATTGGGAGCAGTAAGTCGAGAGCGGGAGATGAGCGCGACCGAGCGGGAGCGGGGTCGCAAAATCACGAACCGGACTCCATCCTTAACTAGGAGGGCGAGAATCGGGGAAAGCGGGCGTGAGCAGAAATTCCAGATTCTAAGAGGGTCGGTCGGCCCAACAGTATTTGATCCCCTGGAGGCCGGTTCAACGGGCCTTCTCCCCAAGCCCGACATCAAAGGCGCATTCTATAACAATTGTGTTTCATTTAGGGGGAGAGAGGAAACGAAGGGAAGCGAGAGGGATCGAAGATTTGAGTAGAAGGTAGATGAACCAACGAGTCTGGAAGTTGAAACAAAGTGTTGAGAAATCGAACAAAGGGGAAGCAGGAAGGTAAGAAGTTACTTTAGACCTATAAAAGAACGCACTTATGGGAGGCAGAGGTGAGATCGACTTATTTGAGAGTTGAGGGCGTGAGAAGAAGAGAACGGCGTCGGAAGACGAAGGCAGAAGAGCCAATTGATTTGCAGCTCTGTCGAGCTGCAACGTCAACATAGGAGGGAGCAATGTGTGCTTGGAGCCCTAAGTCGAAAGAGGAGGAGGAGGTGATGACGGGAGAAGAGGAGGAGCTCGTGAGTTGAGGGAGTCGAACCTTGCTCGTGCGCTGTTGAGCATGCGAGGAAGGCATGGATCTCGCAGAAGGAAGAAAGAAACCAGTGCGTCGTTTAGAGATTCACGAGGTAAGTAAAGCTAAAGTTAATTGAAATATATATATATATAT
>JXCR01067376.1:0-11843 GCA_002079205.1 Phalaenopsis hybrid cultivar
ATATATATCACATAATTCTTATATATTTATATACCTAACATCTAAACTTTAGTTTTTACATTTATACAATCACATAAAAAAAAATCTCTATTTTAATTTTCAATATTTTCATGCATAGATAAGATAGCATGTATGCAAAATTTGAAGTTTAGATATTAGATATGTAAATATATATGAATTGAGTGGGTATGTATGCAAATCTTTATATTTTTTAACAATAAGATTTAATTTCATCTCTCCCTTATTATCTATTAATATAATTAAATTATTAGAAAAATTCAATTAAATTGTAATAGCAATAACTCCATTTTAATATAAGATATATTAAAAAATTGTAACACTCTTTTTACTCCTAAAGTTTTAATTCATTTGTCTAATGTTGGTATTTTTTTTTTTTGGCTAAAAAAGAAGCATATTTATTTTCCAGTTTTAGATGTAAGACTCAATGTCTCTTTTAAAAATGGACTGGATCCATATAAGCCGAACTCGGCCAAAAGGGTGTTGCTTAGCGTTTGAGCCTAACTATATTCCCAAGTAAGCTTTGACTAAAGCTAGGGCTTCCTTTTAATCCATCTTACTCGCAAGTCATGCTAAGCAAAATTATTACGTGGCTTGAATGTATGTTGCAATATCTTAATAGGTGTATCTCATCATAATGATTCATGTCCGCTCTGTAGATGTAGATATGTTAACACCCAATCACTTCTTAGCCTCCCAAATGATCCATAATGCTTTCCACCACTAAAACTAGTTATTCTATGTTCTCTTGCCAAGAATGATTTGTCTCAACAGATAGAGAAGCATGTGATGATGTCATAGTTTATGGAGCTCTCATGATTTATGGAGATCACATAAATATTTGCTTCATCTCGCTGAAACTCTCCATCCCATTAGGCATGGTACAATCACTTTGATATCCTTAGTGACTCTTACTACCTTACTTTTGAATGTAGCATAAAAGGCTCCAATTGTTTTATCATCAAATATAATGTCAACATACATGAAGTTAATGGCCCCCAGTCTTCCCTCTTATTTAATTGCTCACAAAAGTGATAATAGACATTTGAAAGACCCATAATACAATCATTCTTCTCATGTAAAGTATGTATTGATTCCTTCCTCTCACAACTAAGAGCTTAGAGGAAAATATATCATCGAAGTTAAGAGAATGCTCTTTATAAATTAGTACAAGAGGTTGAGGGGTTCCATTGAGCATATAGCCAATTTTAAAGATCCATGCCTTGAAATCATTCATAGAGAATCTTCAATATTGATTATTTTTTGTAACAAAAAAGAATAGCCATATAGTAGTTCCCTCACCAACCTAGTTATAATAACATCACAATTTTTAATGAGCTTCAAAAATATTTATCATTGAATTTGCTTCCTTGAAGCTCCCACCAAATGTTTTCCCAAACTATCCTCAACGTCAAGTTAAGGGAGTCAAGAATGCATTTTGATTTCACTTATAGTGTAAGGGATCATCACATTTAAGTTATCTACGAGCAAAATCTATCCTAATATCATGTCTTTGAGACACACTATTCAAATATTCTATTTTCCAAAAAAAATAGTTAATAAAATTATTAAAAGTAGATATTTTAATTTTTTTATATTAATAAAGTTATGACACTGAAACAAATTCAATACTATTGGTAATACTTATATTATAGATATTTTATAACTATAGTCACTTGGCCAGATAGACAAACCCAATTGACTTTTTCATGTTAAATGAGACTAGAAACATCAAATGAGGGTTTGTTGAGAAAATTTTTAGAGCAGTTATAACAATCTCTAAACCACCATAAAAAAAATCATCAACTACTAACAACTAAGAAAGGGTGGCATTTTAGGGAGATGGAATTCATTATTTTTTTTAATGTTGGAACTATACATGATTACTTTTAGTGGCAGTTTATAATTGAAGCTATAAAAATGTAAAATTATTTTGGTAGTCAAGATTTATCTTTTTAGTAGGCTTAGTTATTTGTGATTTTCCATGCCAAAGAGGTCATATGACAACTACATGTAGTAAAAGGCTACATATGCAGTTTTATTAATAGACAACTTTACAATATACAAATAAAAAAAATCTTTATCAAATACATTTCCGGTAGTTCTTTGACTCTACACACACATACACTCCTTTAATTTTTGATACTCAAGGTAAAATAATCTTATCTCATAAAGAAGAAGATGGCTTAGAATAATTATAGTCTTAATGTTGACTTGTCTTAACTCACTCCTTACCCAACTTTCTTGGTATATATAAAAGCTAGTTTACAATATAATAAATTTATTTTGTGTATCATATAATCTTTATACAAAATCTAAACTCTGAAGAAAAAATCAATTATGAGGTAAAAATTAACATCATATATGTGGAGTAGGATTACCTAACTATTATTTTTTGGTGCATTTAATGTTTTTCTTAGTTCTAAAGTTAAGTCATCTCTGAAGCACCCTCTTAACTCTTAGCTTTAGCTCTCGATGCTTCACATGTGGAACTTCAAAATTTTTAAAGAACTTTTTTTAAGCTTTTTTCTTTCCTTTCAATCCTCCCGATAGTAATTCTTTCGATTCAAGAACTTCCTTACAACTTCATATATCCTTTTAATTGTCCTACTCTTAATTTCAATATAACTTTTGTTGGTCCCCGCATTATCAAATCAATAAATATTGTAATAAAAAAACTACACTTTAGTAGACTATTTACTCTTTCAAATTAATCATAAGGAGATGCAAAATCTGATGCCTACCTGTTCTTATTATATAGCACCATGGTTCCTTGATATGTGATTACGAGTGTCTTTCGTTTTAGATGATCCTATCTTTCTTATAATAAATTGCTAAGAGGGTCTAAATTTTCCTTAAAATTTTATTCTAACATTTAACGCTCAAATGACTTCAAAAAGTTTCTTATTCACCATTAGTTACATGTCTATATAAGTAGAAAAGTTCAAAAAAATATTCGTTATTCTTAACACTCTTTAATATTTTGAACATATCAAATCTATTAAGTATAATATCTGAACTTTTATCATTGAATTTTTTCTTGCATTTATGGAGCAACATATGATCTCCTTTTTTAAACTTCTTTTCTTTTTTTTATTTGTCAAACTTACTCTTATAGAGTTAATAATTCATGTTGCACTGATGTACATGCCAATCTCACAAGCCTACTTCTCTAGCAAGCAATATTTGAATTTTTAAGTCCGAGTAATTGATCCTGCAAGTAACGTTTTATTTCTCAAATTAGCTTAACTGGTAGTCTACTAATTTTTAGTTTTATTCAAAGGCTTTTCTTTTAAAAAATTTATCTATAATTCCTAAATTTAAAAGTGAAAAATTAAAGGTGAGTGTGTCACTAATAATAAAAACTTTACTTTGAATTAGTTTATGTAAAGTTTAAGTTCCACTAACTGATTCTCTTGTTGCAGTTGACAATCAATGACCAATTACATTTTTTTGTTCTCTTATGAAGCTTAACAAGCATTAGAATCACTTACTAGGGTTAAGTTTCTTTAACTCTGTAAAGATTTTTAGGAATCTGTAATCATCTAAATGATTGCAAAGATCTAATGATAATATCCTATTTCATTAAATTTTTGTGCTTCAACATAATTGTGCTTCAAGTGTTTTTTTGAAAGTCTTACATTATAGGATACATTAACAAAGCAAATGACTTGTTTGAAGTGTAAATAATGAATGAAGGGTTAAAACATCAACTAATTCGTTTCAAATGCTTAAGAAGCTAACGTGTATTCACTTAGTAATTCAAAACAAATTCAAAGAAGAAATTGCTTAGTTCCTACTCATGAGTTAAAAGAAAATATGAAATCCATTGAAGTCAAAGCAATGTATACAAATAAAAGGAAATATAAAAACTTGGAATTCAATCCTTGCTTCCATGTGAATATTTCTTCAAAGTTATTCTTCCCTTTTACTTCCTTTACAATTATCTCTCAATACAAGTTCTTTCACTCACCACACTTACAACTGGAAACTCTAGACTAAGATGATATAAAAAAAGACTAAGAAGACCTTCTAAAATCTCCCATAGAGTTTTTCCTAGTCCTAAGTGTAGCTTCCTGTACAATTTTGGGCCAAACCATCACTGGAATTGCCCAAACTGAAGTAAGTCAGTGATGAGAGAAAACCTTATATACATAAATTATTTGTGGGCTTTATGAATTAAAAGAGGCTCATTTTGACTTGTAGAGGGTAAGACTAGGGGGTGGATACTTTATTGTATATATTGGTAGAGAGTAGAGGTTTGCAGATGAGGTCTAAGAGATTACGGTCAGCTTTGAGAGCCACAAGAAGAGAACTCAAGTAATGGTGAATTTCTTTGCATGGCAGACCAATTGCCTGAGAGTGGGAGAGATGTCTAAAGTATGAAAGAAAGAGAGTGAGGAAGAAGAAATATAACACTACATATAAAAATTCTTTCAGATTTATCAAAACCCTTGCGGTATCCTCAATCTCAAGTCCCATCACAACCCTTCATAAACAATTACCTTCCCTTGATTCAATTTTATCTTATAATGAATAAAGTAAACATACATTTAAAACATGAAATAAAGAGAAATGTATAACAAAAATTCAAGGCACAAATAGATGAAATTTAATGTATTTCATCTTAAGGAATGTTATATATATAATGAAGGAATGACCGAAGGCAATGATACGAGCCCCAACCATCCCTCGTGCGCCTATAATTCGAATACCGCACCCTATACTCGGGGGGAATCAAACCCCAGACCAGAGGAGACTCACAACTGACAAGCAAATGCCCGACCAACTGATCTAAGTACGCGACACACATATATATATATAGGCAATCCAATACTCCAATCTATACCCGATAAGTAACAAGCAGCTCGAATCATTGAAAATTAAAAACCAATCAGCACTTTAATTACAAAATTAAGTATTAATTAGTAAAAACAATAAAATTAGCTACAATTTTATTTGCAAAAAAAGTACCATTTAATGACCAAACATACAAATAATTATTTAACTAAGTAAACATTTTAAAAAAGCTGAACTAGTTCGTGCAAACTGACTTGCATTACTGCAGACTCGCGCTGGTCCACTAGGCTTTGTTGGTGCCCATGGAAGGACAGACAATCAGGACAATCAAATGGCTGGTGTTGCCATTGCACTCCTTTATGTATAGCAGTGGAGAGGCCAACAAGCTCTTAAGATTATTTTTATAACTTTTGCAAATCTCAACCTTAATCTATGTTGTTTAGTGGAAAAGTTGTTAATTTTTTTATCTAAATAGTACATGGTGTATTTTAGATACATACCGCCCAATTTTTATGTATTTATATATATATATAATATCTAAATTTTACGTTCTATATTTGTACCATTTAAATCTTTCGTATCATATTAAAAAGTTAGTGTTAGCTTTCAAAGAGTAAAATATACCTTTTCATGTATGGAAAAGGCGGTATGTATTTGAATATGTGTTAAATATATAAATACATGGGAATTGAGTGGTAAGTAGATAAATCTTCCTTTATTTTACTTAAAAAGATTAGTCAAGTCATATTAAAGGGTACTTGGCTATAAACTTTGGCCTAGACACTACTGGTTACATGAGAGGGAAAGATACTTTATAATGGCAAAATGACGGGGTATTTATGGGAATTGAAATTAAATTAAATTTAATATTTTGGTAATATATGAGGTAGATAAGTGAACCATATCTTTTTAAAGATTTGTGATAACTTAAAATATTTTTCGATAAAGGACATTTTAATTCTCGGATCAAACTAATGGGTGTTGGAAGGCCATGCCACGTGTATTTTAAGACCATCATTAGATCTAAATGCTTGAATATAGATCTATAAATTTGAGAGTAATTTTAGTCGTTATCACAACCAGATAGCAAATTTTTTACTAGAACTCCTAAATTTTATCTGAAATTTTACTTTTCTAAAATTTTTAGTTGAACATCTTATTCAAATGTGATTTATTTTTTTAATCCAAATAAGACTATTGTTTTTTATAATAAATTTTGTTTATGCTTTGATCATTATGTTCATAACTTAACTAGCATTGAATTGATCTCCGTATTATAATAATTTATGTATGGTTCATTGTATTGTTATCTTATTGAAAGCTTAAAATAACTAAAAGTGTATTATGTTTACGACTATAAGGCAAGAAATGGATAAGTATTATGGCAATACTTATAGCTGAGAAATTTGGCCGAAAGACTAGAGCCCTAGTGAAACGATCACCAAAGCTTAATAGAAAAACAATGAGCAAGATTAGAGAATACTTGCAACCAAGTCCTCCTTCATTGATAGGAAAACATAATTTATTTCAAAATGACCAAAGGAATGAAGATTTAGAAATTGAAGAGCCCTAGAAAAAAATATTAATGATGTGTTCCAATTTGAGGCACACCTCGGCAGTAGGATTTATATATTGGAACATAAACACAGGGGGAGAGCATAACACACTTTTAATAAGAGTATATCTGCCACCCATAAAGAGCAGGTGAAAACACCAACTATCTAATCTCTTCTACACACTATTGATAATATTATCAAATAAGTAAGAGCATTTTTTCCCCTTGGCAAAAAGCACTCCAAAATATTTAATGGGGAGGGATTTAGTAGGAATATTTAATTTACTAGTGATTTTGTTAACTTGAGTCGGATTAACCCGTTTCCTTAGAATGAAGTGGCTCTTATTAAGGTTAAGGTAGAGATCACTAAGGATATCAAAATTGCAAAGCACTCTTTTGATGAGTTTGACTGATGTTGTGGAACCATTTCAATAGATGATGAAATCGTCAGCAAATGTCAAATGTAAATTGGCATATTTCCTTTGGATTAAAAATGCCATATAATATGATTCTCATTAATAATGTTAATGAAGAGAAGATGAGATAAAGTGTCGCATTGCCTCACATCTTTAAAGGACTTAAAGAAGCCGCGCCGGGTTTTATTTATAGAGTTAGCTATAAGGCCAATAAACTTGTCCCCAAACTCGAGTTTTTCCAAAACATGAAAAATGAAAGCCCAAATAATATTATCATAGGCTTTCGAAATGTACAATTTAAGAATTACATTGTGCCCATGAATCTTCAGGTATAAATCATGGAAAAGTTCTTGAGCCAGTAAGATATTATCCATAATTCAAGGACTTTTAACAAGCTCGGTTTGGTTTTTAGGAATAATAAAAGGAAGAATATTACCAACATGCTTCACTAGAATTTTATAAATTAATTTATTAAGGAAATTACATATGTTAATGTGACGAAAGTCTGCCCGAGAAAACAGATTAGCGGATTTTGAAATTGAGGCAATATTTGAGGAAGAGAAGAACTTAAGATATAGTTAGCCTTGAAAAAAATCACACCCAACACGACAAATATTAGTTTTAACCACACTCCTAGCAGTTTAAAAAAGACGCTGTTAAAACCATCCATGCAAGGGATCAAGTTCAAATTCAAAGACCGCAGCACTGTAGAAATTTGCTCCATATCAGGACATTTGCAAAGAAATAAATTATGATCCTCATTAATCTCATAAAGGATAAGAGGTTCCAAAGCTTGCATAGAATTCGAGGGGGAAGCTTGAAATAAAGTATAGTAGTTGACAGAGGAAAAGCAATAAGAATATCCAAAGTTATCACATTTTCACCCTCGTTGATTTTCATGATGCAGTTTCAGAGTTAGTTTCTGTTGATAATAGCATGAAAATATTTAGTATTTCTACCTCCTATTTGGACGTAATTAATGACAGCTTTTTGTCTATAATAGACCTCTTCCATGTGCTGGAGATGGGAAAGCATAATCTTGACCTCTTCTAATTCCATGCTAGCAATACAACAAGAAAAGTTTGCTTCATTACTTTCAAGGTGAATGACCATATATTTAACTTCCCAAATATTGGATAACAAATTTTTGAAGTGATTCTTGTTCCACCAAATAAGAATTTGCTTAAGATGTCTTAGCTTAAGCCATAATCACTGAAAATCACCAATGTTATTGGAGGGGGCAAGAGGAGCATTCCAATTATTAACAATAAAATTAAGAAAATTGGGAAATTGAAACCACGTGTTTTGAAAATTAAAACACCTCTAATAGGCAGATATCAAAGGACTTAGAGAAAGAACTAAAGGAGAATGGTTGGATTGAGACTTGCTAAGATGTTCAACAATAGTGTTATTATGGTTATTAATCCAATGATTGTTAAAAGAAAATGATCCAGTCTTTCCCATAATCTAGTATTAGAACATGTAAAAGTAGAGCTAGTAAAACCAAAATCGGCCAGATTACCATCCAAGATAACGTCATCGGGATCCTACATAGCTTTGTATAAGGGAATATTACCACCACACCTTTCAGATGGGGAATAAATGCAATTTAATTCCTCCCCAACACACGAAGGAACATTCAAATTACTAGAAATGTCTCTCAAAGTTTGGATTCAAAAGAAGTCTTGTGTAACGACAACAACTAGCATAAATAAAAGAACACAACAAAATAGAACTTGTAGAAATAATTTTAGTGTGAATGACCTGTTGATGATCCACCAGAATTTCAACATTGATACTATCCTACCAAAACAACCAAGTTTATTAGAAAAATTCTCAAAACCATTTTTAAATTTCATAAGAAAAGCAATTCTTTGCAACTTGCTAACAACAATCATCTGTTTTGCATTAGCAACAATAGAGAAATCATAAACTTTAATTAAAATTTTTATCCTCTCTTGAGAGGCGATAGCACCAATACCCCTTATATTCCTAAAAAGAGCTTTAAACATTGAAAGGAATAGAGAGAAAGTTAAAAGAGTGGCGAGTAACCCGCGACAGAGTTAGCCCATTACCTTTACTATTTTTGTTATATCTTTTTGAAACAACACAAAAATTATCTATATCCTCACAATCGAGATTAAGAATGGAAATGCGCTTGTTAGGATGCTCATTAGTAGCTGAAGGTAGTAATTCTCCTTCTTTATCCGAAAAAGAAATATTTATACGATGTTGATTAATGAGAGGGGAAGAAGAAATAAATTCCATATTGGCCGGCATAACAACTTCAACATTTGGAGTAATGGTATTCATTAAGTAAACCACACTAGGAAACACATCTGCCCCAGTATCACATTGTTCATTGATGAGAGTTATCGGATGTGTCCTTGAGGGAACCTCAAGCACACTATTATAAGCTATGAGACCAACCAATTTGTTTAAATTGTCCACATCAACAAGATCGGCCAAACCAGTTTTAGGGGGAAATTGAGAATCCACCAAAATCTCATTTTGCATACCATTATCAATGTTTAACTAAGACTAGCACACATTCAAAGAACGATCCTCCAAGGTAGAACCCAATTGTCGATTGAGATTGGGATGTAACGAAAAAATTGCTCCTCATTATGCCCATGTAGCATACAATGATTGCAAAATAAAGGATGTTTTCGTAAACTACCTTTTGAAAATAATTATTTTTCTTTGAGTCGAGCCAAATTTTATCCACCAATTTTTGAGAAATATCAACCTCCAGAAGAACCCTTGCTACCAAAGACCTCGACAACAAGGCCGTGGCCTGATCCGCGTGCAAAAAAGGACCCACTAAAGAGGCAGCTACATGGAGTCTAATATGGTTAACCAAATGGAGCTGAAGGTGAGGAAAGGAAACCCAAATATGAATAATATGAGATTCCTCATTAATGCCAAAATGGGGAGACCACTTTAATAACCTCATTTGACAGTTCAAAATATAGTATGCACGACAAACAAAAATTTTGTTGTAATTAATGTCATTTTCAAGCTTATAGATACATGTCTCTGATCCAACAGACCAACAAAGAAGCTCCTAACCAATTTTAAAGCAACGTGAAACTTACAGATATGCTCAATTGGGGTCTCCGAAAGGAGAACTTACCAATTGAAGTGAAAGCAAAGAGGACAACCAGAGCATCAATAGAGCTGGTCGACCATGGAGGGACGAATCCCTAAGGGAAGAGCCATGGAGTTAGAAGATTTACCTGCAACCATTTCATGAAGGAGCGTGAAGCCTATGGAAATGGTTACCTGCAACCATTTCATGAAGGAGCGAGATTTACTTGCAACACGTATGTTATAGTATGGTCCCAATATCACATAGTTCAGTGTCCAACTCATTTGACTCGTTCATCAAAATTATATATTTTTAGAAGCAATTACATATATAGCACCTAAAATATTATTATTTATGAATCTAACACTCTCTCATCCATCCTCAAATTCTCAGATAACCAAATTTATGATAAAACCCCAATCCATATTTTTTTTTCATCTATTCTTTATGATTTTATCGAGTCATGAGACATGTAAATATAAATTCAAAAATAGTGCCAAGATGCAAATAAAAATAAATTTTCTTACGTTAGATTTGAAATAACAAATGCAAAATATTTATATAGAGATTAAAAAGACTATAGAATTCTATTTTTGTTGAATTTAAAGTTTATCTAAATAAGATAAATTTTAAATGTACCAAAATCACAACCATCTCCAATCTGGACCTTGCACGTGGTCAAACCCTACATTGCCATTGACCTCACAATAGTTGATATGACCCAACACAATGCAGCCTATGCTGACCCATTCGTCCCCAACGGCATTGTACTCGGACTTGACCGCATACAATTACACAATCTCTATTATCTTCTTCTTCTGCTAAACCTAACTTCCAACAAATATGTAGTCCCCTCACAACCTCAAGAAAAAATTGCGTACGTAAGACGCACGAGGCGCTGCGTATGTCAGGTAGGTTACAGTGAGAGTATTGGGGGTTATATCCGCGTTATACCTTCTGTAACCTCCCTGTAACTCATCGGTAACCTTCCTGTAACTAGTAAGTTCCACGCTTCTGTTTTCATATATTTGTAAGTTTCAGGTAGGTCACAGGGAGGTTACATGAGGTATAACGCGGATATAACCCCCAATACCCTCCTTGTAAGCTACCTGACATATGCAGCGTTGCGTACGACTTACATACGCAAATTTTTCTCCACAACTGTCATCATCAAGCTACTGGCTCTATTTTAGGATAATTTCTTTTATTTTCAACAAAATTAAACATTAAGAGATTAATCTATGAAGTTACTAAATAAATCAAGCAAATTAAAATGTGAAATTTTATTTACACTCAATTAAGTATGTATGTCTGTGTGTATTTATATATGTGTGTGTGCGCGTGCACGCGCGTGCCGCGTATCCCATCTTGTTGGTTGATATTCACGGTATAAGACCCCTCAGATTGAGGGTTCGAATTCCCTCTGTTACAGTTGACCTTAAAAAAGTTATACTCTAATTTTTAGGCGCATTAGGTTGTTTGAAGGCTCGTATAATTGTCTCTGATCATTCCTTTTTAATATATAGTTAAGAATTATGCAAGAATATAACTCCCTAAGCAAAACGGTATGCGCGGATTCTGACAGATGAAATTAGCGGCGGAGAAACACCCACGTCGGCAAAAAGGCCGATAACACATGTTGAGAAATTATTCAAAAATCGATCATTCATGGCTATGTTTTTGATTAATCATCATTTATTATTTTGATTAATTATTGCTTATTATTTTGGCATTAACTTTCACATGATACATGCCGTAGAGCAATGCATAAATTGCATGTTCAGAGCTAGAGCTGTCAAAAAAGCTCGTTGTTCGCGAATAGATCGTGTTCGGTTCACCAATGAGTTCGTGTTCGATTCGTTCTATGAGAAAATGAGACGAACGTAAACAATTTTTTTTCATTCGGTTAGTTAAACGAACCAAACACGAATAGTGATGCGTTCGTTCGTGTTCGAATCATTAT
>JXCR01067381.1:5393-17789 GCA_002079205.1 Phalaenopsis hybrid cultivar
AAAAACAAATTTATATTTGAATTCTCTCTTAAAATTCGATGTAATCTTTAGAATTCAAACAAATGATTTAACGTTAGTGAAAGCCAATACAACTATTGTTTATTTTCTAAAAATTGAAAGCTTACAACCATGGATTGGTGGAATTGCATGCTTATTTTTTAGTAAAANACAAGGGAAACAGACGATCCAAGCCCATACCTTCTCGCCATATGGACACCAGGCAAGAAAACTAAGCACATTTTGGTTATCAATATTGGCAGTCATGCTGCAACAATTAAGGGTCTACTAAGCCAAGACAACTCGTGAGCCGGCTCTGGCTCAACACGATAAGTGGCTCATGAATTGAGCTCGATGAGCTAACAAGCCAAGCTCAAGCTAGCCCTAATTCAACTCGTTTGCTCGTGGGTCGGCTTGTTTAAAGAGCAATTAATATAAAATTTACTCAAAGTATAATAAATTCAAGAATTTATCTTTAAATTATTAAAAAATATTTAAAAATTATATTCTACATAGTATATCAAGTGATTTTTAAATAATTATATCCTAAATTCTCATTTTATTAAAATATTAGCTTGAGTTATAGTTGTTTTATCTCTTTCATAACAAAGAAGCCAATTTGTGAGCCAGCACAAAGTCGTAGAATTAAGCTCGAGCTCATTAAATTATGCTCGAGTTTGAGCTCGAACTCGATTAATTAATCAAACTCAAGCTCAATCTGACTAGAATTGACTCGTTTACACCCATGACTGCAATTGCATCTTAATAAGCCGTACTTCTTAAACAGGTGAGACAGCACAGTCAACTGAACCACCAAAAGCTTGCTGCAACTCACAAGATCCGGATCAACTTTGTGAGAGGAGCACATGTTTTGCTTGCAACAGTATACAGGAAGCGGAGTCTCATTATGTTCGAGGAACACTTTTGGTAACTGATGCTTATTTAGTGTTTTATTTGTCAACAAGCTTAGTTATTTTTTTATGTGCCTTTTCAAAAATGGCCAATTCTATTTGTTATTGTTGGTCCTAACACAAGCATGAACAGATACCTTGTCGAACTGCAATGGGAGGAAGCTTTCCACTTAATGGTACCTACTTTCAAGTTAATGAGGTAAGATGTCTTTCTATAAGAGCTATGATATTTTTATTTAGTAGTTATAGTATTCTCCTTTTGCAATCACGAAGTTCCTCAAATAAACAACTAGTTGTCACAACTAAATGAAGCATATATACTTGGAGGACGAAGAGCACTAGCTTTTGGTTACAAAAAAAACTAAACAAAAAAGAATATGATGGAAATTGGTAGAAATATAATGATTAAAAAAAATTAAACAATTAAATAAAAATAATATTTGGAAGATTTTTCTTGCCCAAATAGATTGGCTTATCAAAATATCTCATAGCTATAGGTGTAGGCCCTATAGATAACTCAGATACAATACAACTCTAATGAAAAATTATAATGAAATTATTCAATGATCACCATATAAAATTGAAATGAACTCTTTTATACTTAATATATAATGATCTATTTATAAAAACAAATTTATATTTGAATTCTCTTTTAAAATTCGATGTAATCTTTAGAACTCAAACAAATGATTTAATGTTAGTGAAAGCCAATACAACTTTTGTTTATTTTCTAAAAATTGAAAGCTTACAACCATGGATTGGTGGAATTGCATGCTTATTTTTTAGTAAAAATGCTCAAGCCTTAAGTGCATGTGATTAGCATCGTATTTTAAAAATATAAGTTTTATTTAATTTAACTGCTATATGATATTATATCCTTAAGGATTGTTAGCTATGAATGACTTAATAAGCTCAAAATTTAATTGGTTGAGAATAAAAAAGATAAAATTACAAAGAAAATTAATTAAGAGGCTTTTTAATTGCAAGCTTCATGAGTGTGATATAAACCAAATGTAGGTAATTATGAATGTGGGCATTTGGTTTGATGTAAATCGAAGGCAATGTAATGTTTTTTTGTGAAGTTGAGTCCTTTTTTAGTTCAATATGATGCATTTGAAACTTAGTTGATTCAACTGATTTCCAAATGCAAAATGCAAGCGGTTGTGACCCTTATAGCCATTGCTGCCACCTCTTATTAGTCGTTGTCTTCTTAGTCGTTTTCCCCATCACCACCACTTTCTTTTGCCCATTATTGGCCGCTAACCACCTCCATCACCCGTTGCCAACCACCTTTGTTTGCCTCTCACCATCTGTCACCATTGACAGCCATTGTTGTCATTCTTCTACTTGCCACTTCCACTCCTAGCTGTTGGCCACCACTACCACCGCCACCAACTTTGTTTTCAACCACTTTTGCAATTGCCACATGTTGTCTGATATTGGCTTTTATATTGATTTCACTCTACTTTAAATCAAACATACAACAACAAGAAGCCTTTATCCCACTAAGTGGGGTCGACTACATGAATCCTTTTTCTCTATTGTGTCATATTGAGTGTCATGTTCTCATTTAATTATAATATATTAAGATCATGTTTTATACATCATGCCAAAGTCTTTTTAAGTATACCTTTACCTTTTTGAATCTAAGTTGAATCTAAAACATCTACTCTCCTAATTGGATCATCAGATGATCGGCGTTTAATATGACCAAATCATCTTGGATGACTCTCTCTAATCTTGTCTGACACTAGAGCTCCACTAACCTTTTCACGGATATAACCTTCTTGCATTTTGTCTCCAACAGTCAAGCCATTCATCCACCTAAGCATTCTCATGTTAGCAACATTTAACTTTGTTTAATGCTTCTCCTTTAAAGGCCAACATACACCGCCATAAAGCATTGCATGTCTCACCACCATCTTATAAATTTTCCTTTAAGTCTAAGAGTTATTTTTCTATCACACAAAAGGCCCAATGCATTGCTCCACTTCAACCACCCAACTTGAATTCTACTAATAACATACCCATCTATATCGCCATCAATTCGAACACCAGACCAAGCTTTCTAAAACATTCACTCCTTTTAATGATTTGATCACCCTGTCACTAGATTTAATACTACCAGAATTACATTCTATGTATTGAGTTTTGTATTTACTCAAATGAAAGCCTTTAGAATCCAATGTAAACCTTCATAATTCAAATTTATGTTGAACTTTTTCTCTAATCTCATCCAAAAGAAGGATATCATCAACTTCAAGTTAAACATAACAAGGTAAAATTCTGCTTTTATTTTGCACCTAACCAAACAACTCTAGAGCATTTTAAAAATACTAAATTTTGATTTTATTGCATTTCAATTACATAACATCTTTTACCAAATCAAACGAACCTTAAAATTATTAGGATATTTATTTAATAATACTGAAACTGAATTTTTTTAACAACTTCATACTAAGAGTAATAATTGGACACTGAGGCCAAAAAAAATGATGAGAAATTGAAATGATTGACTTTATTAAATACTTATGAAGTAAAGTTATAAATACTTCAAAACAATTGTAGTAAGTAGCCGACCCATGTGCATGATTAGGAAGGAATTTATTTTCTTTACTTAAAATATATTTCAATATTTATTTTTTTCTTTATTAAATTTTTCGTATGTTTTCTATTTTCCTATTTTGGTGGAATCCCTAATTTAAAGGGATTACGGTTTCCTATTTTGTGGATTTGTATGCTGGTCACTCATTTACATACTGTAGGATATAATTTATTATTGTGTGGAATAAATTTTTTTTTTGACATTTATTCATGGTATTAGAGCTACTGTCCTTTTCTCCCATTGCAAGGATTGCAATCACTGTCTGTCTCTTCCATTCAAACTCACCTTGGACAATCCGTGGGATACAGGCCATGTCATCTTCCATATTTCTTGCGTTCCCAGTTGCGGAACAACTTCACCTTCTCTTTAGTTTGCTAAATCAGCGAATGATTCGGTATCTGTGAATAATTCGATTTTCCCTAGCCTCCCTCTCCCGAGTTTCCTACTTCCAAATAGCCTCCTCTGACAATCCTACTTATTGGTTTTCTTGCCAAATCTTCCTCTCATTTTTCATTTTAGCAGGAGGACCTTCCTCCGATTCGAGCTCCCATCACAAGAACTGAGTCACATAACGAAACCTTAATTCTTTTTGACTTTACTCTTATTATGACCAAATATGGAATGGCTTCATAATCTTCTTCCTAGTTAAATCATCTCTAGATTCTAGCCTACATCTTCAGTCCCTGTTATACTTGGTAACTCATCTCGTTTTATCACGAACCATAAACTGCAAGACCATATTTTTTTTCAATGGCCACGTTTCATTTTCATATACATTTATAGTAAAGGGAAGGATTAATATCTCACAAGTGAAATCTAAGTGCCAGAAGTGACAGATTCCAAATATTGGGCTTCAAAAATTGACAACCACATAATTATATCATGGTTAATAAATTTAATGACCGCGAAGGTTGGAGAAAACTTATTGTTTATAGGACAATCAAGGAGATATGAGAGGTTGCAAGTGAAGCCTACTCTAACATTGAAAACTCTTTTAAATTATTTCAGATTGAGACCAAACTACATGATCTACAATAAAGAGAATTGAGTGTTACTCAATATTTCAACACTCATACGTTGTTGGTTGTAATTAGATATATATAAGATTTATTCTTGGAAATGTCCCGATGAATCTAGCTTGTATAAGAATATTACTGAACGAAAAAGGACCATCAAATTCCTCCTTAGCCTTAATAAAGACCTATATGAAGTTAGGAGAGAATCATTTGAATTAAACTCATTACTACAATTTGGGGGCTTTTGCAGAAATTTGAACGGAGAGTAGAAATAAGTTGATGACAAATAACCACACTGCACAATCTATTGAAGGATTAGCCTTGTACATTTAAAAAATTTTCATAATAATAAGCCCAGGAAAGGACAACCGTGGTGCGACTATTGAAATAAATTTGCTCAAGTGAAGATAACATGCTAGAAATTACACGACAAACATACAGATTAGAAGCCATCTAATAGAAGATATGATAGGGAGAATCATGCAAATGTCGTTGTCACAACTAACAACACATGCTTGGTATGATCATGTTGGACTGAATTTGTGCAATACTGTTGCCATTTTTATTGTCACAAAATAGTTGTAGAAGAACGAAAGCTGGCATACGTAACTCGAGAAACATGATAAGCAACTAGAGTGCTTCACATACTCTAAGAGACATAGATCGAAACTCAACTTCAGCACTGTTACGGTAAACCACAGAGTGTTTTTCACTTTTTCCTTCTGACAAGGATTTGCAAGACGAAGGAGCAATAACTTGAGGTAGATCGTCGATCATGGACGATCACGACCCAATCGACATCTGTGTAAATGACAATAAAACAAGAGGTGTGACGAGAGAATAACAAACTTAAGCCTGGTGTGCTTTTAAGTAGTGGAGGATCCGATGGACAGTGGTGAGGTGATGCTCGTAGGGATTATTCATGAACTAACAATACCAACTACATGACAGATTTTAGAGAGCGTATGGGCGAGGTAAATGAGTTTCCTTACTAGATTTTGGTAGTGTGTCTTGTTCACTGGAACGACATTAGGAATGTCTGTCAGTTTCTCATTGAGATCTATTGGAACAACGACCGGTTTGCACAGAAGTAGCTTTGTCTCGGTCAGTAAATCTGTCACATTTTTGTGTTGGGAAAGGCTAATGCCTTGAGAGGATCAAGCTACTTCCATACCAAGGAAATGCCTGAGAGAACTCAAATCCTTCATCTCAAAGGATGCAGCCATTGTGCTTTTGAGAGATTCTAGGGTCGGTCGATCATCACCTGTGAGAATGATGTCGTTAACATAGACGACAATGATGGCATACGGTCATCACATGAGTGGTGGAAGCAAATTGTGTGATTAAATTGGGCCTGAGAGAAACCATAGCTTACAAAAACATGTGTAAACTTGTCGAACCAGACCAGGGGGATTGTTTCAATCCATAAATAGATTTTCGCAGTTGACACACTTGTCCACGGGAATAGGTTGAGTCAAAGCTTGGTGATAGAGAAATACACCTCTACCAGATCATCATTAAGGACAACATTCTTCACATCGAATTAGAGTAAGAGCCAATCCAGATTCACAACAAGAGATAACAAAATCTGAAGGGCATTAAGTTTCTATCAGAGCAAACGTCTCCTCATAGTCCACTCCATAGATTTGTGAATAGCCTTTGGCAACCAACATCGCCTTGTTGCTTTCAAAGGATTCATCGGAGTTAAATTTGTTATTGAAAATCCACCAACAACCCACCGCTTTCTTTTCTTGAAAAAAATCAACATCCCTAGTATGCTTCCGTCGAATGGCTTTCATCTCGTCCATGAATGCCGCCTTTCAGGAAAGGCCAACCAATGTAGCCTCAATAGTAGATAGGAGGCAACAATCTATCAAGGAAGTGCCAAATGTTTTGTAGGTCAGAGATAAGCTGTGAAATGAGACATATTTTGCCGCAGGATAAATAGAGCATGTTTGATTGCATACCTCAATGAGAGAATTCAACTCCTCATTCAGAGCATGAGTGATTCCCGTAGGTTGAGAGTGTCGTTCTGAGAATGTTGTTTGAAGCGGATTCCAAGATTTATAACGACTTAGCGGCCTTAAGAGTAGGGGCATTCAGACGAGTCTCAATCGAGGGTTTGGTACGCCGAGTATAGACACAGAGAGTGGATGAAGGAGATATTGGTTTGGTTGGTGGTGGATCTAGTGGGACTGAGGGTTCCTTGGACCCAGTTGCTGTAGGAGTTGGAAAATGAACTCTGTTCAGAAATGCTTACTCCTCCTCACTTGAGGTAGTGTTAGAGAAGTAAGTGACATTTTCAAATAAGGAGACATCAACACTCGTATAGAGTTTATTTATTGGTAAGATCAAGACATCAATAGCCTTTTTGAGTGGCAGAATATCTGAAGAAGATATATTTGATGGAACAAGAATCAAGTTCCCTACGAGTTGGGTTAGGGTTCCTAAAAAAGGCCTTGCACCCAAATATTTTGGGGTCTAACATGGAGAAGAACTCTATGATGAGATATGTTGCAGTAAGAACGACATTATTCCAAAATTTTTTCAGGATATTAGATTTAAATATAATAGAATGAGCAATCTCAAGATGTCGGTTTTTCCACTCAGCTATGCCATTTTGTTGAGGGATATCTGTACAGGTTTGAGTGGCAGAATATCTGAGGAAGATACATTTGATGGAACAAGAATCAAGTTCACTACGAGTTGGGTTAGGGTTCCCAACAAGGGCCTTGCACCCAAATATTTTGTGATCTAACATGGAGAAGAACTCTATGATGAGATATGTTGCAGTAAGAACGACATTATTCCAAAATCTTTTCAGGATTTTAGATTGAAACATAATGGAACGAGCAATTTCAAGAAGATGTCGGCTTTTTCACTCTGCTATGCCATTTTGTTGAGGGATATCTTTACAGGAGCTATGATGGAAAATGCTCTTACCTATCAAGACTTCTCCCAATATAGAGTTAAAAAATTCACGACCATTGTCGGTCTAAAGGAATTGCATAATGATTTTGAATTGAGTCAAAATGAAAGGGTGAATTTTTGAATGTAACCGTAAGTTCAGATTTATTTTTTAATATATAAACCCAAATCAGTGCACGATCTGGACCTATGCTAGTGGAGTATCTTTCGATAGCTGCGATTTTATCAACTAATTGAGATATCAACTGCACTATATTCTGCAACTTAGTAGCGCTAGTGTCTTCATTTATTTTGTTCGGATTTTGATTTCTGCCCAAAACAGTTTCAACTCTAACTTCGTGCTTTGCACTTTGCGTAAAAGACCAATCTTAAGTACTTTCTTATTCTTCTCCAGACATGTTTATATGTATTGACATAATTTATATTTAAATGCCATTTATCATATAATAATTTTATCGTGCACTTGTGATGCCTTAAATGCAATTTATCATTATCGTGCACACTTGACACCTTAATTCGCAAGCGTCACTCATCTATATTCGTCAATCTATAACTCTGTATAAATCAATTCATATTTAATCTCATTCTTACTTATTCTAAATCTAACACACTTCCATCATTTTTTTCATCTAATAACCATATGCTCTGATACCCCCCTCTGGTAGGGTTAGTCATGGTGTGACAGAAGCTGACAATTTGATCAGACGAATTCTCACCAGCACTCGTCCTGAATTTTATAATCAAGACTCAGTGGGAGATGAATTAGTCTAACTAGATCACCACAAAATACGTGATATATCACATTTCATATACATACTCGGAAGCATATAAATCATATTATCCAAAACATAAAAACTATACAAAGCTGTTAAATCCAATATAAATAAAACATACATATCTAAAACACATGTACAAGCTCCCAAAACCATCGTGCAAAAGCTGTACAAAAGCACACATGGCTAATCGTTTTAGTGCTCGTTGCCTCTAACTAAAAGGCAACAATGAAGAATGAGCAACAACGAGCTTAGAGAAATAATCATGACTAATATAGGATTTTATACATGAAAAAAAAACGTGCATGCTCGCATGAAATGATACATCTCTACACACAAATCATAACATGCTAATATAATAGAGAACATGAAAAGAGAGCAGATACATATAGTATAAAAATCAACTTTAGTATAACGTATAGGTCGTAAGCATGAAATCATAAATAAAAGCATGTTAATGAGCATTTTCCTAGTATATTATCTTAGCAATGTTATTTCATAGAGGTCAATATCAAAATAATCACTTGTTTAATGTATAAGGTTCAATTATTTCTATATTCTTTCATTATGGGCCATCACGATGCTCCAAAGATCATATAAATTATCAATAAATATTGAACTACCCTCAATATAGCATTATTGACAAACCCCCCAATACTCACGGTTCCCTAATGTTCTATCACTGCCTAATTCCAACAGTTTTCAAAATTTCGTCCACGTATAAATATCAGGAGTCGAGAATACCATTCTTGCATGATGTATTTGCAAACACTCATGTAATAGTCTACCCCCTTAACATTTCTTGTGACATTTAAATCATCACCCCTGCATCAAACATTTATCAGGTATTACATGTATCATAGGCATGAGCTTGAGGCATAAAAAATGAATACCTGCAAAAAAATCATATCATATACATAGTCATATGTAGTATGGTTTGATCATATAGCAGTACATATATCATAAGGTAAGTTAACGTGCATTCGTACTTTCAATTGTAGGAATCCATTTACATAACGCAGGAAGCTCTAAATGCATGTGTCAAAATATAAATCATATGAAAACCTATATAATATTATTTTTCTTAAATTAACACATTTCACCTAACTTGACTGAGCAACCCTACGACGAGTGCCCTCACGCTTGGCTTGAGCTCACCACCTCGTAAAGACAACTCGAAGCTCGTAGCCAACATAGGGTTTCATAAAATATGACTCATAAAATGCATTAATCCAAAAAATGTATTAAATGCCAAAACATACCTCAAAAGTGCTTGTTGGCATAAATTCACCTTTCCGAAATACCAATATCCCCCCAACTCTTCCAAACACCTTATTCTTCACTTTCTCCTCACTGATTTAATGTTAAAACCCGTACTAAAGCTTTCAAATCACTTTCAACGCTTACGACACAAGTTCACCGCCTCTAACGGCTGCTGGAAACGAGAAAACACAGAAAATGAGGTAAATGTCTAAACAAAAGGGCGAGAAAATAAACGAAAGTCTAAAACAACAAAAGAGAGGGATTCGTACCATAAGATTTCACCCTGGAACCCTGGATAGTGCTTTGCGGCACTAGATTGCCCGTCAATTCCCGTCTATTATAGAGCAAGGTCGTGGGTTCCTCGCCTTTGAGCGAAATTGAGACAGGAATAGGGGATTAATGCGGCACTTAAGGAAATTCCAATGGATCTCAGCCATTCGCATCATCCAATGACTCAGAATTGCAAAATAATTCGGCTTGGAACAGTGCACATGCGAAAGATATAGGATTAAGGAGAAAATTTGGATAATTAAACTTAAATTAAATTAATTAAATGTATAACTTCAATATTTTCTATCTCTCAATCCGTTCATAATTAACATATAGTATTTTATATGGAATTGATCGATTTCATGCATTGACTTTTATAAAATTATTTCAATCAAATTCCAGGAGATGAAAATATTTGGGGTACATTTTCAATTATGCCAAACTTTACCTGTTATCTTGAAATTTGGCAACTACAATCAAGAATCTCGAGACTGTAATACTTTTTCGGAATTGAGGCGACTCAATCTAAAAAATAAATTACTACTAAAGAAAATATATCTTAAATTGGTTAAGTGAACTTGATTTGTGTGTAAATCTGCTAACACACCTATGGGTCCCAACAAAAACCTTGAACAAAATTGAAAAAAAGTAATAGAGTTGACAAACGAAGATATCAAAGGCTTGCGAGCAAGCTACTCTACATATCACACACAAGACTTGATATTACATATTCAGTCAGTGTAGTATGTTAGAAAATGAAAAATCTAGGTATCATTTGAAAGTAAGGAACAGAATTTTGAGATACCTAAAGATGACTTTTGGATATGGTTTGTTTTTCAAAAGATTTGAAAACTCTAATATTGAGAAATACAAAAATGCTAACTAAGCATGAGAGATAATTGATAGGAAATCAACCACTTTGTACTGTTCATATGTTTGGGGCAATCTCATAACTTGGAGAAGCAAAAAATAAGTTGTTGTCATTCAAAATAGTGTAAAATTTGAATATTGTGCTCTTGCAGTAGGAATATGTGAAGACATGTGGCTTCATAGGTTATTAAGGGAAATTAAAAACGAGACAAAAGATACAATTAAGATGTTTAACAATCAATTTATTTTTAATATAGCAAAAAGTTGTGTGCATTGTGCACCATGGCAAAATACAATACATCAAAATTGGTCGACACTTCATCTCAGTAAAAGTGAACAATGGAATTGTTTAGGTATGTTATGTTTCAAGAAGACTTTATATTACTGATATTCTCACCAAAGTACCACCGAGGGTCACCCATAATAAATTAAATTTCAAGCTTAGTTTATGTACAACCCAGCTTGGGAGGAAGTATAGGAAGTAGCAGATCTGTGTTGCTTGATTAGGAAAATATTTATTTCTTTTATTCAGAATATATTTTAATATTTATTTTTTTCTTTATTAGATATTTCATATTTTTTTATTTTCCTATTTTGGTAGGATTCTTAATTTAAAGGGATTCAGGTTTCCTATTTTGTAGACTGGTATGCTGGCTACTCTATTACATATATTAGGGTGGGTGTGATTTATTAGTGTGTGAAATAAATTTTTTTCTTAAATTTCTTCAACATTCGTAATAGTTGAACCTTTAAGAAATTAGTAGCTGAGTTATATATATATATCATATTATATTTAAATTTTTTTAATATTATAGAGATAAGGTTTTCTAAAGTGTTAAAACACACAAACATATGTATATATAAATATATTAAATTTTCTTTCAAATATTAGATTATTTAAAAAAAAAAGAAAGCAAGTGTAATAAAAGTTAAGAGAAATGAGAAATAGAATAATTAAGTAAAAAATCTAGAAAGAGGAAAAGAAGATTTTGAAGGAGTTCATATGCTCAGATAGCTTAGCTTATTTTTAATGATCTCTCATATATATATATATATATAGAGAGAGAGAGAGAGAGAGAGAGAGAGTACCAGATTCCATAAAAATACCAAAATAATCTATAGACCTTTCTAATAAGGGCTTCAAAAGGCTTTCATGGGGACTTTTTCAGCTTACATTAAAAAAATCTCGGGACTAAATTAGTATTATATAGGCTCTTTGAAAATGAAAATTATTAGAAGACAACTCTAAATAAAGAGTTAATGCAAAATTGATTCAAGTGTCACTGCTTAAATCGAAATTAACCATTGACATTCTCATTAATCTTCGTATATGAAATATATGCATGATTAATATATTCATAATAGAAATTAATACTTTGAATTTCAACTCTTAGAATTCTACTTAGCTCTTAGAATTCAAAATAAGGATTTAATATCAGTGGAAGTCTATGAACGGATGTGATTATTTTTAAAAATTGGAATGCTAGAATCATATATTGGTAGAATCAAATGTCACTTTTTAAATAGTAGTATAGATGTATGGCTTAAAATTTGTAGACTTTTGGTTTCAAATTCTTACATATTATTAGAAAAAAACAAAATTCAGCATAATTAAAAGTTGAGTAATAACAACACTCAAACAAATTGCATATAAAATCAACTGTGACTATGGCTTAAAGTTTTTGTAGTCAAATGAAAGAAATGCAGTTATATGCTAAACCTTTCTTAATAAGACGAGTTACTCTTACATTCTCTCTAGCTAT
>JXCR01067396.1:0-21307 GCA_002079205.1 Phalaenopsis hybrid cultivar
TTTGAGTGTTGTATGGAAGTGTCTTGGCAACTTTTATGATGTGGTTTAAACGAAATGAAAAAATTTTGGGAAATGTACATGCATGGTACATAACTCTTATTTATTTACATTATCTTACATCAAAAATTTGNCTGAGAACACTGTACTATATTTGTAATTTTCAGTTTTTTATCCATTCCATTACTTAAATAATAAACTTTCTTTTATAAGCTGCTGCTCTACCATACAGTCTATCTTTGAGTGTTGTATGGAAGTGTCTTGGCAACTTTTATGATGTGGTTTAAACGAAATGATTTTTTTTTTGGGAAATGTACATGCATGGTACATAACTCTTATTTATTTACATTATCTTACATCAAAAATTTGGTATTTACATTCTTTTTGTGAGCGTTGTATGGAAATTTAGCGGTGTTAGACTTCAACACTTCCTCCAAATTTAAGTTTTTTTTTTGGGTTTAAGGTTCCCTCATCTCTCAAGAGGGAGGTAGGGCTCTATTTATAGAGTCTGTGAGAGGTCTCTCTGTAAACAAGTAAGACGTTTCAATTTGATGGTTTGGAGAGAGTCCATTAATCAAACANCGGGTTTAAGGTTCCCTCATCTCTCAAGAGGGAGGTAGGGCTCTATTTATAGAGTATGTGAGAGGTCTCTCTGTAAACAAGTAAGACGTTTCAATTTGATGGTTTGGAGAGAGTCCATTAATCAAACAATGTTTGATGAACATTTGAGTACTTTAATGATGCAGAATTAAGCGATTTTGGGCTCATTGGATTCGTTTTGCAGAGACTCAATTTGAGTATATTATTGTGAGATTTGTAATCAGTTTGNTTTTTGGGCTCATTGGATTCGTTTTGCAGAGACTCAATTTGAGTATATTATTGTGAGATTTGTAATCAGTTTGACATTCCAATTATGCATTAAAAATTTTTTAGAACCAGTTTAATGTCTTGATTTGGGTTTGATTTGATTTAGATAGACTTAATTTTGGTATTATTGGGTCAGTCTTATCGAGCTAGTTAGTTATAAGTTTGTTGAAATCAGAGTTCTGAATGATTTTTAATCTAAATTTTAACATTTTTTACTAAAAACTTGTCTTGAGATTTGTGTTGTCCTTCAAAATTTATGTTGGATGATCAAAATTTGTATTAGTGATATTTTTTAAATTAATGTTAAAGATTAATGTGATATGTATGTCAATTTGAATTTTTAGAAANCGATGAAAATTTATATTAGTGATATTTTTTAAATTAATGTGATATGTATGTCAATTTGAATTTTTAGAAATATGATATGTATGTCAATTTGAATATTTAGGAATATATGTAAGAATTATGTTCTATGTAAAGACACCCGGTGGAAGAACTTACACTTGAGGTGATTTTTCTACTTTCAGATAAGATTCATTCTTAATTTACTTTATTTTTGTATGGACAATTTCGGATACATTTTCATTCTTTGCTTCAGTGTGTGAGATTTTTTGAGGGGACCTTCAAAAGCATAGCAAACAATTCTCATGTATTTACATATCTCGCGCATAAACTTTCAAATGTGCACACATAGCACTTAAATTTTTAATATAACATCAAAAATAGCCATATGCATCGTAAATATGCCAACGCAGATCCAGAGGATATCTAATGGTTCAGAAGGAAGAAAGTACGAGAAATGAGAGTCTGTCGATAGATAACTAGGAGACATACTTATCCGATCAGATGCAACAATCTGAGCCAAAGTTGATGGTCAGCTAAGTTAGAAGAAGGACAAAAGGGCGATCGATGGTTCCGAATTTGAGCCAGTCAGACTAAAACAAGACATATAAGCACCCGAGCTAATCATTACAAGAAAGACGACCAAAGGCATCTACCTATTTTTCGGAAGGTCTGACTTTAGAAAAGACCCAGTATCTCAATATCTCAAGTTGTCCCACGAACGCCCTCGAGACTCCTCGTTAGAGGCCAATAATTGACAATACAACAAGATCTTATGGTCATCCCATAGGCTCTCCTCTTTGAGGAACGAGGTACCCATCCGGTTACAGTGGTTCAGTCTCTGTTCGATAGTCTAGTTTTGCTCTGCTGACCGGAGCCTCTCATCCAGGGATCAAGGGTTTACAACCAAACTAGGTCAATCAATTGACAAAGCCTAGCCGATCAAATTAGTCATGTCGATCCAAAGTCAATTTGGTTCGGCCGACCATCACGTCGGCTCAGACAAGCCGATTGAACCAGTCTTACCGAGCCGGAGGCAAATGAGCTTAGTAGACTGAGCCGGAGAGTAGTTGAGCGATAGACTCATATATGTAAAATAACTAGAATAGCTTGTATAACTCCCATTAATGCAAAGAGTGAAATTTAATTTCACTATTTTCTACTATCTCCCTTATGAAGAGGGGAATTTTTTTAGAAGATAGACAAGATGTATAATTGTTTATTACTGCTCAATCCTCTCTGTCACTCTGTCGCTCTCTCCTTTCTTGTTGTACACAGAAAAATTGTCAGCATGAATCTTGAGAAGTCTGAATGCCTTAGTTAACCTTAGCCTTTATGTTCGGAAAAAGTGCTAATATGAATCTCGACCTAAAGCGAAGCACATAATTAACCCAAAACATTAACTCGAGGGAGGATTTAGCCCCTCGGGTCCTACAGTTCTATCAGAGACATCCCAAATTCTCCCTAAAATATCATCAAGAGTCAATATGACAACAGGTCTTAGCCATCTCTTAGGATCTCCTTTTCTAAAGGTAGTTACCTATTAGATTACTGTAACTCACCCTATGTTCGATAGCCTTGCTTTGCTCTGCTAACAGGAATTTTTCATCAAGGATCGAGGGTTGACTGCGGACTTGACCAACCATTAGGCACGATTTAGCCTGCCGAATTAATTTTGCCAACTCCTTACCAGGGGAAAATCAATCGACCATAGACATTTATTGGATCTAGCAGACCGAATATGTCTACCAAGCCTAGCCGACCGACAAAATCTATATAGCCCCCGCCAGTTCAATCAGCCAAGTTTGAGCGGGTCTAAGGTCCACATATGTAAAATATCTAGAAAACTGGTGCAACCCCAAACTAAAGCAGGGGAATAAAGGTTTCACATATTGTCTTCCACTTTTCTGTATGAATAGAGAATCATTTTATGAATAAACGGTTACATACTTGCTACAAATTATTGTTCATTACTATGCACTTCGTCCCCATCCTCTCTTTCTCTTTCATCCTGCCATATGCTCTATTTCTCAAGTGTGATTCACACATAGATTCAAATTCAACGCTCATGCTCTATTCCTTAGAGTGTGATTCACAAATAGATAAATTTAACATTTGCAGGAACAAAGGCTCAAAAGTGAACTTAAGGTTGTTAAATTAGTTCACGACAACTTATGTGCTGATCGTAAATCCGTTGGGAAGATGGATAGATTGTAAGGTTTTGTTTGATCTCTGCTGTTCCGTCAAAACGAGCCACAATTTTGATCATTGTTTTTAGTATATTTTTGAAATTTTTTGAAGTGGTCAGTGGGGAATGCATTTCTAAGTTTTTCTTGGGTCATTTTTCCTTCTCTTTTGATTTAAATTGCTCTGCAAAGCAAAGAAGCTACATTAAGTGGCCTTTTTTTGATAAGTTTCCTAGCTGATGTACTAATGTCAATGCTCTCAGGTTCTTGATTTGATAATGTTTTATAGGGAAGTTTATATATATATATATATATATATATATATAGGTTTCATATGTTCAACTGACTAAATTACTGCTCTACTCTTAATGAGTACATTGAATGCCATCATAGAGAGTGATTATCATTTTCATTTTTTTTTTGGTAAAATGGAATAAAAATTATCTAAGGTAAAATATAATAGATTCTATTCATCAACTAGATTCTCTAAATAAATAACAAATTAAGTAAAATAAGATAATCTATGAAATTGCTCCATAGATCATGGTGAAACAATATTCAATTTTGATGGTCTGATGGGTCCATAAAACAACCAAAAGTTGTCCCATGGATCATAAAAACAGAATGCATCTCATTATTGCTATTGATATTGTAGTAATAATCTTTTCTTTGCTTTGATCTTCACAAATTTAATACAAGCTTACTTTATGCCAACCCTTTTGGGTCTTTGATCTCAGTGGTAATTTCACATTTGTTAAACCTTAGCAAAACAAACCATCCATGATACATGATGATCAAGAACAAACAACAAGCACTTTTAAAAATTATATACCTATATTTAACCATTTTATATTTTTATGTGCATTAAATTAACAAATCAAAGCATTTTATTTGCACAACAATTCAGTTTGCCTAAGCCTAATTGGGTTATTGAATTTGTTACCTTATTTTTTTTAGCTTTGAAAAGAGTTAGAATTATCTATAAAATAATGTGTGCCTATAATCAATAAAGTAATTTTATTTATGGTCTAGCAAAGAGAAGCAAGCAAACTTTATTTTTGCAACATGCTAATAAACTAAGTTTAATTAAGAAAATGTTATTAACAGAATGATTAATTTGTGTATTGCTACTTGTTAAAATGAAGTTGCTTTTGAAACGAATGTACTATGAATTGAGAAGCCATTTTATTTATAATATAGAGTAATGAAATTTAAAAAAAGGATTGTTTATAATGAGTTAAACTTAACATATGTGCCAATAGGCTATCTTAGATCATAAGTTCTCGACGCAATCCACTGTCTTCATCACTTATTAGTATGGTAGATGGCCACTGCTATCTTTGTTTTTATTGGTTATGATCATTACCATTATTTATCAAACAATTTCATCATTGTCAATAGCCACAAGTGTCAATTTCAAAAAGGCTAGAAAATTCTTAGCTTTATGAAGATGAATGGAGCGAAAGCTTCGTGGTAGTAATGGGTGGAGATGTTGTAGGAAATTTAGGTTTAACCTCTAACTCTCTTTGATCCGTGAGTCTGGCATACTATCTATTTTTTCAAGGAAAAACTAATAGTCTGGCATACTATCTCAATATCTCAAGCTGTCCCACGGACGCCCTCGAGACTCCTCATTAGAGGCCAATAATTGACAGTACAACAAGATCTTATGGTCTTCCGATAGTCTAGTTTTGCTCTGCTGACCGAAGCCTCTCATTCAGGGATTAAGAGTTTACAACCAAACTAGATCAATCAATTGACAAAGCCTAGCCGATCAAATTAGTCATGTCGATCCAAAGTCAATTTGGTTTGGCCGACCGTCACATCGGCTCAGACAAGCCGATTGAAGTGATCTTACCGAGCCGGAGGCAAATGAGCTCAGTAGACTGAGCTAGAGAGTAGCTAAACGATAGACTTATATATGTGAAATAACTAGAATAACTTGTATAACTCCTATTAATGCAAAGAGTGAAATTTAATTTCACTACTTTCTACTATCTCCCTTATGAAGAGGGGAATTTTTTTAGAAGATAGACAAGATGTATAATTGTTTATTACTACTCGATCCTCTCTGTCACTCTGTCGCTCTCTCCTTTTTTGTTGTACACAGGAAAAATGTTAGCATGAATCTTGAGAAGTCTGAATGCCTTCGTTAACCTTAGCCTTGATGTTCGGAAAAAGTGTCAACATGAATCTCGACCGGAAGCGAAGCACATAATTAACCCAAACCATTAACTTGAGGGAGGATTTAGCCTCTCGGGTATTACAGTTCTATCAGAGACTTCCCAAATTCTCCCTAAAATATCATCAAGAGTCAATAAGACAAGAAGTCTTAGCCATCTCTTAGGATCTCCTTTTCTAAAGGCAGTTACCTATTAGATTACTGTAACTCACCCTATGTTTGATAGCCTAGCTTTGCCCAACAGGAGTTTTTCATCTAGGATCGAGGGTTGACGGCGGATTTGACCAACCATTAGGCACAATTTAGCCTACCGAATTAATTTTGCCAACTCCTTACCAGGGGAAAATCAATCGACCATAGACGTTTATTGGATCTAGCCGACCGAATTTGTCTACCAAGCCTAGCCGACCGACAAAATCTATATAGTCCCCGACAGTTCAATCAACCAAGCTTGAGAGGCTCAAGGTCCACATATGTAAAATACCTAGAAAACTGGTGCAACCCCAAACTAAAGCAGGGGCATAAAGGTCTCACATATTGTCCTCCCATTTTCTCTATGAATAGAGAATCATTTTATGAATAAACGGTTACATACTTGTTACAAATTGTGTTTATTACTATGCACTTTGTCCCAATCCTCTCTCTCTCTCTCTCTCTTTCATCCTGTCTTACGCTCTATTTCTCAAGTGTGATTCACACATAGATTCGAATTCAACACTTATGCTCTATTCCTTAGAGTGTGATTCACAAATAGATAATTTTAACATTTGCAGGAACAAAGGCTCAAAAGTGAACTTGAGGCTGTTAAATTAGTTCAGGACAACTTATGTGCTGATCTTAAATCCGTTGGGAAGATGGATAGATTGTAAGGTTTTGTTTGATCTCTGCTGTTCCGTCAAAACGAGCCACAATTTTGATCATTATTTTAGTATATTTTTTGAAATTTTTTTGAAGTGGTCAGTGGGGAATGTATTTCTACGTTTTTCTTGGGTCATTTTTCCTTCTCTTTTAATTTAAATTGGTCTGCAAAGCAAAGAAGCTAGATTAAGTGGCCTTTTTTTGATAAGTTTCCTAGCTGATGTACTAATGTCGATGCTCTCAGGTTCTTGATTTGATAATGTTTTATAGGGAAGTTTATATATATATATATATATATATATATATATATTTCATATGTNAGTGAAATGAGAGGCTGTGATAAGTCGTAAAGGGATTAGATATCGAAAATAATTGTGATGAAAGTGTCTTCATCATTAACTTGTACATGTCAAGGACCTAACAAGTAAAACGTTCAAGTCACTTCTAAGAAATTAAAGCAAAAAGCAAAAATATTATAGTTTTTTATTTTTAAATTTATTGCACATATTTTTAATGTAATATTAAATATTTTTTATTTTCTAGTGGGCATAAAGTAAATTGTGATCTTATAAAAAAGGAGATACTATAAAACAACAAAAAAGTTACTAGATACAAAATAAATACAAATATTTGAGTTAAATTAAATAAAGTCAAGAAAATAATATAATATATACTTAATTTTTTTCTCATGTATTAGAGCCAAGGGCACTAAATTATTCAAAGAAGCTTATCTTTTACGAATATTAAAGCGATCGGACGGCTAATATAATGCTGTTATCCCTCTCTAGCTTATATAGGCATCTTCGCCGTTCTCTCTTTAAGCCATAGCTTTATCCTCTCCGGACGAGCTCGCTCCTTTGCTTCCCACTTCTTCCTCCGGTNGGTGAAATGAGAGGCTGTGATAAGTCGTAGAGGGATTAGATATCGAAAATAATTGGGATGAAAGTGTCTTCATCATTAACTTATATATGTTAAGGACCTAACAAGTAAAACGTTTAAGTCACTTCTAAGAAATTAAAGCAAAAAGCAAAAATATTATAGTTTTTTATTTTTAAATTTATTGCATATATTTTTAATGTAATATTAAATATTTTTTATTTTCTAGTGGGCATAAAGTAAATTGTGCTCTTATAAAAAAGGAGATACTATAAAACAATAAAAAAGTTACTAGATACAAAATAAATACAAATATTTGAGTTAAATTAAATAAAGTCAAGAAAATAATATAATATATACTTAATTTTTTTCTCATGTATTAGAGCCAAGGGCACTAAATTATTCAAAGAAGCTTATCTTTTACGAATATTAAAGCGATCGGACGGCTAATATAATGCTGTTATCCCTCTCTAGCTTATATAGGCTTCTTCGCCGTTCTCTCTTTAAGCCATAGCTTTATCCTCTCCGGACGAGCTCGCTCCTTTGCTTCCCACTTCTTCCTCCGGTGAAAGCTTTGGCCGCCTATCTCTCTCTTGGTTCAGGGAAACCTAACCATATCTTCATCTCGCTTTCTCGCTCATCTCCAAAGTTCAATCAGGCCTCTTCTGTTACGAGGTAATTGGCTTTGATTTCATGTCTGCTCGTTGCAGGGTTGTCAGGCAGATGGTATTATTCTTGGGAGGGAATATATTCTAGCTGCAATTTTTGATTTTGATGTTTAAATAGTGTTGTTTTGGAGCTGATGCTGCTTAGAATCACGACAATGAGAAATTTTCTTTTTGAATTGGAACTAATTAAAGTTTATGTTGATAAATGAATGAGATATACAGTGTTTTTGGAATCCTATGATTGTTTTTTCATGTAGTTTTTGGCAGCATTTTAATGTTTAGGAATTTATTTGGTTGATGTTTGACTTAGTAGGCCGTTTTGGCCTTTCTGTAGATTGGTAAGGAACTACGATTCTCGAAGAGGAACAGGGGGTATAATGTTTCACTTGCCTCTATCCTGAACTAGTTAAGGTAACTTTGTTCTTGATTCTCATATGGAATAACCGCAATGCCAGTCCACATTATTAGATTACAATTCACAATTAGGTCATCTGAGTTTGTTTGAGTGAGAAGTGAAA
Source organism: Phalaenopsis hybrid cultivar (assembly GCA_002079205.1). Classification (NCBI taxonomy): domain Eukaryota; kingdom Viridiplantae; phylum Streptophyta; class Magnoliopsida; order Asparagales; family Orchidaceae; genus Phalaenopsis; species Phalaenopsis hybrid cultivar. Next base: position 8,495 of record JXCR01067396.1, read on the forward strand.
CCACTTTCATCTAGTGCTTTGTGGAAGACATCGGCAGGCCGAATTATGGTTATGAAGTGTGCTATGTCAATGTTGTGGAGCTTTAGTGCCATAAAGTTGGGTTATTTTTCCATGCGCGCCATCCATCGGTGGAAAATAAGATTTGAGTTGTGGGCACTAGAAGTGCTTATGAGCTTGAGGGGGTGAAATTTTCTTCTAAACTTATTTGGACTCTAGGGATCAGTTCCTGAACTACAAGGAGTTTGAAAGGAAGATTATTTTATGATAAATATCCCATGTAATGGCTTAATTTAATGGTTTTTGTATGAATAAAGTAATTGGCTACATTCTTAAATTCACTTTGTCTCTTCAACTTCAAGTGAGCAATAATTGAGAGTGCGTTTGCTCCCTTGAAGGACTTTAAGTAACCAATGAATATTCATGGCAAAATGCTACTCGTGGATGTTATCTTTGATATCATTGTTACACATGTCGATTGGTTAGGTCTGCACCTTGTTCTACTTTAGTCTCTTTATCTTTTTTTGTTAACTTTGTTTGTTATTATTCTCTTAGATTGTCACCCTCAAATTTAAAAAAAACAAAATATGTAATTTTCATTAAGTTTACAATGGTTTACAAATATTCTAGCAGTTGCTAGTCCTAATGATTAATTAGTTTCATTGAAAGTAATGGAGATGTTTTTTATTTTAAAATTTCATAAGATAGATTTCATTTATTTTTAAATTATATTTGTTATCCGAGCATGCTGATCCTTTCTTTTGTTTTTGCAAAAATTATTTAATTTATTATTTGTTTTCTACATTTGCATTTCTCACATTTGGAACTCGTAAAGATTTATTGTTTTCCTTAACCTTTGATTAATGTTTACTATTAAAATCATATTATTTTCTAGTGATTACTATTTGAGTTGGTTCTTTATTTTTTCTGTTTTGTTTAATATTTTATTGCATTTACTTTCCATTTTGAAGTTATAATCCTCCAGACAGCTTGTTGAAATTATAAGCCTTGCATATAATTTTGATTATAGAAAACTTTTTGCTTGTGTTGACCCAACTGCTTACACCTAAGCTTTCCAAGCCTAAATTCATAGGACTATTACGGAGTTGTTGTTAGTGTTGTGAGACTGTAGGTCTAATTCAGCTAGACCTCAACCCTTTGCTAGGTTCCTTTCTAATAACATGTAGTGGTCATCCATATCAAGATCGCTTTATGGATCACATGCTTGATGACATCTTGATTTACTTAATAGAATCTTAAGAGGACCCAACCTTCTGTCCCAAGCTATACAACCATATAGCCATTTTTTAGAACATATGCTAAACCAAACCAAATAAGAGGACTTGACCTTCTAGCGAAAGCTACGCCCATTAAGGATGATGGTGAAATTCATCCTTCAATATGGAGCCCTCCACCTCAAAGTCCTTCTCTCAAGGACCGAGAAATTCATGCTGAACATTTGGGTGATTATTACGCTTTCTGCATTTTGGATAATGCTTGTATCAACCACTTTGTCAGGAAAAATTACCTTTAGGTTTATACAGTAGCTTTACATCACAACTCAATCCATGTGCACAACATCATTACAATAATGAAGAAATTACTTATGGTTTCAAGCATTATTACACCACCCTACAAATTATTGTTCGGGATTTTAGCAACATCACCCATAAAGTGAAGATGGAGCCTCCTACTTTAAATGGTCGACTATATATGAAAGTTTGGATTGGTTTATGGATATGAATATATTTTTTGACTGGATAACAATATTTGACTGTCAATAGATAAGATTTTCTTGCATGAAATTAATTAGGTTTGATAAGGTCTATTGGGTTAACATGGCGTGACAACTCCATCACTTGGGTCATCTACCCATTGGATCATGGAATGAGATGAAAGGAATATGAAACAGAAATACCTTCCTTCAACTTTCCATGATCTTCTTTTTGAAGAATTAATTGCTTTGTGATCGATTACATGACTCAATTTGATGAGCTCATAATTTGATGCACTATAGTCAAGGATTCTGGAACCATTATCTCAAAGTTATGCTTTAGATTTTGTAAAGATATTTATTATGAGTTGTTTAATCGAAGGATTTACACTTTGAAGACGTTTTTTATGCTGCCATATAGATCAAGTGGTATTAGAAGATTGAATCTCACCAGAAATTAATTGCTTTCTCTAGACACGAAAAGTTACGGTGAAGCAAATCGGTTGTTTCGCACAAGTATACGTGTTAAGTAATAATGCAGATTCAGAGTGCTTCATATCAATTCCACAAGGAAAGGGCTAAGAAATATTTTAGAGGGCGAATCTCTAGTTTACTAAACTTCTAAACTTAGTTCAACGTGATCATAAGCTAAAGATTGAGTTCCTACAATCCTACAAACATAAATCAAAAGCACAAGTTGGAAAACAAAAAAAATAACAATAAGCTGAGAAATCTTACGATTCTTCAGGTTGAGACTCGCGTCCTTGTGATTAAGCTGTCATGGTGGTTCTTGGTTTTCCTAGATGCTCCTCTACGTGATAGTTGTCAACAGAGATAAAATGTTATTCTTAAGTCTATGGTATGGTTAGAAGAAGAATTAGAAACTCATGAAGTTATATTTCTCTTAACCCCATAACGTCTCTCAGAATTCTTTCGATCCCCTATCTAGGTTGTAAAATCCTGATAGAATTAGCCTATTCTTACCACTGATTTTGTGGTTAACTCATTTGTTCCTCTATATGCCAGACAGAAGTCGTAGATCACGAAGGATGTTAACATCCTGACTAACCAGATCAGCAGTAAATGAAACCCAAAGTTTAACACAACTTTTCGCATTAAAACTCAGGAAATCGTCACGGGGAAAACAACCTGAGAAAACCATTACAAATCACGTTCCTTACATCATTGAGACGCGAAAGAAAACTTAGCTACTCTTGATAGAAAGAGCAACGGAAAACAAATCCATGGAAATCATTGTTGCAACTCCAAACATGAAAGTAACAACTTACAAAATAATTTATTTTCTCCACCAAAATAAGAGCTCCCTCTCTCATACAATCCTCTCTCTAAATTAGTAAGAAAAACAGAAAAGGAAGAAAGGAAAGCCCTCACTACTTCAACCTAAATGAAGGAAGAAAGCCGTAAGGGAGAAGATCTCTCTCTCTCCCCAACCTTTGAGCTCTGTTTCTAGCCATCTCTGATGATCCAAGATCCTTTCTAAGTTACCTTAAATCAGATTTTATAGTCTCGAATTTATTAGGAAATTTCTTCCCAAAAATATTTCTCACTTTGTCTACGTGGTCAACCCCAGTTTTGTCGATCGGGCGGCATGGTCATGCCCGATCCTGGCATGGTCACGCCAACAAATTGATAGGGTGGCGTGGTCACGCCCGATTCAGGCATGGTCATGCCGCTGCCTTAGATATCATGGCGTGGTCATGCCTGTTTTGGTGGTTCAAACCTTGGTTTTTCTCGCTCTGAAATGCATGCTTGTTCTCTTGTAACCTGCACATCATCAATAAAAACTTTCTAAAAGCGTAAATTCATGATAATTAAAGCAAAATAGCGGGTAAAAAATAGGGCTAGATGGAGTAAAAGTTGTGTAATATTGACTCATNTCGATTCAGGCATGGTCATGCCGCTGCCTTAGATATCATGGCGTGGTCATGCCTGTTTTGGTAGTTCAAACCTTGGTTTTTCTCGCTCTGAAATGCGTGCTTGTTCTCTTGTAACCTGCACATCATCAATAAAAACTTTCTAAAAGCGTAAATTGATGATAATTAAAGCAAAATAGCGGGTAAAAAATAGGGCTAGATGGAGTAAAAGTTGTGTAATATTGACTCATGTCAAGTAGATAGCAACCTAAGCAAACTTTAATAGTTTTTATGTGATCTACCACTGGTTGTTGGAACTCTTTTTTAGAACTTCAATTAAAATTTGCTTTTTCATTCGGCAAATTAAACTATTCTTTGAGTCGCCTTCACACGAATCTTCTTGTCGTTTCTCTTGATTGTTACCATCTTGTTGATTAAGAGGAAGAAAACATAGGGTGAACCTTGCGAGGATGTTAATTACATCACGAAAGCATTGGAATGATTTTGCCTAGTTACATGCATTGTGTTATGGCCACCCTTAGGCTGAATATGGATGTAGACACCACCATTATTCATATATATTTANCAAGAGGAAGAAAACATAGGGTGAACCTTGCGAGGATGTTAATTACATCACGGAAGCATTGGAATGATTTTGCCTAGCTACATGCATTGTGTTATGGCCACCCTTAGGCTGAATATGGATGTAGACACCACCATTATTCATATATATTTAGGCCTCGTTTGGGGTAGCTTATTTGGTGCGACACGTTTTGAAAACACACCCATGGCCGTTTGGGTAAATTACGTTTTGTCAGCTTATTCAAAAAGCTGCGTTGTCAAACCGCTGAAATCAGCATTTTCACGCCGTTTCTGGCTATGTGCGGTGACAACTTTCTAGTTGCGGTTTAGTGTTTCCAAAAAAAAAAATTATAATAGTCATCGTAGCTTTTTGAACAATAAATTCTTTTTCAACAGCTTATTAATAAGCTGTAACTGCCCCAAATAGACCCTTAATTGTGACAAGTTTGCAAACTGATCATTGACTATAACAATTGCATAATTTTTTNCTAGTGTTTCCAAAAAAAAAATTGTAATAGTCATCGTAGCTTTTTGAACAATAAATTCTTTTTCAGCAGCTTATTAAGCTTATTAATAAGCTGTAATTGCCCCAAATAGACCCTTAATTGTGACAAGTTTGCAAACTGATCATTGACTATAACAATTGCATAATTTTTTAGGATTAACCTTACATTCGATAGGATGAATTTAATCCGGAGTTTCACCCATCACCCTTACAAAGTAATGGGTGGATAAGATGGTTTCCATCTTTTATTATTATCTTGCCTTTATTCAGATGATTGCTTCTATTGATTGCGTATGGTGTGATGTATTTTTTATTTATCACAAATGTCAATTATGTTATATTAGGTAGGTCATGATTATACATAAACACCACACACTTTGGATGATTCATTAATTTGGATGCCATATGCTTTGAAAGAGAAAAAATTTTACCAATTTTATTGAGCTTTAGTGTGTTATCGTCGTCGTCACCACCATAGCAATTATAATTTTATTTCACGGGTCTTTATGCTTTTTAATGATATTTATGTGGTAAGACTTCATTAATAATGTGAAATTTTTTTGTCTCAAAACCATAACTCTCCCTCTCGTCGTTATAGTCGTCGATCCACTCCTTTCCCTCGCATTCTCCTTGAAAAATACAATAAATCAAGAGAACTTTAAGCACCTATTTGGAATCTATATGCTCTTTTCCAATCATAATCTATATTTATTCTATTTTCCTCTTCCAACCTTGGCCAATCACCCCAAATCACACCCTTCAAGTTTCTTCATACTTGTTTTAAGCATCCCATGTAATTGTTGTTGAATGAATGAACAAGTTTGAGGAGTGCTTAAACTCTCTCCACACTCTTTAATCTTTGAGTGGAGAACTTTTAAGAGTGTATGCTCGCTGGAGGACTTCTAAGAAAGCGAGATAACATTTATGGTGAAGGACAAAATATTTTTGTTATCTTCAACAACATTGTTACACATTCTGGTTAGCTAAATCTCCACCATCATTTAATTGATTACCAATTTTTTTTTTTTTATTTTACATTCTTTTATTTCTTAATTTTCCATACTCTATTTCACAAAATATAAAATATTTAACTTTTGAGTTTACCTTTACTAGTAGTTAGTCGTAACGATTAGTTAGTTTCATTGAAATTATTGATGAATATTTTCATTAAAATTTTATAATATAGCTTACATTCTATACTACACATTGAAAAGTGTAGAATCTTCAAATTTTCGTGGATGCTGCTTAGTCAAGGAAAACATTTTAAAGGATCACGAGTAGGGAATATGGTGCATTGTGATGCCAGTAGCTTGAACACTGTTCTATTGTTTATTTGCTTCTATAAGTTAATTTTTAGGAGAAATTTATATATGTAACACAATTCGTATGTATTTACATATCTCATGTCTAAACTTTCATATTTAGATACATAGCACTTTGATGCTTTAAACCTATGCATGAAAATGTGTATTTCACATTTAAAAAGTGGTAATAGTGCTATTTTTTATGTGAAACTAAAGATTTTAGTGCTATGCGTGTAAAAATGGAAGTTTAGGTTTAGGATATGTAAATACATAAGAATTGTGTGCTATGTATGTAAAATGCCCCTATTTTTAATTAATATTCATTTACTCAACTAAGTTCTGTTCATTTTTCGTGGTTTTAATTTTTATTCTTTGCCCTGCAACTGAAGCCATACCCATCTGAGTCTATGCACGAATCAAGCAGATGAACATTTGAAGTTTCTAAAATATATTCAAATCATGCGGAAGGCAGATAAATAGTAGTACTGCATATTTCAATAAAGAAAGAACATTTCTATTATTCAATATATAATACTCTACATGCCATATTTATCTTTTAATGATGTAGTGAAAAAGGCATTTTTATATCCTAAGCGGACTATTTAGTAACATGTAAAATAAGAATCATGGTTTTCTTGTTGCACAGAATTTTCTGCTAAGGATTAGGGTTCACTTGAAGATTAATTGAGCTTGCAACTTTATGTGGTCAGAAGATAAATTGGCGCTCACATATGCTATGTTCTTGCGTTGTTAAAAAGAATAATTAAGGAATTAATTCTCTCTTTTTGATAGATCAAAGTCTAGTTATGTAATTGGTGCTAGTTTTTTCTTTTTTTTAAATTGTCGACATAGGATCACCCTATATTTGATGACATTTTATACTTTTGCTGGCTTTAGTTTTCCTAATGCTTATCTGTTGTAATGTGTTGAAGATGCTATAGATTGATCATGATTAAATCCAGTAGGATTGCCATATAGGGACCATTGGTAGTCAGCATAAATAGTTCTTTTATACAGTGTTTTAGATTAGAACAAAGTTTTGCTATGTGAAGTAGATTTGTGGTTAGGAATTTAACAGTTTTTGAATATGAGATTATTTTTGCTAAAATTAATTGCTAAACCATGAAATGTTATGTAGAATCAACTAAACATATAAAATGCAACTGTATATGCTCTAGGTTATGAGGCAATGTTGTTACATCAACTAAAAGCTTAATTATTTGCTTCACTATCAGCTAAAATTAAGGCTGTGCAAAGTAGATGCTTGCTAAGGAAATCTGACTTTCTGAATATATTGTTATTTTTGCCAAACAAATAGCTAAATCATGAAATGAAGTATAATCAAAATTTTCAAACAAAGGTTAAGGGGAAAACTTTGATGACCTTAGGAAATCAGATTTTCTGGATATATTGTCATTTATGCCAAACAAATAGCTAAATCATGAAATGACGTATAGTCAAAATTTTGAAATAAGGGTTAAGGGGAAAATTTTGACGACCTTCGGATAAAAATTAATTTAATAACATGTACCATTGTCACTCAAAATAGATGGCTTGATTTTTATTGCTGAATCATCATTTTTTTAATTTTTTTTCTTTTTTGGAAAATTATTTAAAGTGACACTAGCCGAAAGCTGCTTATGTCTAATTCCTTTGCCTGGAGCTAGGGGTATCAAATGGGCTATCCAAACTCATTCACGAGCCCATTTATTTAAGCCTTCTAAAAGTCGTAATATCCTTGGGTTAATTAAGATTTAAGATGGGCTTGGGCTACCCATGGAGGCCCATTTGAGTTTACCTATATTGTAATTTATGCTCCAATAAAATGTAATGCAAACATATGCTCGGCTATTTTAGTTTAATCAAAACCAACTCAAACATATTGAGTCAAGGGTCAAGCAATGGTATGAAGCTCGAAAACTTTTTAACTTATTTTTTAATTTCTTTTGTCCCAAGGCGTACTCGATTTAAGTTAATTTAAACTTAAATATATTTATATAAATTTCTTCATGGGATAAGAATATATTGTTGGGTTAGAATTTTTTTAACATTAATATTTGTAATTGTTCTAAAGTATACATAAAAATATTTATCTTTAGTTTAATTATGAATAGCTTGATGATAGGTGATGCGATTTACATTGTATATTGTAGTTAGAAACATAGGTGCAGAGAATGCTATGATTGTTTTTGCTAAGTGGGAGTTAGGTTTGGTGTAATTAGAATTGAAAGTAATTACAAGAGAAGTAAATGCAATCAATTTTGGTACATTTACTTGATATTTATGAAGGAATACACTTTGAAATAAAGTGAATATATTGTCCATGACAACTCTATTTAAAATCAAACACTGAAAAACTAACCACTTTATACTAACTTTTCATTCTACCAAATAATGCCTTAGTTGATGAGTTTATTATGATTGATGATTCTAAGCCGTAGCCTTAGCTTTTACATTGAATATTTTATTCACAACCATACATTTACTTTTCTATGGTGGCCCCTTTGTCTTGAGTGTGACATTTATACTAAGGATATGATTTTCATGGCAAGCCTTTTAGCTCATTTTACTTGCAGAAGGCTTATTGTACTAGACGGGGCTGAGCGACTTAAAGGTACGAAGCATGGCCAATTGTGGTTTAAAGGTAATTTATATCACCATCAATGGCTTAGAGGCATGGCATGGCTAAATCAATTTGTATATGATGAACTAGGATTTTATGTCAAAATGGATGTATAAGAAATTAAGGTTGATATGAAGCTCGTGTGGCTCAGGAGCTGCTCGATTCTTAGCAATGTTATGGGTGTCGTTTTGTATCCACTGTGGTGTATTGATGCGTTAGTATGTATTTCAATGCATAGGATATTGGTGTATCTTAGGGAGAGAACTAATATACTTCTTAAGGTTCAATATGTATTAGTATGTTTTATGTTTAGGTTGAAGTTCTATATAACTTTTTGGGTACACTTTTGTTTTAACTACTATTTTTGGTATTCATCGATGACTTAACATTTATTTTAATGCATCACATCCTTAGCATGTACTATTTCCTTGGCATGTGTCTCTTAGGGGGTACATCAATGCCTTGGTAAACCTTTTAGGTTAAGTTTAATGAACATGCTTTGATATGTTTATCAATGGATTCACAAAAATTTTGGTCATTTGCCATTCTCATCAAGGCGGAAGACCAATTAGGATGTTATGCATCAATTTGAAATCATATGATATTACCTTAGTCCTTGGCTATGCTCTTTAATCTGCCATATTTTTATTTGATGTTAAAAAATGCATTCTACTGTGGATTTTATATTTTAAAAAAATTCTTAAGGTTCCATTGAATCATTTTGAGAAGCTCCGATGCATTTTGTTTTACATTGAAGTTTGTCTTGCATAAGACTCATATATTTTGTATATTCAAATGATATTTTGATATTTGGAGAGAATCCACATTGTCTTTTGATGATTCTAACACCTCTTAGGTGATTTGAATATTCGGAACCTCACTAACTATTATGAGGGTTTGTTGGTCTTTATGGGCATTTTGAAGGTTTTAGGCCCAAAAGGGTCTTTTTATAATTTCATCTCGTTTACAACATTTTGAGAAATTTATCATTTTGAACCACTGGAGGGCCTTTTGGATTTTAGAAATAGTAGCTCATGGGAATATTTTAGCAATTTTAACAATTTTAGGCACTTGAGGTGTGTTGATATTTTTTCCATTCTGGTGTCATTTTCATAATTACTGTGGCCCCTTATGTTCTCTATTACATTAGAGCTCCTTTGNAGACTCATATATTTTGTATATTCAAATGATATTTTGATATTTGGAGAGAATCCACATTGTCTTTTGATGATTCTAACACCTCTTAGGTGATTTGAATATTCGGAACCTCACTAACTATTATGAGGGTTTGTTGGTCTTTATGGGCATTTTGAAGGTTTTAGGCCCAAAAGGGTCTTTTTATAATTTCATTTCGTTTACAACATTTTGAGCAATTTATCATTTTGAACCACTGGAGGGCCTTTTGGATTTTAGAAATAATAGCTCATGGGAATATTTTAGCAATTTTAACAATTTTAGGCACTTGAGGGTGTGTTGATACTTTTTCCATTCTGGTGTCATTTTCATAATTACTGTGGCCCCTTATGTTCTCTATTACATTAGAGCTCCTTTGTCATTTAGGAGACCATGGGAACATTTGGTTATTTTGGTATCCATATAGGGACACTTATTTTTATCATTTTGACCTTGAAGAGCAAGTCTTTTGGTGATTTCACACCCCTTGGGTTTTTTTTGGTGTTTTTTAAAATTTTTTTAATGTTCTTAGATATCCATATATGAACATTTTACTTATTTTATAAATGCTCGTGAGCTGGCTTGGGCTTTTACTTGATAAGTGGCTCGAGAGTTGAGCTTGATGAGTTAATGAGCAAAGCTAGTGCCAACTCAACTAGTTAGTTCATGAAACGACTTATTTATAAAATATTACTATAAAATGCACAAAACTATATTAAAAATAAAGAGTTTGGTAAACAATTATTATTTATTTAAGTCAAGTGATTACTTATTATTTTTTCTATAATTGCTCTTTTTTGCTGTGTGAATCAAAATTTATTTCTCTTTTGATAATCAATGATCCAACCTTTGAGTTTGACTCATACTTATTNCGTTATTACAATAGCTGTGTGAATCAAAATTTATTTCTCTTTTGATAATCAATGATCCAACCTTTGAGTTTGACTCATATTTATTAAAATCAAGCTTGAGCTCGAACTCGGCACGACTTGCTTACACTCTTAAAGTGCACATCATAATTTTTTAGAGCAGTATCTGAGACATCAGAGATGAGTTTTTTTTTTTATTTAAATTAGAGAGAGAGTCACTATATGTGGTTTCCTAGTAATAAGTAGAATCACCAAAAATACCTATTTGATTTTATATCTATTGGCAACCATTACTCTTCTATCGTCCAAGCGTCTGCACATTGGTCAAATGTCCACTGGAACATCTTTGCAAGCTATATGTAAGATCAATAATGTGGGAAAGCTCCTTCATCTCTGTATTGAAGGAGGAATGTACTTTTCACTCTTGGACTGGACCAAAGGATAGGGACTCGAAAGTGCCTCTGATTAGAGAGTAAAGAACCAACGAGCTTTATTGTCTTTGGATAAATTGATAAGAGTAGCTATTGATTGTCTGTAGCAAGAAGGAAAGAAGATAGTTTACAAAAGCATGTGATGTGTGGCGGACAATATAGGGTCTTATGGATGACATTGAGGCAAAGTACTATTAGTTGAGCTCATAATCATTTGTTTTGTAATGTGACCTTAGTTTTGTATTCAAGCTATCACACCAAAAAGTCAAACCCACTTGAATGTTCTTTTACTAAGCTCTTACCTTTCCTTCCCCAACATGGGCATTAAGGCAAGATGGTTGTGGTTTGAACGGGTTTAATTTTAAAATTATAGAAGTTACTTTCACATATCATTTATATTTTAAGTCATATTTTTCTTATACTNTACACCAAAAAGTCAAACCCACTTGAATGTTCTTTTACTAAGCTCTCACCTTTCCTTCCCCAGCATGGGCATTAAGGCAAGATGGTTGTGGTTTGAATGGGTTTAATTTTAAAATTATAGAAGTTACTTTCACATATCATTTATATTTTAAGTCATATTTTTCTTATACTAATATATTATTAGGGTTGTAATCGAGCCGAACCGAATATATCATTTTTCAAACTTGGCTTGGCATAATTATAAGTTGTTTAAGTTTAACTTGAGCTTGTGTCGAGCTTTCATACATTGTTCAAGCTTAACTTGTTATAACTTTTTTAACGTTTTAACTTGATTTATTTATGACAAATGAACGAGTATTCAAATAAGCTAAAAATTCAAATGAGAATCTAGATTTTCATTTAAAAATTTAATAAATAATTTTGCAATTCTAATTACAACTACTAATTGATCGATTANGGTACATCAATGCCTTGGTAAACCTTTTAGGTTAAGTTTAATGAACATGCTTTGATATGTTTATCAATGGATTCACAAAAATTTTGGTCATTTGCCATTCTCATCAAGGCGGAAGACCAATTAGGATGTTATGCATCAATTTGAAATCATATGATATTACCTTAGTCCTTGGCTATGCTCTTTAATCTGCCATATTTTTATTTGATGTTAAAAAATGCATTCTACTGTGGATTTTATATTTTAAAAAAATTCTTAAGGTTCCATTGAATCATTTTGAGAAGCTCCGATGCATTTTGTTTTACATTGAAGTTTGTCTTGCATAAGACTCATATATTTTGTATATTCAAATGATATTTTGATATTTGGAGAGAATCCACATTGTCTTTTGATGATTCTAACACCTCTTAGGTGATTTGAATATTCGGAACCTCACTAACTATTATGAGGGTTTGTTGGTCTTTATGGGCATTTTGAAGGTTTTAGGCCCAAAAGGGTCTTTTTATAATTTCATTTCGTTTACAACATTTTGAGCAATTTATCATTTTGAACCACTGGAGGGCCTTTTGGATTTTAGAAATAATAGCTCATGGGAATATTTTAGCAATTTTAACAATTTTAGGCACTTGAGGGTGTGTTGATACTTTTTCCATTCTGGTGTCATTTTCATAATTACTGTGGCCCCTTATGTTCTCTATTACATTAGAGCTCCTTTGTCATTTAGGAGACCATGGGAACATTTGGTTATTTTGGTATCCATATAGGGACACTTATTTTTATCATTTTGACCTTGAAGAGCAAGTCTTTTGGTGATTTCACACCCCTTGGGTTTTTTTTGGTGTTTTTTAAAATTTTTTTAATGTT
>JXCR01067396.1:41815-53568 GCA_002079205.1 Phalaenopsis hybrid cultivar
TGGTTGCATGTGCTAAGTTTTCTCAGTTTAATTGGTGATTGCATGAAATTAAATATGGTTAACCTAAAGCCTAACAATATGGTTTATTGGATTAGAGTGAGTAGAGAGAGAGAGAGGAGTGAACAACAATGAATAATAATATGCCGTGTCTTATTTATGAAATAATCTCTGTATTTATATGAAAGAGAGTACAATATGATGATGTTATATTTTTATCTTGATTTTAAGAAAGTCTGTACTAAGGTAATTCTGGTATTTTACATGGATAAGTCTATCATTTGTTTACTCACTGGGTCGGCTTGCTAAGTTTAATTAGATTTAGGTCTGTAAAATAAGCTCGATCAAGTGAAAACCGCTTGGCCAAAAGGGATCAGCTCGGTCCGCTGAGCTTCGTTGATATGAGCCGATTGATTGGTATGATCCAGCTGTCGATCTTTGACCTGTGAAGAGGGCCCTTTAGATGCCTCTGTGATGGTTGGTGATGCCCAGGAACCAGATTTCTCTTAAATCAGCTCTTCCACAGTAATTGACTCGGATGTCTCTTTGTCTCATTTCTGACCAAATGGTTTGGGCCCGGANTATTTGTTTACTCACTGGGTTGGCTTGCTAAGTTTAATTAGATTTAGGTCGGTAAAATAAGCTCGATCGAGTGAAAACCGCTTGGCCAAAAGGGATCAGCTCGGTCCACTGAGCTTCGTTGATATGAGCCGATTGATTGGTATGATCCAGCTGTCGATCTTTGACCTGTGATGAGGGCCCTTTAGATGCCTCTGTGATGGTTGGTGATGCCCAGGAACCAGATTTCTCTTGAATCAGCTCTTCCACAGTAATTGACTCGGATGTCTCTTTGTCTCATTTCTGACCAAATGGTTTGGGCCCGGATCATTTGCTCATCTATCTGTCCTCCTCACGACTTAGCTAGCTTTCACTTGGTTGTCTTTGGCTCCAACAACTTCACTCGGTCAACAAGTAAACCTCATGATCTTTTGTCGGGCAGCCTTTCTTTGTTATAATCTTTTCTTTCAAAACCGTTGGATCTCCTCAGGAGCAACGCTGACACATTTTTTATGTACACCAAATAAAATGTTGCAATAAAGNTCGGGTCATTTGCTCATCTATCTGTCCTCCTCACGGCTTAGCTAGCTTTCACTTGGTTGTCTTTGGCTCCAACAACTTCACTCGGTCAACAAGTGAACCTCATGATCTTCTGTCGGGCAGCCTTTCTTCATTATAATCTTTTCTTTTAAAACCGTTGGATCTCCTCAGGAGCAACGCTGACACATTTTTTATGTACACCGAATAAAATGTTGCAATAAAGTTCAAATTAGAATCTTAGCCTTTTATACAAAGAGGTTGGGCCTCTTTAACTTACTAAACAGCTCGCTAATATAATAGATTTTCCCTAAAACCAGATCTGAGAATGGAATCTAGATCCGACATGGCCTGTATTACAGCTAAATCATGGCTCATAAGATTGTTTAATCACACATTAATTAATTGTCCCAACTCCTAACTACTTTTGCAAAAGTTAATTGTAATAATTTTCTTGTAGGAGCTTTTACATTCATACCCACCCAATTCCTATGTATTTACATATCTAACCCTAAAGCCTTCTTTTTTTGCATTCACGCCATCGAAATCTTTAATATCACATAAAAAATAACTATTTATAATTGTGGAATCGACATTTTTTTGCATGGTGACTTGATGCAGTTTTGGTGAGCTGTACTCGGGGAGGAAATACTGTGTCGGTCGTTCGCACGTGCGTGCGACCAATAAGCGGGTGTCACCTCAGCATAGACGTCGGGTCATGCCAAGCTGGTGCCTGGCGGTTGGTTGTCCGCAGAGGGCCGAACGCAATAGTTTTTCGTATTCGGCATTAGCTCGAATGCTAGAGAGTTAAGCCTTTATATTCATTATTACAAGAATNCGTCACCTCAGCATAGACGTCGGGTCATGCCAAGCTGGCGCCTGGCGGTTGGTTGTCCGCAGAGGGCCGAACACAATAGTTTTTCGTATTCGGCATTAGCTCGAATGCTAGAGAGTTAAGCCTTTATATTCATTATTACAAGAATATTTTATTTTACCTCAAATATAAATAAAAATTTAAAAAATAATGATAATCATAAGTGATTCGAAATAAACCCTAAGATATTCGGGTTTTAAGGACAAAATAAGAAAAAAAATTATTACATCAGGAGTCCTGATATAGTGCCACTTGTACAGGCATGCATACCTTACTAAAAATAANCCAACAGAAGAAAAAAAAATTATTACATCAGGAGTCCTGATATAGTGCCACTTGTACAGGCATGCATACCTTACTAAAAATAAAATTAACTTAATACATGAATGAGTCTGCCTGTACAAATGATAGACCATGATTTGAGTCATGATGCAAAAAAACATTAGGACTTGTGATGCAATAATAGCCATTCACTCACCCTTAGATTGTTCCTTGATGTATGACTTATAAAAAAAATCTTAATNGCTTAATACATGAATGAGTCTGCCTGTACAAATGATAGACCATGATTTGAGTCATGATGCAAAAAAACATTAGGACTCGTGATGCAATAATAGCCATTCACTCACCCTTAGATTGTTCCTTGATGTATGACTTATAAAAAAAATCTTAATTTGTGATGTGTCTATTTGCCTAACTCAATCATGCCAACTCATTTAGTGCTTAGGCACCCAATAATTTGTTATCCTCCAATTTTACATGCATGCCACCCAATTCCCACACGTTCCCATATCTAACCCCTAAAATTTACTTCTTACATTTATACCATCCAAAACTTTCATATCACCTAAAAAATATCACAATTTAACTTTTAAAAATTACCAAGTGAGACTTATTTATCACGTGACAAGTTTTCACTGGACTCGAGACTTAAAGGCCGAACATAATTATCTCTAGTGTAATTTAAGGCAGAATGATCACAACTAGGAGAAAAATTTACGTACGTAAGACATACGCAACACTGCGTACGTCCGTAAGTTACAGAGAGAGTATTGGGGGGTTATATTCGTGTTATACCCTCCGTAATCTCCCTGTAACCTACCTGTAACTTAACTGTAATCTAATAAGTCCCGCGCTTCTGTTTTCATATATCAGGTAGATTACAGGAAGATTATATGGGTATTAACACGAATATAACCTCTCAATAACTTTTCTGTAAACCCCCTTCGTGTCCTTCCAAGAAGGTCCTCACAATCAGTCTTTTAATCAAATCTATGGTAATCTTCCTTCGCGAATAAATAAACCCTAATCCCCATCCAAATTCCTCCCCCCCGCCTTAGCTGTTCCTGCCGTTCTCGGATCCGGAGAGCCTAATTTTTTTATCTCCATCTCCAATTNACTTGGTTTGTGTTTGGAGCTCGAAGTTATAGACCTTTCTATAAATGGACTCACTGGAGGGATTCCTCACGCGCTCGGCAATCTTACCGGCCTTCAGGAACTAAAGCTAAGCGTGAACCAGATCTCCGGCTCCATACCTCCGACGATTTCCAATTGCAGGAATCTAACAGAACTAGAGCTCGATAACAATCAGATAACCGGAGCCATCCCGCCGGACATCGGCCGATTATACAATCTCCGAACGCTGTACGTATGGCAGAACAAGCTCGAAGGCGGGATCCCGCATGAGCTTGCCGGATGCATGAATCTTGAAGCGGTAGACCTCTCTCAGAACGCTCTAACCGGTCCAATCCCGAAANGCATGATTATGGTTGTTAAAAGGACTTTTTGTTCGTGAACAGCTCGTGTTTGACTCGTTAAACAAACGAGTCGAACACGAACACACTTTTTGAGCTCGAAATATAAACGAGCCGAACACGAGCTGAGCATGGCTCGCTCGTGTTCTGCACGTTTACACCCCTAACATTCACGCCATCAAAATCTTTAATATCACATAAAAAATAACTATTTATAATTGTGGAATCGACATTTTTTTGCGTGGCGACTTGATGCTGTTTTGGTGAGCGGTACTCGGGGAGAAAATATTGTTTTGGTCGTTCGCACGTGCGTATGACCAATAGGCAGGCGTCACCTCAGCATAGGCGTCGGGCCATGCCAAGCTGGTGCCTGGCAGTTGGTTGTCCGCGGAGGACCGAACGCAATAGTTTCTCGTATTTGACATTAGCTCGAATGCTAGAGAGTTAAGCCTTTACATTTATTATTACAAAAATATTTTATTTTACCTCAAATATAAATAAAAATTAAAAAAAAATAATAATCATAAGTGATTCCAAATAACCCGTAAGATATTGGAGTTTTCATGCCAAAAGAAGAAAAAAAATTATTACATCAGGAGTCCTGATATAATGTCACTTGTACAGGCATACATACCTTAGTAAAAATAAAATTAATTTAATACATGAATGAGTCTATCAGTACAAGTGATAGACCATGATTGAGACTCGTGATGCAATAATAGCCATTCACTCACCCTTGGATTGTTCCTTGATGTATGACTTATAAAAAAAATCTTAATTTGTGATGTGTCTATTTGGCTAACTCAATCATGCCAACTCATTTAGTGCTTAGGCACTCAATAATTTGTTATCCTCTTATTTTCCATGCATGCCACCCAATTCCCACACGTTCCCATATCTAACCCCTAAAATTTATTTCTTACATTTATACCAACCAAAATTTTCATATCACCTCAAAAATAATCACAATTTAACTTTTAAAAATTACCAAGTGAGACTTATTTATCACGTGATAAGTTTTCACTTGACTTGAGACTTAAAGGCCGAAAATAATTATCTGTAGTGTA
Organism: Phalaenopsis hybrid cultivar; assembly: GCA_002079205.1. NCBI lineage: Eukaryota > Viridiplantae > Streptophyta > Magnoliopsida > Asparagales > Orchidaceae > Phalaenopsis > Phalaenopsis hybrid cultivar. The sequence goes on from JXCR01067396.1 coordinate 46,603, forward strand.
ATTTAAGGCAGAGTGATCACAACTAGGAGAAAAATCTACGTACGTAAGACATATGCAGCACTGCGTACGCAGTAAGTTACAGAGAGGGTATTGGAGGGTTATATTCGCGTTATAGCCTCCAAAATCTTTATATAACCTACCTGTAACTTAACTGTAATATAATAAATCTCGCGCTTCTGTTTTCATATATCAGGTAGGTTACATAGAGATTAAATCAGTATAACACGAACATAACCCCCAAATAAACTCCCTGATCGCTACGTAAATTTTTGTCCACAACTAGACTGCCTTCGTGTCCTTCCAAGAAGGTCCTCACAATCAGTCTTTTAATCAAATCTATGGTAATGAATTCCATAAAGTTGCTATCATATAATCTTCAATCTTCCTTTGCGAATAAATAAACCCTAATCCCCATCCAAATTCCTTCCCCCCCGCCTTAGCTGTTCCTGCCGTTCTCGGATCCGGAGAGCCTAATTTTTTTATCTCCATCTCCAATTCTTCACCATCTTCACCTCCCATTATTTAATCCGTAAAGTTAAAAACCTAAATCGAATCTCACCATTCTTAAATTCCTAAAGCTGGCTGACTAACAGTGATGCTCCACTCTTCCATCTTCTTTACTCCATCTTCGCCGTCTCGATTACACCGAACCCCATTTCCAAAGCAAGCGAGCAAAGCGAGAAAGAAACATGCTCCCTAGTAGAGCTGTCGATGGAGCAGCCTTGCCGCCTAAATCCAGACCCCTGGTCTTCCCCTTCTGTGTCCGACTGCTCCTCTGCTCTTCTCTTCTTCTGCTCGTTCTGTCAAGCAGAGCCGCGGAGGCCATTAATGCGGAGGCTGAAGCTCTGATCGCCTGGAAGATTACCCTCAATGGCACCTCCGCGGCATCCGCTCTATCAAATTGGAATGAGCACGATGAGAACCCGTGCGGATGGTTTGGAGTTTCATGCGGAATTGATGGTCGCGTCGTGGGGATTAATCTGCAGTATGTTGATCTGTGCGGTAGGGTGCCGAGCAATCTTGCAGCAGTAGCTCCGACATTAACTACGCTAGTACTATCTGGTACTAACCTTACTGGACCAATCCCGCCGGAGCTAGGAGAGCTTTCGCAGCTCAGCCACCTCGATCTCAGCGAAAACGCCCTTTTCGGTGAGATCCCCGTGTCTCTATTTCGCCCCGGGAGCAAAATCCAGGAGCTCATCCTCAACTCTAATGGACTTGAGGGTTCAATCCCGGATGCCATCGGTAATCTCACTTATCTCCGATTACTCATTCTCTATGACAACCAGCTCGCCGGAACGATTCCAGCGAGCATTGGGCTGCTGGGTAAGATGGAGGTCTTCCGAGCCGGAGGTAATAAGAATCTCATCGGCGCANGAGCAGAATCCAGGAGCTCATCCTCAACTCTAATAGACTTGAGGGTTCAATCCCGGATGCCATCGGTAATCTCACTTATCTCCGATTACTCATCCTCTATGACAACCAGCTCGCCGGAACGATTCCAGTGAGCATTGGGCTGCTGGGTAAGATGGAGGTCTTCCGAGCCGGAGGTAATAAGAATCTCATCGGCGCAATGCCAGATGAAATCGGAAACTGTAGCAGCCTCACTATGATTGGTCTCGCCGAGACGGGCATCACCGGCTCCTTGCCGGCGGGTCTCGGCTTCCTCCAGAGATTACAAACACTCGCGGTTTACACTGCGCTGCTCTCCGGTCCAATACCACCGGAACTCGGGCAATGCGGCGAGCTTCAGAACATTTATCTTTATGAGAATNTTGCCAGAAGAAATCGGAAACTGTAGTAGCCTCACTATGATTGGTCTCGCCGAGACGGGCATCACTGGCTCCTTGCCGGCGGGTCTCGGCTTCCTCCAGAGATTACATACACTTGCGGTTTACACTGCACTGCTCTCCGGTCCAATACCACCGGAACTCGGGCAATGCGGCGAGCTTCAGAACATTTATCTTTATGAGAATTCGATCACCGGCTCCGTTCCACCGGCCCTCGGTCGACTCAAGAAACTAAGGAATCTTCTGCTATGGCAGAATAATCTTGTTGGGATGATTCCGCCGGAGCTTGGTTTGTGTTTGGAGCTCGAAGTTGTAGACCTTTCTATAAATAGACTCACCGGAGGGATTCCTCACGCGCTCAGCAATCTTACCAGCCTTCAGGAACTAAAGCTAAGCGTGAACCAGATCTCCGGCTCCATTCCTCCGACGATTTCCAATTGCAGGAATCTAACAGAACTAGAGCTCGATAACAATCAGATCACCGGAGCCATCCCGCCGGAAATCAGCCGATTATACAATCTCCGAACGCTGTACGTATGGCAGAACAGGCTCGAAGGCGGGATCCCGCAGGAGCTTGCCGGATGCATGAATCTTGAAGCGGTAGACCTCTCTCAGAACGCTCTAACCGGTCCAATCCCGAAAGAAATCTTCTCGCTGCCAATGCTTGGCAAGCTGCTTCTACTCCACAATGACCTCTCCGGCGAGATAGCGGCGGAGATTGGCAAGTGCAAGTCGTTGATCCGGTTCCGTGCCAATGGGAACAGGATCACCGGAAAAATCCCGGCTGAGATTGGTGCGTTGAGGAAACTCAGTTTTCTCGATCTGGGCTCAAACCGGCTTTCCGGGCCGATCCCTGTGGAGATCTCTGGATGCCGAAATCTCACGTTCCTCGACCTCCATGGCAACGCCATTGCCGGCACCCTTCCCTATCTTCTTTTTGAGGGCCTTGCTCTGCTCCAGTTTCTCGACATCTCCAACAATCTCATAAGCGGCGAAATTCCCCCTGATCTTGGCTTGCTCGCCTCCATGACGAAGCTAATCCTCGCTGGAAACCGATTCACCGGCCATATCCCAACGGAGATCNACAACGCCATTGCCGGCACCCTTCCCTATCTTCTTTTTGAGGGCCTTGCTCTGCTCCAGTTCCTCGACATCTCCAACAATCTCATAAGCGGCGAACTTCCCCCTGATCTCGGCTTGCTCGCCTCCATGACGAAGCTAATCCTCGCTGGAAACCGATTCACCGGCCATATCCCAACGGAGATCGGATCCTGCTCGCGTCTCCAATGGCTAGATCTCAGCAGCAACGCGCTGTCAGGGGAGATACCAGCAAGTCTTGGAAAGATCCCAGCGCTGGAGATCGCGCTGAATCTAAGCTGGAATAGCCTCTCCGGAGAGATTCCGTATGACTTCGCTGAACTCAATCGGCTCGCCATTCTGNCCAAGTCTTGGAAAGATCCCAGCGCTGGAGATCGCGCTAAATCTAAGCTGGAATAGCCTCTCCGGAGAGATTCCGTATGACTTCGCTGAACTCAATCGGCTCGCCATTCTGGACCTCTCTCACAATCGTTTCTACGGCGATCTACACCCTCTCTCCGTCCTCCAGAACCTCGTCACCCTCGACATCTCCTTCAACAACTTCTCTGGCCGTGTCCCGAACTCCTCCTTTTTCTCCAAGCTCCCCATAGCCAAACTCGCCGGCAATCCCGATCTCTGTCTCGCCGGCTGCATCGCCGATACCGCAAATTCAAAACACTCGACATCCCGCCGGGCCGCGCACATTGCCACGGCTGCTTTACTCTCCGCTACTGTAGTTCTTCTCGGCACGGCGATCCTCATCTTCCTCAGCCGCCGGCGAGTCTCCGGAATCACAACCACCGTCGATGAAGAGAAAGACGGGGAGCTAGCCCCTCCATGGGAAGTAACGTTGTACCAAAAGCTAGATATCATCGTCGCCGACATTACAAGAAGCCTTAAGCCGGCGAACTCCGTCGGGAAGGGGCGTTCCGGCGTCGTCTACTCTGTCAAAATTCCGCCCGCCGGAACACTAATCGCCGTGAAGAAGTTCCGTACCTGCAACGATGCGGCCGCGGCCGCATCTGCTGGAAGCGAGATAGCCGCACTGGCGAGGGTCCGACATCGAAACATCGTTCGATTGCTGGGGTGGGCGGCGAATCAGAGAACGAGACTTCTGTTCTACGACTTCCACCCGAATGGGACACTAGGCGAGTTCCTCCATGGCTGTNTGCACTGGCGAGGGTCCGACATCGAAACATCGTTCGATTGCTGGGGTGGGCGGCAAATCAGAGAACGAGACTTCTGTTCTACGACTTCCACCCGAATGGGACACTAGGCGAGTTCCTCCATGGCTGTGCTTTAAATGGAGGAGGAACGGTGGTGATGGAGTGGGAGGTGAGGCTTGGTATTGCAATTGGGGTGGCGGAGGGGTTGGCTTATCTGCACCACGACTGTGTTCCGGCGATCATTCACCGTGACGTGAAGGCCGATAATGTTCTTCTTGGAGATACGTACGAGGCTTGCCTAGCTGATNGGGAGGAACGGCGGTGATGGAGTGGGAGGTGAGGCTTGGTATTGCGATTGGGGTGGCGGAGGGGTTGGCTTATCTGCACCACGACTGTGTTCCCGCGATCATTCACCGTGACGTGAAGGCCGATAATGTTCTTCTTGGAGATACGTACGAGGCTTGCCTAGCTGATTTTGGGATAGCTTGTGTCGCCGGCGATGGGACTGGTGTTGGAGCAGGAGCGGTGCCGCCGCCGTTCGCCGGATCTTACGGCTACATTGCACCGGGTAAGTGAACCAACCCAAGATTCTTAGCTGCATTGTCGGTTTATTGAATGTTTTTTTATGGTGCGATAGTTAAATTTAGCCCTAAAAGTTTGAAAAACTCGACCATATTAATGATTGTAATGTGGTTAATATTATCATTAAATTTTTTTTAAAATATGAACAAAAATTTATTTTCGACCGAAGCATCTTCTCGTTTGGAGCGTTTTTTCTGTCTGGACTCCTGACGTAGTTCTACGTGAAGCGTAAGTTATTCTTAAGTTATTTTCAAGTTATTTCTGGTTTATTTTCAATAATACCGAAATAATTCAGAATTAACCCGTAGTTTTTATTTTTGGGGTATTTCTGGGTTATTTCGGTATTATTGAAAATAACCCAGAAATAGCCTTAAAATAACTTAGAAATAATTTGGTCCGCACGTAAAGCTACGTCAGGAGTCCGCACAGAAATTTTTTTTCCTCGTTTGAGGTTTAGTTGTTCAAGTTCGTTGCGAATAAAATTGATTTGAACTAGATAATATTGGAACTTTAGGAAATGGTTCAAATAAGTTTTGAATATGCAATAAATTTTTAGCCAAATCGAATAAGCTTTGAACAATGTTAAAGCATGAATGGAACCTGATTTGAAATGAACCCTATTTGATGTAGGTTTAAACTTGGTTTGAATTGAGTTCAAATGAGATTCAAACAAATATTAATATAATAAACTATATTTTGGATACATCTGAATTATATCACAAAGACTGTAACACTGTAGACTATAGCTTTAATAATACATAATTATATTTTTATTTATGCCTTTGTATACCAACTATAAGCTTTGGGGTGAGACTTACTCACAAATCAAATTCACTAGTCTAGCTCGATTCATCGACAATCATTGTAACTATAAAGCATAAAAGTTAAGACTAATGTTAATGATTGACATATCTCACATTCTCATTTATGAGCCGTCTGACATAAATATCACGGTCTTTTTATCAAGTCACTATCACTAGACGTTTTTTAATATCATCTTCTACATTATAAAAAGAAGTGATTGAGACTATAGGAAAAGGACTCTCTCCGAGACTGTTTGGAGATCTTGCATCGTTGCTCCCACCAAACCCTCATAATCATATGTTTACGTCAAATCATCTCCTCTGCCCTACTAGAGAGGATGAAAAGCAGAACATATAATTCATGCCTGTAGAAAACATCTATCTTGTTGTTTTATGCTTGAATATGTGACTTTTAGATCATCTCCTTACACAGGTCTCCCTCAGGTTATGTGAAGTCACACGTCCTAAAAGGATTTAGTAGTTTTAGGTGAGTGTTATAGCCACTTAGTATTGATAAAGCTAATATCTTTAAATTCAATTTTATGTACCTAAGTATACCATTTAGGATACTAATTTATATCCCTGTAAAGTGTTCAAAAATTTTTCTCCAACTTCATGAAAGTTGTAAATAAATTCATATACTATTTCTTTTCAGCTAGAATTTTTTTTTAATTCATTTAAGAATATTAAAAAGATTGAATAGTATAATTATTTTATCAATAGCACCCTTCTAATACAACTAAAGCTATATGATAATAAGCATAAAATAAAAGGGTTTGAGTCACATTTCAATATTATCCAAATCAGTTCAAGCAAATTTCAAATAAGAGAAACAATAATTGAATATTGGGGTTATGTTTTAGTGCACAAATAAGATTCAAATAAGATTCAAAACTTCTATATAAATTTATCTCTTATCAATTTTTTAACCTACTATTCCCCTTTAATCTCCTTTCTCTTAAACCCAATGTTTTTTGGTGATAAATGCATTCATACTTAAATAAGTATGTATACAAAAAAATAGGCTTTCTAAAGTCACATATTAATGGGCTTTGTGGGTCAAGGATAGGACATTTCTTGGTCAATACATGTGTTAACAAACCTTTCGGGTTTAAGAAGCCCATCTTCAAAATACATACATCATTTCTAATCGTCAAATTGACCTGTTGATCTCATTTGTTGAAATGATTTATCAATCTCACTTGCCGAAGTAACCTGCCGATCTTACTTGTCAAAGTGACTTGTCCATCTCTCAGTAACTTTTCCCTAGAATTAGTCAAGGTTGAAGTGAATGTTATGTTAAATAACGAACATATGTTTATGCTTATTTATGAGTCGTCTAACATTCACATCACTATCTTCTCGATGGGAGTTCGTGGACTATTTCGTACTGCACATTTTATGATTTAATATTATTTTTTCTCTCTATTTAGTCCTGCAAGGGTGGTGAAGGGTCATTTGGATCTTCTTCTTGATTATCATCTTCATCATCTTCATTTTCTTCCTCTTGAGTCCCCTCCAGGTTATGTAAGCCCACAAACAATACAT
>JXCR01067396.1:54460-83147 GCA_002079205.1 Phalaenopsis hybrid cultivar
ATCATATGCTTGGTCCAAAACTTATATCCGAGGATAAGAGAATTAAAAAAGAAAATTGGAAATCATAGTGCTAGTTGTGTATTGATTAGAAATAAGGGGGGGTTTTTTTATGCGAATCTCACAGCCCAAAGTTTAATTCTTTAATTTTAAAACTATGGAGAGACTACCAAGTTGTTCAGTGTGGGGGACTACTGATCGGATATAATTGCAGCATTATTGAAAGATAGTAACAGGCGGTGCAAATGATTAATTGCTGATAAACGAAGCCTGAAACCACCACACAAACCTCATCATCTTTCTCCAAAAGAAGACGACCATGAGAAGAACAGTTAATGCGAAAGAAAAACAATAAAAGCAAGTTAACAGTACAAAGTTTGTTATATGGCAGATTTACATAAATACCCCTCGGTTTTTAACTCCTTATCTTTTAAAAAAAAAAATGATATTTTTAGATGTGATCATGCGAATGATTTGAGTAGTATAAATGTAAATAGTAAAATTNAATGATATTTTTAGATGTGATCATGCGAATGATTTGAGTAGTATAAATGTAAATAGTAAAATTNTCCGAGGATAAGAGAATTAAAAAAGATAATTGGAAATCATGGTGCTAGTTGTGTATTGATTAGAAATTAGGGGGGGATTTTCTTATGCGAATCTCACAGCCCAAAGTTTAATTCTTTAATTTTAAAACTATGGAGAGACTACCAAGTTGTTCAGTGTGGGGGACTACTGATCAGATATAATTGCAGCATTATTGAAAGATAGTAACAGGCGGTGCAAATGATTAATTGCTGGTAAACAAAGCCTGAAACCACCACACAAACCTCATCATCTTTCTCCAAAAGAAGACGACCATGAGAAGAACAGTTAATGCGAAAGAAAAACAATAAAAGCCAGTTAACAGCACAAAGTTTGTTATATGGCAGATTTACATAAATACCCCTCAGTTTTTAACTCCTTATCTTTTAAAAAAATATGATATTTTTAGATGTGATCATGCGAATGATTTGAGTAGTATAAATGTAAATAGTAAAATTTAGATGTTTGATATACAGATACATAGGAATTGGGTGGGTATGCATGTAAATGCCCCTACTGTTCTTCCAAGGGTTTTTAAACTTTTGCTGTAATTTTTTTATTTGCAGATGAAGCTATGGAGCAGAAATGGGGTCATTTTCTTCATACAAATCTGGATCTAACAGAGCGGAAGGGGAAGACAGCTACCAAAGGAGTGAATCAGGTTAGCTCATTCAGTACGTATATGTAGATAAAGAGCAAATGCCTGATTGAGTTTCAAATTAGCTTTTGTTTGGAACTGCCCCTCAAGTTCTTAAAATTTACATGAAGTGGCACGCACATCCTTTTCAAAGTATCAGATTTGCAATTCAGGCAGGTGCAAGGTGAAAGAGAGGAGGGACTCGGTTCAACCTGAAAGTATTGAAGTAATATTAATATAATTTAAATAGGAAGATTTACATGCATGCCACTCAATTCCTACGTTTTTATATATCTTCAATTCGTACATAAATACCATCTAACCTGTGCATATACCCATCAATCAATAACTCTAACAAGCTAGGAAGAAATATGAGAACCACAACACTAAGCCAACTCATCCTCTCTCATTATTCCACAAAGACCAAACCCTATCCCTTCTTACATACACAACCTACACCACTAATAAGTAAATCAATAGGATAAACATTAAATCAACATCAATAAAAGAGACATCATGATTAAGGATTAGCTCAAGGTAACTAATACATAATCAACAATGAAACATGATCAATAAGATTATAATAATGCTTGACATGAGCAATACATGTTGGTGCACTTGGACGTGAATAACCACATAATACCAACATGATAATATTTTTTGCATGCTAGATATTGTGTAGTTTACCTACTATAAATTATTTCTCAAGAACAATAATTCACAAAAAAACACAAATGCATCATAATATAGCTTTACATGCATAGGAGCACATGAGAATGCATAGTTTACCGCTCAGTAGAAGTGTATTTGTAGATATCTACTAAAAATATAGAATGAAATTCAAATGAGGGAATACTATGCAATTATTGAAATTGAAAGCATAAGAGCAATTTCTTATCAGGAATAGAGCAGCTCCCCCAACCTCTAAAACTTCAAAATCGCAGCTCTCTCTCTCTCGAGCGAGCTCGCTCTCCTCAATTAAATGACTAGTGAGAAAAAATATGATGGGATACATAACAAGGGTAAGGGCATAAGAAACATTTACCAAATTCATCCGTTAGTGTAAATTTACATCAGAAAAGAAATTAAAATGTAGATGACATCATTGAAAAACAAACATAAATATCACAATGAGTCTAAAGCACACAAGATCAAATTGTTCGTAAATTGGATACAAGACGACTTTAGAAAGTACAATTGTGCATGATAATAGTTTTATATCATACCAATTCACTATAGATTGTATCCAAAATTATCAACCTAATTGTGTATATGATCAAAAAATCATATATATGATCCTAGATCATATATACAATCATTGCACGTGAGAGCATCAAGATGATCAAATATGTAGTATGTCTGAAATTAGATTCACTAGAAGGTTAATATAAGCATACAAACACGTAATTTAAACCAATTGTATAATTTAAAATCAAGTGCGTGATAGTTCACTGCATAGACATATCGGGTCTCCGGAAAAGTGAACACTCAACCTTATTAAACTTTAAATGATGTATGCTTGTCCCAAATCATACACTAACCCATACCACTACCAGATTATCCAATCAAGTCTACCCGTACATAAATACCTTCACTCTCTGCCCAATGGATCACATCTCACAAGATCAAGGTGGCAAATAAACTTCTTTGCTAACTCCCAACCAGTCTCTCACTAATGCCAATCCTTCCTAAGCTCGGGAACTAGCCGTTGAAGTTCAGGCCGGCTTCAGGCAAAGAATGGTCTCCGGAGTGGGAATACAGAACTGGAAATTCTAGACTAATACCAAGCCTTCCACAATGTCTTAACATCAAGTTGACCTTAATTTTTCTCAATGACGCTCAACAAGCCTCTCTTTTTGACATCAAGTTGACCTTAATTTTTCATGTAAAACAGCATTATGCAAGCGGCTTAGGCTAGTGGTTGGGTGCTTTATCTTCAATCATAAATGTCTTGAGTTCAAGGCCTAACACATACAGGTATATGTATGAGTACATTAAAGCTTTTATAAGCATCTTTTTTAGGCTGCAGATAGATTTATCTTTTAATACTTACTTTAAATACCAGACTACACTTTGAAAAGATAAATAAATAAAATGTCTACCTGTAGCTCAACTAGATAAGATTGCAATAGAGGTTCAGCAAGCTGTACAACATGAGAAATTTAGGGCAAAGAAACGAGAATCGACACAAATTCAGAAGAAAATACAGAGATTTAACGAGGTTCGACAAAGATGCCTACGTCCTCGAGAGCAGAGCGCCGACTTTCCTCGAATTTAAAAAAAGAGTACAGAATACCCCTTGGGGTTACAATACACACATATATATAGCCCTGGTGTACAATATGTAATTACAAAATTACCCTTATATCATACCGCGGGGGCGTTGCCCCCGTATCCCAACCCACATAACGTAACTACCCCAATTGCACGGACGCTTCCACTTAACTGGCTCACTCCGTTCCGCTCCAACATCTGTCCCTTATCTGGTATATGAGCCATACCTAACATAATTGATTACCAAAGCTTTGAATAAACTAAGAGATTGTACAGAAAAGAAATTCAAAACCACACAATTCAAAGAGCACAGTCTCCATTAGTTTTCAATGTATTTGCAATGTTAACACCTAAGCATTTGAATTTAAATGCTTACCCCTCAAGTCTTTTACATCACATCCTTTCTTTTTAAAAGTGAAATACACTTTTTTCCGAAACCAACGTATAGTATTATAAGTGTAAAAAACAAACTTTTGGTGTTAGATGTGTAAATACATAAAAAATGTGTGATATGTATGTAAATTTCCTAATTTTAATTTATTCAAAAGTTCCAAAACTTTTGGATTAGGCTTGCCTTATTTCTAGGAACTAATTGATTGAATCCAGTAAATATTGTTTCCCCTTTGAAAACTAATGGAAACTGTTCCCCTTGAATTCAGGAAATGGTAGGGCTGTGAATTCCTTTTTTTTTTGTATTGTAAATAGGAGCTTTTGATGGTTTTGAAAGCAACTTGGAAGCTTGATTTTAATTCCTTCAAATTCATCATTGCCTTATTTTTTTTCATGTTATCTATAAGTTCAATTATCATAGTCCTCACTCCAATAATAGTTTTTAAGAATACCTCAACGATTTCTACAAGCTTTTTTTTCCAATATTTAAGTTCCCATTGCACTATAAGATATACATGATCTATAGAATTTCTATTTTGCTTAATTGTAGGATAATGGAAATTTGAACTTATTTTAAAGACATTTTTGAAAGCTTAAGAGATGGAATAAGTTGAGGAGGTGAATAAAGATGTATAATGGCATTATAGTCTATTTACCTTTTATACATTATACCATTAAAATGCTCTTAAAAATCATATATATAGATTAAAAAATGCCTTGTAAGTTGTATATTTTATATAATACCTATTGATTTTAATTGCATTTTAATACTAATATGAATAAAACATAAGTAGTTTACAATTATTTACATTAGGTGGAATTTAAAGCATATTTTTAATTATAGTATTAAAAAAATTCATGACTTTCGATATTCATGCTTTATTTGAATGGGTGAGCAAGCACAACTTTTTTTTTGTATCAAATTTATTTAAATAAGAATATCATAAGATAAAATTTAAAATTAATTAATTTAAATAATATTTTTACTTGTAGTGAATATTTTTTATACTAATAAAGCTTTTTATAAGCTTCAAAAATCATAAAATAATAAAGTACTTTTTTTTTGGGTTGTAGCTACACCTTCTAAAATTGGAATCTAACATGTTCCCCTTTAAAGTTTATCCTAAATAAATAAGGCTCACTTTAAATGGAAGGCTATGAGCAAGAGGAAAGGTATCGACTCGTTAAGCTTATTGGTTTGTGTGTGTATGGCCGAGGGAGGTGGTAATATTGTTTTTGGAATTTATGAGAATTATGTAAGTGATTTATTATAAGGCAAGGTAGGCTTTAGGAATTAGTTTTTGCGTAAAGGCCTTGGGTCTAATGTTGTTCAAGAAAGGTATTTAAAAACCTAATATGATTGTGAATTGAGCCCAAGTTACACAAAGAAAAGGGAGAAATTTGAGTTTGGATGTTCTCTTAAGTGATCTAACTTTAAATAGCGGAATCACCTTAGAACAAAAAAGGGAAAGCCAAATTGAGCTAAGAGAAAGAAAGAATTTGTCATAAAAATTAGTGAGGATCCAAAGAGAGCTTTTTGTCCAAAAATAAACAATTGTCTCATATGCCCATGTCCAATTAATGACCTCATATTTGTAAGTGATGTGAATGAATTTCATACCACTAAGTGGAGTCGGCTACATGAATCTTTTTTCTCAACCGTGTCCTATTGAGTGTCATATTTAAGTTTAATTCTAATAAAATAAGATCATTTTTAAGCATTGGACCTATTATGTTATAGAAAAGTACCACTTAGACTTGAAGGAAAATTTTATAAGATGGTGGTGAGACCTGCAATGTTTTATGACGCAGAATGTTAGCCTTTAAAAAGAAGCATAAAACTAATGTAAGTGTTGTTGAGATGAGAATGCTTGGGTGGATGAGTGGCTTGACACTTAGAGGCAATATGTGAAACGAATATATCTGTGAAAGGGATGGTGTAGCTCCAGTGGCATAAGAGATTAGAGAGAGTTGGCTTAGATGGTTTGGACACATTAAACATCAACTATCTGATAATTCTTTTAGGAGAGTAATGTTCTATATTCGACATATGTTAAGAAAAGTAGAGGTAGACCTAAAAAGACTAGGGCATAATGTATAAAAAATGATCTTAATTTATTATAATTAAATGAAAAAATGACACTCAATAGGAGACAATGGAGAAAAATGATTCATGTAGCCGACCACACTTAGTGTGATAAGGGTTTTTTGTTGTTGTGTTGCATGTATCATAAATTATATTAAAATTTACCAAAATAATATAACGATGCTAAATCATACTAATTAAAAATAATAAATTATATATTTGAATTTTTATTTAGTATACTTAATGTTTTTATTTTGACTTAAAATTTTTATGTTAACTTACTTGCATATATGATTTTTTACATAAACTATAGCAATTTTTTTTAAGGTCATTTAATATATTTAAAAATTAATATTCTTGTCAAATTTATTTTGACTTAAAATTTTTATGTTAACTTACTTGCATATATGATTTTTTACATAAACTATAGCAAAGTTTTTTAAGGTCATTTACTATATTTAAAAATTAATATTCTTGTCAAATTTATTTATAGCCACTGAATTTTGATTCAAGTTTNTAAGTGATCTAACTTTAGAGCAGAATCACCTTAGAACAAAAAAGGGAAAGCCAAATTGAGCTAAAAGAGAGAAAGAATTTGTCATAAAAATTAGTGAGGATCCAAAGAGAGCTTTTTGTCCAAAAATACACGATTGTNCAAGTGATCTAACTTTATAGTGGAATCACCTTAGAACAAAAAAGGGAAAGCCAAATTGAGCTAAGAGAGAGAAAGAATTTGTCATAAAAATTAGTGAGGATCCAAAGAGAGCTTTTTGTCCAAAAATACACGATTGTCTCATATGCCCATGTCCAATTAATGACCTCATATTTATAAGTGAGGTGAATGAATTTCATCCCACCAAGTGGGGTTGGCTACATGAATCTTTTTTCTCAACCGTGTCCTATTGAGTGTCATATTTATGTTTAATCCTANAATTGTCTCATATGACCATGTCCAATTAATGACCTCATATTTATAAGTGAGGTGAATGAATTTCATCCCACTAAGTGGGGTTGGCTACATGAATCTTTTTTCTCAACCGTGTCCTATTGAGTGTCATATTTATGTTTAATCCTAATAAAATAAGATCATTTTTAAGCGTTGGACCTATTATGTTATAGAAAAGTACCACTTAGACTTGAAGGAAAATTTTATAAGATGGTGGTGAGACCTGCAATGCTTTATAACGCAGAATATTAGCCTTTAAAAAAGAAGCGTAAAACTAAGGTAAGTGTTGTTGAGATGTGAGAATGCTTAGGTGGATGAGTGGCTTGACACTTAGAGGCAATATGCGAAATGAATATATCAGTGAAAGGGATGGCGTAGCTCCAGTGGCATAAAAGATTAGAGAGTGTCGGCTTAGATGGTTTGGACACATTAAATATCGACCATCTGATGATTCTTATAGGAGAGTAAATGTTTTAGATTCGACTTATGTTAAGAAAAGTAGAGGTAGACCTAAAAAGACTAGGGCATAATGTATAAAAAATGATCTTAATTTATTANAGTCGGCTTAGATGGTTTGGCACATTAAATATCGACCATCTGATGATTCTTTTAGGAGAGTAAATGTTTTAGATTCGACTTATGTTAAGAAAAGTAGAGGTAGACCTAAAAAAACTAGGGCATAATGTATAAAAAATGATCTTAATTTATTATAATTAAATGAAAAAATGACACTCAATAGGAGACAATGGAGAAAAATAATTCATGTAGCCGACCACACTTAGTGTGATAAAGGCTTTTTGTTGTTGTGTTGCATGTATCATAAATTTTAAAAAATATTATATTAAAATTTACCAAAATAATATAACGATGCTAAATCATATTAATTAAAAATAATAAATTATATATTTGAATTTTTATTTAGTATACTTAATATTTTTATTTTGACTTAAAATTTTTATGATAACTTACTTGCATATATGATTTTTTACATAAACTATAGCAAAGTTTTTTAAGGTCATATATGTTTAGCCATCAGTTCATCTTTGATTAGCCATTTTGAAAGAGCTATTTATATATTTTGGCCATAGTTTANTTTTTTTGTGTTATTTTATATTAATTTTTATATTATAACTTTCTGAAATCTATTGATTTTCTTATAAATCAAAATTACCATTTCAAATTTTTTTTAATTTTATTTTTTTATTGCTTCACAGGATAAGAGAAATGAAGTATAGAGGTGCTGTCTGCGAGTGGATTTATGGATGATTTTGGATTAAAGCTTTCGCTCTCTCTATTTATGTCAAAAGAATGGATGGAATGTAAAAAAGAAGTAGGGAAAGAATTATATGAGCCCTAGATGTGAAGTGGAGGATTGCGTTAGGTAGTCAACAATCAACATAAAATTTGTCGAAAAATCATGACATGAATCATTTAGATCCGTGTGTAAATGTTAGGGCTTCCCCTGGAAGCGAAACGTTGTAAGGCTTGAATACAGTGAAAAGCGTGCAAGGGCCGCTACACCGACGTCCCGATGTAATATCAAATAAGCAAGGGTTCCTACATTATGGACGTATGCAGGTAAAGATATTAGTCCATAAAACTAATATTAGAATATGATCTTGAAATATATGTACTCTCACATATAAACTAATGAAATTAGTTTATATTATGATTCATAGAAAGATAAATATCTTATATATTCAATAAACTAAATGAGTTGGAGAACATACTAAGAAGATTAATAACTTAGGTATTCAGGTAGGAGTTGCACTAGAAATGGTGTAGATGTAATTATAGATAAAAGTTTAAAAGATAATATTGTAAAAATTAATAGAATTGGAGATAAAATTAAACCCTTAAGATTGTTATTGATACTAAAATGTTTAATATTATCAGTGCTTATACTCGTAGGTTTAGATATAAATTCTAAAAAAAAAATTTGAATAACCTAGAAGAAGTAATACAAATGATATTTCTTAAAGAAAGAATTTTTATTAGAGGAGATTTAAATGAATATGTTGATAGAGAGGTACAAAATTTTATAAATATTAATGGTGACTACAATTTTGGAGTAATAAATGAAGAGGGTAGAGTCATATTAGATTTTGCTTTAGTGTATAATTTTGTTACTGCTAATACTTTATTTAAGAAAAGAGATGAACATAATTTTATTTATAAAAATGGATCTAATAAAACACAAATTGATTATTTTTTCATGAGGAAGAGATTGTCAAAAATATAAAAATTGTAAGGTCATTCTAAGTGAGAATTTAAGTATTAAACATCAATTATTAGTTCTGGATTTTAAGATGAAAAGTTGTAAAACAAAGAATACTAGAAATAATTGTCATAGAATTAGATGGAGGCACCTATAAAAGAAAAAAATTATTTTTTTAAGTAAACTTCAAGATTTCGGATATTCATGAAGAAACGAATTCTATATGAGATAAAATAACAAACACTATTAAACAAGTGTAAAAACTATAATTGAAAAATCAAAAGGAAAAGTGTATAAATAAGAGCAGTTAGTGGTGGAATAATATTGTGCAAGAAAAAAATAAAATATAAGAAGTTATAAAAATTGGATTAAGTGTAAAAGCTTAGAGAACTGAGAAAAATATAAGGTGGATCGTAGGGAGTCTAAAAGAACATCGAATCCTTATCATTCATTGTTGATATAACTTATATTCAAGTCATTAAAGATATGTATACTAGAGTTGTTACTTGTGTTCGAATAGAATGAGGATTGACCCAATATTTTCCTATCTTAGATGGATTACATTAGGGATCGGCTTTAAGCCCGTATCCTTTTGCTTTAATTATAGATGCTCTTACTGGATATTTATAGGAGGATGTAACTTGGTGTATGCATTTTGCTGATGATATCCTTTTTTGGATAAGATTAGAGAAAGTGTTCAGGAAAAACTTGAATTATGGAGGTCTACATTGGAGACTAAAGGTCTTCGTTTGAGTAGAACTAAAACCGAATACATGTAATGTAATTTTAGTGGTAGTAAATTTATTGGGAGAGATGTAACCATGCGTGATCAACATTAAAAGGTATGAATGCTTTTGATATCTCGGATCCATTGTTCAAAGTGATGGTGATATAGATGAGGATGTTATTAGTAGAATTCAAGTTGGTTGGTTGAAGTGGAGGAATGCATCGGGCCTATTGTGTGATAGAAATAAACCGCTTGGACTGAAAGGAAAATTTTATAAGATGAGGATGAGATCTGCAATGCTCTTTGACGCAGAATGTTGGCCTTTAAAAGAGAAGCATAAAACAAAGTTAAGTATTGTCAAAATGAGAATTCTTAGGCGGATGAGTGGCTTGACACTTAGAGACAAAATGTGAAATGACTATATCTGTGATAGAGTTTCTGTAGCTCTAGTGGCAGATAAAATTAGAGAGAAGTTTTAAATGTTTTGGTCCCATTAAAAATCGACTACCTGATGATATGTTTTAGATTCGACTTATGTTAAGAAAGACAAGTGTAGACCTAGAAAGACTTGGGCATATTGTATAAAAAAATTATCTTAATTTATTAGAATTAAATGAAAATATGACACTCAATAAGTCACAATGGAGAAAAAGGATTCATATAGCATGGAATGTTATACTGAAGTAGAAAAACCAAAGGAATGTTATAAAAATTAAAGCAAAATTACAAAAATTATTATAATATCATTCTAATGCACGGAACACTATGGAATTGTGAAACAGGCCAAAAAAATTGAAAAACAAATATAAGAGTAAAACAACATGCACGAAATCTCAATTTGTTTATCAAGAATATTCCATGTAATAGCCCGAGCTCTCACCCATTTAGATATTGTCAGCTTTGGCCTAGTGGCCTCACGATTTTAACCAAATGGTGTAACTTCCTAGGAATGCTCCAAAACAAACACACTTAACTTTAAAGTTGCTTATGAAATTTCAATTGTTACATCAAAAGGAGCCTCCATGTTTAAGAGTCAGGGGTTTTACAGTCTCTCTCTCTTAAGTAATTGATATCCTTGTCAATTTTCTTAACCCAAAATCATTATCAGGCAAATAAGATTCTAAGGGTGACGCCTATATATTCAAAAGGTAGCTCCCACCATGTAGCATTTTGTCACATATTGGGAGCAAAAGGTAGCTCCCATGGCATCACACTTTGTTCTGTATGACACACTTAGTTCTGATATCCAGACTGTTGAATGCTATGATACCATTTGTAATTGCCTAAATTCTCATTCATCGAGATATTATCCACTTTGACCTAATGACCTCACGATTTTGTTCCATTGGTGTGACTTCCCTAAGGTAACTCATCCCAGGAGTGCTACCGCATAAGCGCACTTAACTTTAGAGTTTCTAATGAAATTCTACTATTACCCAAAGGCCCCTCAAATTTTAAGAGTTCTACGTCATTCTACTTAAGAGGTTTCACACTCAAATACATATGTTGTCGAGAGGACCCTCAAAATAAAGAAAAATTGGAAGCCATAACAAAGAAAACAATAACGTTTCATAACTTCAATGGTCTAATCAATAATGAAAGTCTACATACACAATATCCTATTTAGAAAGGAAGTGAACCCAAATTAAAAATGAGATAATTTTATACTCATTACATTTCAAATTAAAAATAAATAAAAAGCATTTGACCATAAATGACAAAAGCCATTAAAAAATATGAACAATGATTCAATTCAATTTCAATTTAACAAATGCAAAAATTGTTTATTTGATCAGAACTAGCTGATAATGTTGCATCATAAGATTATAGTTGAGAGGAACTTACTCGATTTGTGACATGAAATTATTGTACCAAAAATCACAAGCCAAAAAGATTTCATTTTCTTTGTTTTTTTTTTCCTTAAAAAAGAAAAAACCAAGAAGCTTGTGTCTCTTGGCTCATTTATTAGCTTGAAGATAGAAATGATAATTTTGATTTTGTTAAAATAAAAACCATTACTTCTAATAAATTTTAAAGGTTCTCCTAGAGTTTCAAATCCAAACTATTTTATAATTGCATCCAATCAAATCATTGAATCTACTAAACTCGGTCATCTTCCAAAGGAAGATTTACATACATATCACTTAGTTCTCATGCATTTACATATCTCTAACACCTAAACTTCAATTTTTACATACACGTTTACATGTTAGGTATGTTAAATGTTAAAAGTAAAGTTTAGTTGTTAGATGTGTAAATACATAGGACTTGTGTGGCATGTATGCAATTGCCCATCTTTCAAAATATGATTCTAATTTCAAGCAGCCAAAGAAGCCCTAGTAGTAGTGGGAAATGTAGCCAACAAAAACTAACCTACCTAATCAGCTACAACATGTAAATAAATAGAGAAAATACACCAACATTGATCTTTGAACATACAAATAACCATTAAATGATAAAAAGGAAACTTACATTTCATAGGGAGCTTTGAAGTTGTCTCCAACAAAGCAAAGGGATACATCTCATCCTTGGCCTTGAAAGCCAAACACCCACTCTTGCCTCCTGTACAAAACCTGCAAAAACATGCAGATATAATGATTCAGAACCCTTACATTTCAATCTCCAAGCCCCAAAAACCAACCCTAATCAAACAACATGAAATCCAGAACCTGAAGAAAAACAATGGTGTGGATCAAATCCATGGTGTTATCAGACAAAGGCAACCTCTGATTCATCGTACAATTCAGATGCCGTGATAGTTTTACCTAAAGGAAAATTGGACCGATTGTTCTTGTCCAAATTCTGTACAGCGAGCTCGAGCATCTCCTGCAGATTTAAAAGCCGGCTGAGGATTTCATCATCGCAACACAAATAGCCCTAATTTCAAAATCTGCATAGCCATCATTATAGGAAATCATCTGTAGGAATGAAAATAGCAGACGAGCTGGAACAATGGAGGTTTGCGAGGCTGATTATACTTACAAAGATGCAAATTATAGACTGAAACTCTGGCGAGAATTCTGGAAAATCTGCGCCTCAAGAAGCATGGCCTCTCCATTGTTGAACATAAGAGGTCTGGCAAGCATAAATTCGAAGTAATCTAGCGTTTCAGACTAACCGAGATCAATTGTGCGGACACTTTAACGAACTTTGTAGTAACTTACTTCTTCAGACAAAGTCAAATGTTGCCATACAGAATACAAAACAAGACTGAGAAAAAACCCTAAATACTGACTTAACACGGCTGTTCCCGGAGACGGCGACCGAATTTGGTATTGATTCTCTTATCTTCCCACAACAACTCCAATTTGCCGAAAGCACCGAAGAAAAGGCTAATCGGAAGAATGGTAAACCGGCTTTATTCTTTATAGAGCCGCTGAAATTTTGTCTTGTGGGTAAGTTCACTTATGCACGCCCAAAAATGGGAAAAAATTTGCTTAGGTTACGGGTATAAAAGCTTTTGTAATCTCCATTAACCTGGTGTAACCTACTTGTAAACTACAAATAAATTTCACGCTTCTGTTATCATATATTAAGAATTTATTAGTATATTATAAGTAAGTTACAGAAGGTTACATGGATGTTACAAGAGGTTACAACACTGGTATAACCCCCTTATATCCTCTCTATAACATCGAAATCGCACGCAGTGCTGCGTATGTTTATCGCACGTAGTGCTGCGTACGTCTATCGCACGCAAATTTTTTCCCAAAAATGGAGGTGATAAAGGAAGCTTTTTGAAAATCTTAAGCTTGCAGGAGATTAGCATGTGGGGGTTACATATTGCCATTAAATCAAATAGCGAAGAGGATTATACAAGGCTGTTCTACAAATATTGGTTTGTGCAAAATGTTCAAATGAAGGCTCTAAAATAGGAGAAAAAATTTGTGTACGTAAGACGTTTGCAGAGTTGCGTACATCAGATGTTATTCAGAGGGTATTAGGAGGGTTATAAGTAGGTTACAGAAATGTTACATGAGGGTATAGCGCGGATATAACCCCTCAATACTCTTTGAATAATCTTCAATGTACACAGCTCTGCAAACGTTTTACATACGCAAATTTTTCTCCTAAAATAGACTCCGAAGTCTGATCCATAAAAGGAGCTACCTATTATACACATGTGGATTATTTTTCCTCCATTAAGGTTACATTATTATAACCAAAAAGTGCTTTTGTCACCGGGAGCTATTTTTAAAAAATCTATGTAAGTGGATTTGACTACTTTTAACATGAGTAGGCCATTAGCCGCATGAGTTTTGGTGAAGAGAGACATCATCGTTCTTATGCTCGAGGAAGTATGAGTTGAGACTTAAGATATAGGATATTGAAGTTGAATACAAACCAAAAAATTGAACGAGGTGTAGGATTTTTTGGCACATTGTAGAGAATTGTTTCATCATTCACTTAAAACGACCATACCAGAAACTCTTTAAAAACAGAGCACACATGGGGGGAAAAACTCAAAATCTGGAAAGGCATACTAATGTTGGGCTAGCTCAACAAACTCAGGATAATCAGGAGATAGATGATCATGAGAGTTTGATGGAGTTTGCACCGGTTTTGGAGGGCATTGCACTGGAATTGGAGGAAAGAATGCATTTAGTAATGAGACCTATTGATGAGGGAAACAATGAAAATTATGAAATTAATAAAATTCCCTCTGGGGTTTTCATTATATATATATATATATANNNAAATTGATATTCACAACTTAAAAATTAAAATAGTGATATTTTTAATATGATATGAAAGATTTGGATGATATAAATGTAGAAAAATACACTTAGATCCTAGATATGAAGATAAATAGAAATGTAAATGCATTATACAATGTAATATTCAAAAATACAATTAGATCCCATAACATATCTTCATTTACTCATTTATCCAACACTATTAACCCAAAAAAAATACATTTGAAAGTAAATTCTTCCTTCCATATATTACAATGAATAAAAAATATTAAAACCCAAAACAAAAATAAATCAAGTAAATATAAAAAAAATGAAAATTTACATACATTCCACACCATTCTTATACATCTACATATCCAACCTCTAGAATTTCATATTTACATTAATAACCCTTCAATGTTATAAACATATACATGAAAATGTATATCCCACTTTTTAAAGTCAAAGAAAGTGATATCGTCCTAAATGATTAACATCTTATACGTTGAGTAAAGTGTCAAAATCGTTCCTGACCATTAACATGCAGTGCTAAAATATTCGAGCTATTTTAAAATTGAGCTCTAATAGACGTTCATGAAGACTGCCTAACACGAAAAAAGATCTCATGCAAACAGTCTGGGTCTTTTTTGGCACTTTACTCCGTATACATTTACGTAAATATAGAAATTTAAATGTAAGAGATGTAAATATATATGAATTGTGTGGTATATATATGTAAATGCCTCAAAATCTCTCTCTTCTTTCTCTCTCTATCTCTATAACAGACTAACTTTTCAAGGGCAACGCAAATTTCTTCCAGGCCCTCCATAATAAAAATAATTACCCCATGCACGNGTAAATGCCTCAAAATCTCTCTCTTCTTTCTCTCTCTATCTCTATAACTCAGACTAACTTTTCAAGGGCAACGCAAATTTCTTCCAGGCCCTCCATAATAAAAATAATTACCCCATGCACGATTAACTCCAGCACGAATATCGTAACAGGTCTGATGATCTGCTAAGACACGAAGATTGTACAGAGGAATCAAACTGTTACCCGAATCAACGACCTGTAAATTACGGAAATAAGCCGATCGCCGGAAACCTTCGCCGGCGAAGTGGCCGCTGCCCATTTGGGTGGCGGTGTGGAACGGCGAGCTGCGGCTGTTGAATATCTCTCCTCCGAATTGGACCATATTTGCGCTTTGGGCCAAGTGGCTGAACAGGCTTGAAGGCCAGTAGCCCACCAGAAGCCCAGATCCGAATTGCAGCCACCAATGTCCATGTTTTGGGTCCTGGTCATTTTTATTAAATAATAATAATAATTTAGTTTACATAAATGAATTATGTGGTTTTTTGGATGAGAGAGCAGTAAAATGTCAATATAGTCCTCTACTATTTTAAATTTTAGCTTTAGGGTCCGTTTGGGGCAGCTTGTGCGTTTCAGAAACGCGGCCTTCCGTTTAATATAAAAACTCAATCACAGTTTCGAATAAACTGGTGAAACGCGCGAACCAAACAGTACGGCGGCGTTTTGAAAACGCCGACCGCACTTATAAGCTGCCCCAAACGAATCCTTAGTAGTTCTTCATGGGAACTATTTCAACCCTTATGTATAGAGTGGGGGCTATTTTGACACTTTATCTTTTTTTTTATTCTACTTATTTTATGGTGCGCAAAATCATTAAATATTTAATTATTTTTGACATTATTAGGTAAATAAATATATTGTGGGGGATAAAATTATTAGATTGCAAAAACTATATAAGAAAAAATTATTAAATTTTACTATTTATATAGAGAAATATCAAATTTTAGGGTGGACAACTTTTTTAAAACATTTATACTTGCTTTAAAATATGAAAGACTAGCGTACATACCACTCAATTGCTATGTGTGTGCATGTGCATGTGCGCGTAAATGTTATCTGGAAATACGGTCATATGTGTTAGACATCGCCCTATGGATTGAACTCGGGTCAGAATGGACTTATGACTGACAACGCAGTTGTCTACTTACTTACAACTCTAAGTGGGCATTATATATATATATNGATGAGAGAGTAAAATGCCAAAATAGTCCTCTATTATTTTAAAATTTAGCTTTAGGGTCCATTTTGGGCAGCTTGTGCGTTTCAGGATAAGATGCTTATCCTGAAACACAGCTTTGCGTTTAATGTAAAAACCCAAACGCAATTTCGGATAAGCTGGTGAAACGCGCGAACCAAACAGTACAGCGGCGTTTTCACCGTCAGCACTTATAAGCTGCCCCAAACGTACCCTTAGTAGTTCTTCATGGGAACTATTTCAGCTCTTATGTATAGAGTGGGGGCTATTTTGACACTTAACCTTTGACATATCTTTTTTTTATTCTACTTATTTTATGGTGCGCAAAATCATTAAATATTTAATTATTTTTGACATCATTTGATAAATAAATATATTGTGGGGGATAAAATTATTAGGTTGCAAAAACTATATAAGAAAAAAAATTATTAAATTTTACTATTTATATAGAGAAATATCAAATTTTAGGGTGGACAACTTTTTTTAAAACATTTACACTTGTTTTAAAATATGAAAGATTGACGTACATACCACTCAATTGCTATGTGTGTGCGTGAGCATGTGCGTGTGCGAGAACGCAGTTCTCTACTTAAAGTAGAGATTGAACTCGAGTCATAATGGACTTATGACTGACAACGCAGTTGTCTAATTACTCACAATCCTAAGTGGGCATTATATATATATATATATATATATATATATTCCGCAAAATTCTTTGCACACAATTTTTCATAATTGTTGTTTTAATTTAATTTTTTACTCTAAATTTTATCACGTTTATTGGGGCAGCTGCAGCTTATTGAATAATCTACTGATAAGTTGATTAAAAATAATCGGTTGATAAGCTAGGTGCAGCGGTCATTATAATTTTTTTTTTTTTTTGAAAAGCCAAANACCTAGATAGGTGCAGCGTGAAAATGCGGTTTTCAACGTTTTGAAAACACATAAGCTGCCAAAAACGCAGTTTACCCAAACAAGTCATTTGTGTTTTCAAAACGCCGCCGCATCAAATAAGCTGCCCCAAACAGGTTATAAATGGGATAATTACATGCAGACCACGCGTANACCTAGATATGTGCGGCATGAAAATGCGGTTTTCAAAGTTTTGAAAACACATAAGCTGCCAAAAACGCAGTTTACCCAAACAAGTCATTTGCATTTTCAAAACGTCACCGCATCAAATAAGCTGCCCCAAACGGGTTATAAATGGGATAATTACATGCAGACCACGCGTACAAAAAATCACCCGGGCATTTGATTTGTAAATATCAATATCTCGGTTGGTTTGTATGTAATTATCCCTTAATAAATTAGAAATAAATTAACATTTTATTTTATTTTATTTATTTATTTTCTTAGAAAAAATTACCTTCCACACTAACAGAGTGATGTCGAATTGCTCCCTTCCATAAATAGAGATAGGAGATATTGCAGCACCAATTGCAATTTTATTTGTTGTCTGAACAAACCCCGAACAAAGCAGGTTGTAGCATCCAGTCTCTTGATACGAATCAGTCTGCATTTTTCATTTTCATTATTAAAAATACAAAAATTACACATTTACCATCATCAAAATACTTCTAATAATACATGTTTAAGAAAATAGCTAAATTGTTGTATTTACACTCACAACATTTACACCTATTCTCAAAATTGTTCGCTTTAAAAAGATAATAATGATGGTGTTTCTTCTCTATGACGTAAAAAAATTGAGCGGTATGCATGCAAATATGAATGTTTACGTGTTAGATACTTAAATACATAAGAATTGTGGTATGTAGTGTTGGACATGATCGTTAGAAGATTGATAAAAATAGAAGAGTCGCAAAAATATAATTACTCGCTACCACATTCTATGTACATATTAAAGACCAGTTTTGGGCAGTTTATGCGTTTCTGAAAACGATGTGGTATCGTTTGAATCTTGCGTTTTGCCCACTTATCCGAAAACACGGTTCCATTTTTACACTAAATGCAGGTCGCGGGTCTAACCCCGTGGGCCATGTTTCAGGATAAGCTGGTTATTATGAAAAACACAAGCTGCCCCAAACACACTCTAATTCCTCATTATAGTTACAATAATATTTAAAAACATATTGCATCCAATTATTTTTATAAATAAATTTTATTTTATTATACTTATTTAAAAATAAGTAAGGATATTAATTATACTTATTCAAAATAAATTCAATAAATTTGAAATCTATCACATTGAGGGTCCGTTTGGGGCATCTTATTTAGTGCGATGACGTTTTGAAAACGCGCATGACCTGTCTGGTTAAACTTTGTTTTGGCAACTTATGCGTTTTCAAAACGCTGAAAACAATATTTTCACACCGAACCTGTCTAGGTGCGTTGACAGCTTTCTGACAGCGTTATGACTTTTCGAAAAAAAATAAAAAATTATAATAGTCACCACACCTAACTTATCAGCATATTATTTTTAATCAGCTTATCAGCAGGTTATTCAATAAACTGCAGCTGCCCCAAACAAACTTTAAGAAAAAATTGCAAAAACATCCTCATTTTTTAATAATATTTCTATAATTAACAAAAAATAAAAAAAATTTCTAAGAAAATGAAATGGATTGGAAGAGATTTCAGAGTTCCAAGCTGCACTGACCGTCCAATAGGTGAAGAATCTTGGAGAGCTATCGCCATATAGCTGAGGGTTAACCTGACAAATAATTTATACCAATTTATTGTCATGATAAATTTGTAATTACTAAAATTACGGGCATTAAAATACATATATACCACACCATTTTTAACTATTTATGTATCATATATTTTAATTTTTATATTTATATGTAGAATACACCATTCTTCATATTATGTGGTATGTAGTACCACTTTGTCATGTATAAATTTATGATGCCAATATGTCATAAATGCAAATATTGAAAGATGGCTGTTAGATATGTAAAAATATAGGAATTTTGTGGTATTTAAGTAAATTAATTTTTTTAAAATTTATTTTGCATCTACATCCATATATTCAATACAATCCTTATGTCTTTATATATCAAGCACTTAATATATATATATATATATATATATATATATATATATATATATATATAATCAGAAGAGNGTCCTCTCAAAATAAAGAAAAATTGGAAGCCATAACAAAGAAAACAATAACGTTTCATAACTTCAATGGTCTAATCAATAATGAAAGTCTACATACACAATATCCTATTTAGAAAGGAAGTGAACCCAAATTAAAAATGAGATAATTTTATACTCATTACATTTCAAATTAAAAATAAATAAAAAGCATTTGACCATAAATGACAAAAGCCATTAAAAAATATGAACAATGACTCAATTCAATTTCAATTTAACAAATGCAAAAATTGTTTATTTGATCAGGACTAGCTGATAACGTTGCATCATAAGATTATAGTTGAGAGGAACTTACTCGATTTGTGACATGAAATTATTGTACCAAAAATCACNGACTAGTTGATAACGTTGCATCATAAGATTATAGTTGAGAGGAACTTACTTGATTTGTGGCATGATATTATTGTACCACAAATCACAAGCCAAAAAGATTTAATTTTCTTTGTTTTTTTTTTCTTAAAAAATAAAAAAACCAAGAAGCTTGATTCTCTTGGCTCATTTATTAGCTTGAAGATAGAAGTGATAATTTTGATTTTGTTAAAATAAAAACCATTACTTCTAATAGATTTNAATTTTCTTTGTTTTTTTTTTCTTAAAAAAGAAAAAAAACAAGAAGCTTGATTCTCTTGGCTTATTTATTAGCTTGAAGATAGAAGTGATAATTTTGATTTTGTTAAAATAAAAACCATTACTTCTAATAGATTTTAAAGGTTCTCCTAGAGTTTCAAATCCAAACTATTTTCTAATTGCATCCAATCAAATCATTGAATCTACTAAACTCGGTCATCTTCCAAAGGAAGATTTACATACATATCACTTAGTTCTCATGCATTTACATATCTCTAACACCTAAACTTCAATTTTTACATACACGTTTACATGTTAGATATGTTAAATGTTAAAAGTAAAGTTTAGTTGTTAGATATGTAAATACATAGGACTTGTGTGGCATGTATGTAATTGCCCATCTTTCAAAATATGATTCTAATTTCAAGCAACCAAAGAAGCCCTAGTAGTAGTGGGANTGTATTAGATATGTTAAATGTTAAAAGTAAAGTTTAGTTGTTAGATATGTAAATACATAGGAATTGTGTGGTAAGTATGTAATTGCCCATCTTTCAAAATATGATTCTAATTTCAAGCAACCAAAGAAGCCCTAGTAGTAGTGGGAAATGTAGCCAACAAAAACTAACCTACCTAATCAGCTACAACATGCAAATAAATAGAGAAAATACACCAACATTGATCTTTAAACATACAAATAACCATTAAAAAATAAAAAGGAAACTTACATTTCATAGGGAGCTTTGAAGTTGTCTCCAACAAAGCAAAGGGATACATCNGTACCTAGTCAGCTACAACATGCAAATAAATAGAGAAAATACACCAACATTGATCTTTGAACATACAAATAACCATTAAAAAAATAAAAAGGAAACTTACATTTCATAGGGAGCTTTGAAGTTGTCTCCAACAAAGCAAAGGGATACATCTCATTCTTGGCCTTGAAAGCCAAACACCCACTCTTGCCTCCTGCACAAAACCTGCAAAAACATGCAGATATAATGATTCAGAACCCTTACATTTCAATCTCCAAGCCCCAAAAACCAACCCTAATCAAACAATATGAAATCCAGAACCTGAAGAAAAACAATGGTGTGGATCAAATCCATGGTGTTATCAGACAAAGNAACAATATGAAATCCAGAACCTGAAGAAAAACAATGGTGTGGATCAAATCCATGGTGTTATCAGACAAAGGAAGCCTCTGATTCATCGTACAATTCAGATGCCGAGCAAAATTAGACCGATTGTTCTTGTCCAAATTCTGTACAGCGAGCTCGAGCATCTCCTGCAGATTTAAAAGCCGGGTGAGGNTGCATGTCCTGTTTGGTTAAACTGTGTTTTGACAGTTTATGCGTTTTCAAAACACTGAAAACAGCGTTTTCACACCAAACCTGTCTAGGTGCAATGCAGATTTTTTGCAGCGATCTGGCTTTTTCAAAAAAAAAAAAGTTATAATAGTTACCGCACCTAGCTTATCAGCAGATTATTTTTAATCAACTTATCAGCAGGTTATTCAATAAGCTCCCAAACAAACCCTAAGAAAAAATTGCAAAAACATCCTCATTTTTTAATAATATTTCTTTAATTAACAAAAACTAAAAAAATATTTAAGAAAATGAAATGGATTGGAAGAGATTTCAGAGTTCCAAGCTGCACTGACCGTCCAATAGGTGAAGAATCTTGGAGAGCTGTCGCCATATAGCTGAGGGTTAACCTGNGAATTGCAGCCACCAATGTCCATGTTTTGGGTCCTGGTCATTTTTATTAAATAATAATAATAATTTAGTTCACATAAATGAATTATGTGGTTTTTTGGATGAGAGAGCAGTAAAATGTCAAAATAGTCCTCTATTATTTTAAAATTTAGCTTTAGGGTCCATTTTGGGCAGCTTGTGCGTTTCAGGATAAGCTGCTTATCCTGAAACACAACTTTGCGTTTAATATAAAAACCCAAACGCAATTTCGGATAAGCTGGTGAAACGCGCGAACCAAACAGTACGGCGGCGTTTTCACCGCCAGCACTTATAAGCTGCCCCAAACGTACCCTTAGTAGTTCTTCATGGGAAGTATTTCAGCTCTTATGTATAGAGTGGGGGCTATTTTGACACTTAACCTTTGACATATCTTTTTTTTATTCTACTTATTTTATGGTGCGCAAAATCATTAAATATTTAATTATTTTTGACATCATTTGATAAATAAATATATTGTGGGGGATAAAATTATTAGGTTGCAAAAACTATATAAGAAAAAATTATTAAATTTTACTATTTATATAGAGAAATATCAAATTTTAGGGTGGNGGCAGCTTATTTGGATCTCTCGTTTTGCCCGCTTATTCGAAAACACGGTTCCATTTTTACACTAAATGCAAGTCGCGGGTCTAACCCCGCGGGCCACGTTTCAGGATAGTTGTTTATCATGAAAAACACAAGCTGTCCCAAACGGACCCTAATTCCTCATTATGGTTACAATGATATTTAAAAAGATATTGCATCCAATCATTTTTATAAATAAATTTTATTTTATTATACTTATTNAGCAGCTTATTTGGATCTCTCGTTTTGCCCGCTTATCCGAAAACACGGTTCAATTTTTACACTAAATGCAAGTCGCGGGTCTAACCCCGCGGGCCACGTTTCAGGATAAGCTGTTTATCATGAAAAACACAAGCTGTCCCAAACGGACTCTAATTCCTCATTATAGTTACAATGATATTTAAAAAGATATTGCATCCAATCATTTTTATAAATAAATTTTATTTTATTATACTTATTTAAAAATAAGAAAGGATATTAATTATACTTATTCAAAATAAATTCAATAAATTTGAAATCTATTACATTAAGGGTCCGTTTGAGGCAACTTATTTAGTGCGATGACATTTTGAAAACGCGCATGTCTTGTTTGGTTAAACTGTGTTTTGACAGTTTATGCGTTTTCAAAACGCTAGCGTTTTCACACCAAACCTGTCTAGGTGCGGTGCAGATTTTTTGCAGCGATCTGACTTTTTCAAAAAAAAAAAAAAAGTTATAATAGTCACCGCACCTAGCTTATCAGCAGATTATTTTTAATCAACTTATCAGCAGGTTATTCAATAAGCTCCCAAACAAACCCTAAGAAAAAATTGCAAAAACATCCTCATTTTTTAATAATATTTCTTTAATTAACAAAAACTAAGAAAATATTTAAGAAAATGAAATGGATTGGAAGAGATTTCAGAGTTCCAAGCTGCACTGACCGTCCAATAGGTGAAGAATCTTGGAGAGCTGTCGCCATATAGCTGAGGGTTAACCTGACAAATAATTTGCACCAATTTACTGTCATGATATATTTGTAATTATTAAAATTATGGGCATTAAAATACATATATACCACACCATTTTTAACTATTTATGTATCATATACTTTAATTTTTATATTTATCTCTATAATACTTCATTCTTCATATTATGTGGTACGTAGTAACACTTTGTCATGCATAAATTATAAATTTATGATGCCAAAATGTCCTAAATGCAAATATTGAAAGATGGGTGTTAGATATGTAAAAATATAGGAATTTTGTGGTATTTAAGTAAATTAATTTTTTTTAAATACACCAAATATCACTATTCCATTAATATATATATATATATATATATATATATATATAATGTGGTATTTATGTAAAATTTCTAATTAATTGTGTAATAAGTGCACTTAAGAGAATAAGAAGTGAAATTTTGACCTGCCATCCGGCTTCTATGGTATTTAAATCGCCATTGAAGGAGCCAGAGATGACCCAAATCTGTGACAGGCTAAACTCTGTAGGCGTAGAAACTGCAGGAGTCCACACCCCTAAGCTTGCCTTTGCTCCATACCAGTCTCCATTTGCATACCCCACCGCATGCTGCAAATATGAATTTACATTATACCCCCCCATTTCCATGTATTTCAATGTCTACAACCTAAATTTTCGCATGATATAAGAAATAGCACTATATTAATTAACTTTAGAAAAGTGAGAAATATGTAAAATTAAAAAGTTTAGGGTCTAAGAGAGGTAAATATGTTGGAATGAATGGAGTGATATGTATGAATGATTATAAAATGTCAAAATTTATCTTTTGTCAAGAAAATTATTTTGATGCCGTCATCGTTATAAGAAAAGTGTGGCGTCTCGGACATTTTCTATAAAAGTTATATATATTGTATTAATAAAAATATGTGAGCACGAATGTCAAAGCAGATGAATGGCTTAGGAAGTAGATGGGGATGATCGAGCATAGTCTTCGATGATTGTCTTAGGATGAATGTTAGCGAGATAAACATAGTTTTCAAACGATTGACAGAAGATGCTAGGAGAAGCTCCCGTAGTGTGGTAATCAACATTCAAGGCGATCGACACGGAACACTCTTTCGGACTAGATATCGATTGAGTTAAGACTTATTAATTGTTGACAACTCTCATNATGACAGAAGATGCTAGGAGAAGCTCCCGTAGTGTGGTAATCAACATTCAAGGTGATCGACACGGAACACTCTTTCGGACTAGATATCGATTGAGTTAAGACTTATTAATTGTTGACAACTCTCATAGATCGAATCGGCCTCCAGTCTTATTATAAGCAAATAAATTTTTAATTACCAGAAAGTCCCCCAAAAAAGTTAATAATGAGGGGGCTAGTAGGGGTCAATGTCATGAATAAGACACTCTTTTTATCACTCTACCGCNACTTATTATAAGCAAATAAATTTTTAATTACCAGAAAGTCCCCCGAAAAAGTTAATAATGAGGGGGCTAGTAGGGGTCAATGTCATGAATAAGACACTCTTTTTATCACTCTACCGCNGGTATTTATGTAAAATTTATAATTAATAGTGTAAAAAGTGCAGTTAAAAGAAAATAAGAACTGAAAATTTGACCTGCCAACCGGCTTCTATGGTATTTAAATCGCCATTAAAGGAGCCAGAGATGACCCAAATCTGTGACAGGCTAAACTCTGTAGGTGTAGAAACTGCAGGAGTCCACACCCCTAAGCTTGCCTTTGCTCCATACCAGTCTCCATTTGCATAGCCCACCGCATGCTGCAAATATGAATTTACATTATACCCCCCACATTTCCATGTATTTCAATGTCTACAACCTAAATTTCCGTATGATATAAGAAATATCACTATGTTAATTAACTTTAGAAAAGTGAGAAACATATCATTGGATGGATAAGGTGACATGTGTAAAATTAAAAAGTTTAGGGTCTAAGAGAGGTAAATATGTTGGAATGAGTGGAGTGATATGTATGAAAGATTATAAAATGTCAAAATTTATCTTTTGTCAAAAAGTTATTTTGATGCGGTCATTGTTATACAAGAAGTGTGGCGTCTCAGACATTTTCTATAAAAGTCATATATATTGTATGGATAAAAATATGTCAGCACGAATGAAAAAGTAGATGAACGGCTTAGGAAGTAGATGGGGATGATCGAGCATAGCCTTCGATGATTGTCTTAGGATGAATGGTAGCGAGATAAACATATTTTTCAAACGATCGACAGAAGATGCCAGGAGAAGCTCCCGTAGTGTGGTAATCAACATTAAAGACGATCGACACGGAACACTCTTTCGGACTAGATATCGATCGAGTTAAGACTTATTAATGATCGACAACTCTCATAAATCGAATCGGCCTCCAGTCTTATTATATGCAAATAAATCTTTAATTACCAGAATGTCCCTCGAAAAAGTTAATAATGAGGGGGCTAGTAGGGGTCAATGTCATGAATACGACACTCTTTTTATCGTTCTATACTGCTCTCTCTATCTCTCTCTCTAATCACTTCCTAGCAAAACAAGTTACATTCATTAGGTGTGTTTCTCATACACCTTTGGATTCAACATTCTTTAAGGCACAGTGAGCATGGAAATGTGGTGTCATCAAGAAGAGGAACCCAACAACAATAATAACTAGAGTCCATTTAGAGAAATATAGGAGAAGCGGCATTTACTCAGAAGTTTATGGAAGAATTCTTTCAATAAAGCCTGCAATTCTTGAGAACTCAAAACACTAACCAAATGCCAGGACAATTCAAAGAAGTACTAGGGCGGTTGCCACCCTAGCAGTGGCCCTAATTCTAGGAGAAGAGCCAACACGACAAGAAACGTTCAACCCCCCTCCAGAGGAACCGCCAGCTAACAATGGGACGAGGGTGATCCATCTGCAAGAAAATCCTAAGAATGGTTTATACCAAGACAATGACGGATCAACCCTCGTGGAGGAGAGGAACCCACCAGTGCAGATCGAGGTACAAAGAAAGCTGAAAAATGCCTTCTCTCCATAGGAATCCGAAGTTGAACCTCCAGAGAGTTCAAGATGTCAGACTTAGACGCGTATAAAGGATGGTCGGATCCTAATGATCATCTTGCGTCGTTTAAATTGTCATAGGCCTGTCGAAAATTTTTTATGCACTCAAGTGTAAGCTCTTCTTCACAACGTTGAGATCAACTGCATTAAGGTGATTTGACGGATTGCTCGAGAGGGGAATCACCTGTTTTGTGGAGTTCAGGAGAAACACTATTCCTAGTCAATCAAAGCTATGTCTCTACCTCAACCACTGCCTCCTAAGGACCTCTCTGGGGAGCCGCGCCCCCTCCGACAGCCACCTACACAGACAATCTCTCTCACAGCATGAATGGCATGTAGGATGATCGTCAGGATGGCCTTGAGCCCGCAAGGAAACAAGAAGAACTAGGTCAGCTTTCACAATCACCAACTTCTGTCTTAGGCACACTCTCTTACTACTCACCTCTTCCAGGGATACCTCACCCGCTGACTTATGCTTCATGTTCAATTTATAGGCCTGCACTCGCATATCACACATGGCATTGAGAAATATACTTTTATTAAAAGACGGTGCTCCTTCACCAGACATCACCAAAACACGAAAGGAGAAGAACACGAGACAAAAGGACGTATAAGAAACGAAGACGGTGCAAACCTCCCTTGCCCCAAAGCCTATCTATAATGGCATGGGCAAGCAATCTAAAGAAGTCTATTGTCACATAGTAATGTTGTTTATTTATTTCATGTTAACAAATTCTCTTATCCTCGTGTAGTGTACAACTTTCGAGGAGCAACAGAATCATAAAACTAAATATGCACATATATAACAATATGTCAGCACAAATCTCAAAGCAGATGAACTGCTTATGAAGTAGATGTGGACAATCAAACATAACCTTCAACAATTGTTTTAAGATGAATTTTGGTGAAAGAGCACCTTGTTTGAACGATCAACAGAATGCGCCAAAAGAAGCTCCCGCAAGGTGACAATCAGCCTTCAGAACAATCAACAAGAGCACTCTTTTGGACTAGATACTGATTGAGTCAAGGCTTATCGAACGATCAACAACCCACATCGATAAAATAAGTCATTGGTCTTATTATATACAAATAACTCTGTAATTATAAAAAAAACCCCTGAAAAGTTAATGATGAGGGGGGACTAATATGTTTTTCTATAATATTAAGTCCTAGTCCTATAAACAGGAGTATATGTCATGAACAAGACACCGTGTAAATACAATTTGCTGTTATGTATTTGCAATTTGCATATCTAAAACCTAAACTTCAAATTAGTGGTTATATGTGTAAATACATAGGAATGAGTGTCATATATATGTAAATATCCTTCAAAAGGTTAAATATGCAAATATACACCATGCCCATAACAAATATATATAATTCTTCCTTTAACCCAATTTCATGCACAATAAGCTTATAATGCAAAAAGAAAAATTAGCTCAACAACTTTGTCATACTCAATAGACATCATTTAATGCTCTCCACTCTATTGAATGATTTTGCAAATATATTCACATGAATACTTATATTAATAAATAATATGTGGGCTATTTTTTAATGATTTCTTTTTGCATTCCATGATTCTGTTCCTGTCGACCACTACATCAGCACCATATATGAAATAATTACTTTTGGTGCATTTACATTCTTACCACCCTATTCTTATGTATTTACATATCTGACACCTAGATTTAATTTTCTTACATTTATACCACTCAGCATAGTTTCATCACTACATAGGTAAATACAAAGGAATTGAGTGGTAATGATAACTATTCGTTATTATCTCTTAATTATGTATTTGCTTAAAGAAAGAGAAATGGTATTATCTTTATATATATATATTAAAGAATGATCAGAAGCTATTATACGAACCTTCAACCGCCCTCACATGCATAACTATTCGAGGAACACTCTCACTACCGACAAACTAGCTAGAGAGGAATTCAAACCCATGATCTTAAGAGACTTACGACCGGCAAAGAAGCTGCACTACTAATAATTAATGACCGGCGACACTTTTTCATTTATATATATATATATATA
>JXCR01067396.1:95053-130993 GCA_002079205.1 Phalaenopsis hybrid cultivar
TCTCTCTCTCTCTCTCTCCTCTCTCTCTCTCTCTCTCTCTCTCTCTCTCTCTCTCTCTCTCTCTCTCTCTCTCTATTTTAGCTCCCAAAGCAAAGAAGAGTAAAGGCTTGTAAGAAAAAAAGTGAAATTTACATCATTTATGTGTTTTTATATCGCACAGCTAAACGTCTACATTAGGTTTCAAAAAACAACATGGTAATGCGTGTGGTTCGAACTCCACTCAAAAAAATTAGGGTTCGGGTTGACATAAATACGTTTGGAGTTGGGTTCGGGCCGAAGAAATCGGCTTGTTTACTATTTTGGTCGGTTCTGCTTGATTCGATTCAAGTCGGGTCATTTTAGGGTCGAATCTGACCTACAGACCCAAATTAACATTCTNTATGGTAATGCGTGTGGTTCGAACTCAAAAATTCGGGTTCGGGTTGACATAAATATGTTTGGAGTTGGGTTCGGGCTAAAGAAATCGGCTTGTTTACTATTTTGGTCAGTTCTGCTTGATTCGATTCAAGTCGGGTCATTTTAGGGTCGAATCTGACCTACAGACCCAAATTAACATTCTTATGTGTCAAAAATTGACCCTACAGGTCAACACGACTATAACTCAACCAAAAAAATCTGGGTTTAGTTTGACCCAAATATTTTTCGAGTCGGTTTTAGGTTAAAGAATTCTACTGGTTTATTATTTGGGCCCGGTTTATGTTGACCTGATTCGAGTCAAACCCGAACCCAACCCGCCGACTCCAATTGACACCCATATTTTTATATTTATAAAGATAGTAATTTGGTGTTTTGAACTCTTGCATGAAAAAAATGCACTTTCCTTTTAAAAAATGATAATAAAGGTACTTTTAATGTGATATTTAAATATTGAGTGTTATCTATGTAAATATAAAAATTTAGGTGTTAAATATGTAAATAAATTATAATTAAGTGCCTGGTATGTATGTAAATGTATCAATTTCTTCATGTAAATAAGTTGACATATATGTAATAATTGAAATTTAAATATTAATATATAAATTCCACAGCTGTGAGATTCTTTTGGAGTCTTCCTTTCACTTCTCCCCAGGAATTCTCTAATGATACTTGAAGTGCTATAAGAAATTGCTGAGATTCTGATGGACATATTAATGTTATTTTAATGTTTTGATATATCTATTTTATGCTATATTATTAAAAAAATAATTAACTAATTAATAAATTAATATTAAAATTATTTTTAAAAGTATTACAAGGTTATGGCATTGATAAGAGTTGATTGAATAGTAGAAATATGGATGAGATGGTGATTAGATAGTTGGGCATTTTCTTTCATATCTGAATATTTTGAGGTTAGATGTGTAAAAAACTCAAAAGAGTTTGGGTTTGGGTTGACCTGATTAATTTTTTGGGTCTTGT
This sequence comes from Phalaenopsis hybrid cultivar, assembly GCA_002079205.1. NCBI lineage: Eukaryota > Viridiplantae > Streptophyta > Magnoliopsida > Asparagales > Orchidaceae > Phalaenopsis > Phalaenopsis hybrid cultivar. The sequence goes on from JXCR01067396.1 coordinate 96,452, forward strand.
TTAGGTTAAAAATCCTAACCTGTTTAGTTTTTTAGTTTGGGTTTAGTTGAACAGCCAATAAATTGACTTGAAATCGATCCCCCCCAACTTAAAATTGACTCAATTGATCATCTAGCGGTTATTCCTTGTGTTAAATGTGTTGTATGGTTCAAGTTCGGTCGATGGGGTGGTTCCCGGGCTCGTAGATCAATCTTATTCCACAAAATTTAGATGTTACGAGTGGAAGAAAACAAAAGACCGCTTACATGAAAGTGCCATCATATTTATACATAATATGAAGGCAAAAAATAAATTACAATATTGCCCTTGAGTACAAGATTTTTTTGTTATTATGATCTTCTTATCTAGCCAACTGGATTGTCTTAAGATTCATGAAGACCATTTTTTAGTGTACATATTAAGTTTTCTAATTTTTATGCTCATTGATAGTTACATATGTGATAATGGCAACAAAACATGAGCACATAATTCACTATTGATACTTCATGTTAAGNCAGTTGAACGGCCAATAAATTGACTTGAAATCGATCCCCCCAAACTTCAAATTGACTCCATTGATCATCTAGGGGTTATTCCTTGTGTTAAATGTGTTGTATGGTTCAAGTTCGGTCGATGGGGTGGTTTCCGGGCTCATAGATTAGTCTTATTCCACAAAATTTAGATGTTACGAGTGGAAGAAAACAAAAGACCGCTTACATGAAAGTGCCCTCATATTTATACATAATATGAAGGCAAAAAATAAATTACAATATTGCCCTTGAGTACAGGATTTTTTTGTTATTATGATCTTCTTATCTAGCCCACTGGATTGTCTTAAGATCCATGAAGACCATTTTTTAGTGTACATATTAAGTTTTCTAATTTTCATGCTTATTGATAGTTACATATGTGATAATGGCAACAAAACATGAGCACATAATTCACTATTGATACTTCATGTTAAGCGCTCTGTTCTGGCATCCTTAGCGACATCAACTGTTAATCAAACCCTGAATGGTCTACCAATTACCCCTTAAGGAGATTGTCGCTCTTGGGTGGCAAATCATCTCTGGGGTTGAAGACCATCATCGTACACCATTCATGAAGCTTTTCATTTTTAAGTGGCCAATAATCTCAAGGGTTGAAGAAAATCGCAATACACTCTTCAAAGAGCTTGTTGCTGCTGGGTGGCGAATCATCTTTGGGGCATAGGAGCCTGGTTCTAACCTTTCACTTGCCTGGGTCCTCGGTAGCCCGGTCGGACCTCCGTCGTAGGTAGTGTCCCCTCTCTATGGGAGGAAGCCAAGACTCCTCTCTAGAATGATTGTTGTTGTAAGCTTCGTGAAACTTGTCGCTACTATGCAAAGAACCATCTCTAGATTTTCATCCGATTCGAGCTACAGGATTTGAGCTCGTTGTAAGAAAAGTCCCATGACTAGTCATTGGAATTGTTTTATCGATTGAACATCTATGACGTCGTTGTCAATTATTTGTTTATGTCATTAACCAATCCGACACTCTTGACATATTTGTCGGTTTTACTACCCTTGTTCGAGTTCCCCAAGTGCCGAGTGACCACCAGCATGCATGAATTTTTTGAGCATATCAAGTCTTGACTTGTGTGCGTTCTCATATAGAAATACAATATATCATTATACCCATGTATCATAGAATAAGTTTGAAGGAACGTGACATCATAATGCCACAGGAATACAACCACCTTGACATAAGGCCGAAGACCGCTATTAATAAATTAAGTTCCTCCTTGAAACAAGTAAATAACTTGTTAATATAATTTATTAGATGGTAAGAAGTAGGTGGGCTGTGTTTCTCTCTCTCTCTCTCTCTCTCTCTCTCTCTCTCTCTCTCTCTCTCTCTCTCTATATATATATATATATATCATGAAAAATTTTCCAACATACTTCAAGAATCTTAAAGCATGACACGGATTTTGATGCACTTTGTTGAGCAAGACGTTCAAAATTTGATCCAGAGCTCCGATTTCAACAGACTTATAGCCAAAAGATCGGCTCGATGAGACAAACACAATGATACCAAAATTGGTCCAATCCGAGTCAAATCAAACTCACATCAAGACATTACACTATTTCTGAAAGCTTCCTGGGCATATTTGAAAGATCATACTTACTTCAAATCGTATGAGTATATAGTCGAATCGAGCGTCTCGATAAGATAAATCCAACGAGCTCAAAACCGCTCCATTCCAACATCATTAAAACTCTCAAATGCACCTTCTTTATGTAATTTTTTTTGGAGTCAGTGCAAGAGTAATATTTCTAGATTCAACATGTGATCTATTGTTTTTATTCATAAAAATAAACATAATCAAACAAAAATTAGAAGTCAGTCCTTGTATTTTTTTCTATATCAAGATAAGAAAAGCTACAAAAAAATAAAAATAAAAATAAAAAAAAAATTTATGGCCTTTAGTGCACATACACCAAACTTTATCCTCTGAATAGTAGGTTTTATATTTGATTTTCAGGTATGAATTCAAGTCCACATGTTGCCTATGACTTTCCTTCAACCTGAATAGTAATGAAATTTATTGCATAAATACCTGAAATAGATTAGGAAAGATATAACAACCTGACCCCAACATTTAAATTTGCACTTTTTAGTGATTACTTTTTACAAAAAGAACCTAATTTTTCTAGGAAGATTTACATAAATAACCCTCATTTAATTGCAATTTTTACAAACATATACTATCTTGCGTATGCACGAAAAGGTGTAAATATAAAATGGTAGATATGCAAATACATAGGAATTAGGTGATATGTAATATTCAAGTGAAATTAACTTAATGATATAAATTTTATAGTCTTATGAATAATTTTTGTAACTACTAGGAATAAAATGAACCCAAGTATTGATCTTCCTTGTTTCATTTCAAATGGTTATTATCATTAAATCCATGTGCGACCATCTTAGTTCTCTCTGAGCCTATAAATAGACCTAAACTCAATTTATTTCAGGAACTATCTACAACTAATTGTAATGCTAGCTAATGGTGGGGTGCTTCCGTTCATTCATAATTGCACATGTTAGACGTGTTGTGTGTCAGAAAATTCATGCCGGTAGAGTGATAATTTAATGTCTTAGTGTTGTACGAAGATCTAATACACACAAATATAAAAGAAAAGTTGCAGGAGGAGACACCAAGATTTCTATATGGCAAAGCTTCGAAAGAGGAAAAGTCATGGGGTCTAGCAGGGTCAAATTAAGTTAAGAATTGTATATTTATAAGTATGGAAACACCATTCTATCACAAAATGGAAAATGGGGTTAAAATCTTTTAATAAAAACTACAATTTTTTTTGTTATAACTCAAAAAAAATAAGTGTTAGGAATTTGAACGACAGTTGTGGTATGGCTATAATGGTTGCAATCAATTACTGACGTCGATCGGTGGTTGTTGACGACAGATGAAAATGACAGGCGGTGGTCCATGCTGGTTGGTGATTACGGAGACCGTTGGTCGACAATAGTTGACAACTATGGAGGTCAGTGGCTATTCATAAGATCTTCACTCCATAATGAGCTCTAGAATTTTATTTCTTTCTCTTCTTCTCCTCCCCTCTCAATTGAAAAATAAGGGGAATATTTATAGCCATTTAGATAAGGTATTTTGGTCTTTTGACGAATAACTTACATAACTATTTGATCAGACGATGAACGATGATCCCCATGATCATATTAATTATTTTAGGATTTTTATGCCTTAATGTCCTCAAAATTGAATGATCATAGACTTGTTGGTTTTCTTTCATCAAAACGCTCAATTTGATTATAAAAATGTCAAGTTTGAATTTCATTTGACCATTGAATTAATGACCCAAAACTTTTACTTGTGCTTTCATGACTTAATTTAAGCTTGAGTTGACCCATATCAAACTCATTTTGACATCACTGGGTTTGTCTTGACGAGAAAGTCATTATGACTATAACTTGTCGAAATTAGGGCCGGATAATTTGGATTTGAATTTCGAGCATCTCTTCTTCAAAAATGCATCAAATTTCGTGCTAGATAAAAATATGTGGAAGACATCACACAATTCTTATGTATTGCCATATCTAACCCAAAGTTTCATGAAAGTGTAAATATCAAATTTTGGCTTTTACATTTATAAATACATTATAAAAATTGCGTCGCATGCATGTAAAACTCCCTAATATGTTTATATTACCTCTATTCATAATGACAATAATCCTTCATTTCCAAATTTAAGGAGAGAAATGAAAATCACCAACACAACATCTCCTCTTAATTTCATCCTCTTATGCATCTTCACTGACTGTCCTTCCAAGCTTTGCATCTGACAGCAGCCTGCAATGATGCTTGCCACTTCAATGGCACCCTCTCTCTCTCTCACCCTCCTCTCTCTCTCATCTTAAATTCTTCGTGCACAGCATTTAGTCACGAAAACAGAGGTGAGAGAGGTATCTTTCCTCTCTCTCTCTCTCTCTCTCACTATCATTTTAAGTGAGGAGAGAGGAGAGAGGAGAGAGGAGAGAGGAGAGGACCACACTGAGTCCATCTTTAAGTGGAGGGTAAGTTGGCAGAAATAGGCTACCATAAACAATGCTTTGCAGAGCTGAGATTGGGACTCTTTAGACGATTGATTCCAATCCCACTCACAAATGAAAATGAATTAATCTAATTTACAATCTTTTTTTTTTGTTTTTTTTTCAAGGAGCATTTACATATACACCTTACAAGTTTTATGTATTTACATATTTGATATCCAAGCATTCATATACATATTTGCATGCATATTGCTTAATTAAGATTTAAGAACGCATAAAAAGCATCACCATTATTAGTTCTTTAAAGTGCAATGCATATTTTCATAGATAAGTTTATGACAATGTTGAATCTAAAAGTGTATTATAAACACACTCAATGAATAGAACGTTCTACCATGAAGTGATGGGAGAGATATAGAGCACAATAGGGGATAGTAAAAGAGAGTGTCATTTATTCATGACATGGTCTCATATTTATATACATATGCCCCGACGTTATAAAAGTACATATTAGCCTCCTCATTACTAACTTTTATGGGGGAATTTTTGGTAATTATGGAGTTATTCACAAACAATAAGACCGAAGACTAATTCGATATATGATAGTTGTTGATCGTCTGGTAAGTCTTGACTCCATCGATATCTCTCCAAAAAAGAGTCATCTTNGATTAGTTCTTTAAAGTGCAATGCATATTTTCATAGATAAGTTCATGACAATGTTGAATCTAAAAGTGTATTATAAACACACTCAATGAATAGAACGTTCTACCATGAAGTGATGGGAGAGATATAGAGCACAATAGGGGATAGTAAAAGAGAGTGTCATTTATTCATGACATGGTCTCATATTTATATACATAGGTCCCGACATTATAAAAGCACATATTAGCCTACTCATTGCTAACTTTTATGGGGGAATTTTTAGTAATTACAGAGTTATTCACAAACAATAAGACCGAAGACTAATACGATATATGATAGTTGTTGATCGTCTGGTAAGTCTTGACTCCATCGATATCTCTCCAAAAAAGAGTCATCTTTCGATCATCTTGAGGACTGATCATCGCCCTACGAATCATCTCCCGGCACGTTCCGCTGATCTTTCCGAGAAGACTCCTCCATTGTTAACATCAGTTCAATACGGTCGTTAACAGCTATGCCCGATTGTCAGTGTCATCCTCCCGAGCCGTTTATCAGCCTTGAGATTTGTGCTGGCATATTTTTATATATACATCTTTAGTACATCAATTCTCTTGCTCATTGAAAGTTGCACAGTACACGAGAACAAGAGTCTCATTTTAATATATTTAAAATAGTTAAATGAAATTATTGCGCAAAAAAGGACTTCTCTGGATTTTTTGTCCCCGAACCTTTATAAATAGGTTTTAGGGTAATGAGGGATTGCACCGTTTCCTTTTCTTCTTGCTTTTTAGACTTTTATTTCTTCTTTTTCGTGGCTGCCGCGATGTTTGATGAAGGAGTGCCATCAGCCGACAAGAGCGCTATCCTCAAAGCAATGAGTGACATACGGGCGTAGGCTCACAAATCTGACGCGAAGCAAAAACCAACATGAAAGGCTTCTGCGTGAGATTTGAGCAAGAAGTGAATAGTGCTTGGGTCACGAGCGAGGGGAAACGAAGATTGAACTGGGACTTCAAGTTTTTTTTTGTAGCTCCATCACAGGGGTTGGAAAGCATACCTGCGATCGTTTTTCAAAACACCCATTGAAGGCGATCAATCTTACCCAAAGGGGATGAATGTCCATCTAGGCTGCTGCAGGGACTATGACTCTCCACGGGCCGGAAAGCCCCCGGTTATAGCTGGGACTCAGCCTCAGTCGCAAAAGGGTGGTTTTTTCTCCAAGGGTGTAGAGCTGAAGGAGATCAGTGAGGACTTCGTCACTTACACCACTTTTGAATGGTGTCGAATTTTGGGTATATACTTTGAATCATGTTTTTAGTATCTCTTTTGTAGTTACATGAGCTCTAATGATCTCTTCTACTTCCTCAAANCTTTTCAGGACACCCATTGAAGGAGATCACTCTTACCCAAAGGGGATGAATGTCCATCCAGGCTGCTGCAGGGACTATGACTCTCCACGGGTCGGGAAGCCCCCAGTTAAAGCTGGGACTCAGCCTCAGTCGCAAAATGGTGGTTTTTTCTCCATGGGTGTAGAACTGAAGGAGATCAGTGAGGACTTCGTCACTTACACCACTTTTGAATGGTGTCGAGTTTTGGGTATGTACTTTGAATCATGTTTTTAGTATCTCTTTTGTAGTTACATGAGCTCTAATGATCTCTTCTACTTCCTCAAACACTGACGACGACCCTGAGGGCGATTTGGCCTCTGTGGATCAGGTGTGTATATGTGTGTGTTATTCTTTAAAAGAAATACTCATTTTCATGCATATGCAAGGTGATATATATCTTAAAAAAACTTAAGTTTACAAGTTNCTGGGGAGGGGAGAAAATGCTGAGGAGCAAGTTGATTTGGAACAGGGGACCATGGAGCTGGACGTTGTGGCCCAGAGAATAGGGGAGAATCCTCCCTCAAGTGGAGGCAGGAGTGTGAGGCCCGAATTTCTCACGGTGCAACAGCAGAGGAGGCGACACCTAGGGGGCATTGGGTGTATGCCTAATTTCTGGTGCAATGCCTTGCTGAAATGGAGAAGTTCTTTCTTCGTCTCATAGCACAACCTCAATAGATGTATATCTATGTGTAATGTGTGTGTGTATATGTGTGTGTTATTTTTTAAAAGAAATACTCATTTTCATGCATATGCAAGGTGATATATATCTTAAAAAAACTTAAGTTTACAAGTTNCAAGACGTTCAAAATTTGATCCAGAGCTCCGACTTCAACAGACTTATTGCCAAAAGACCGGCTCAATGAGACAAACACAATGATACCAAAATTGGTCCAATCCGAGTCAAATCAAACTCACATCAAGACATTACACTATTTCTGAAAGCTTCCTGGGCATATTTGAAAGATCATACTTACTTCAAATCGTATGAGTATATAGTCGAATCGAGCGTCTCGATAAGATAAATCCAACGAGCTCAAAACCGCTCCATTCCAACATCATTAAAACTCTCAAATGCACCTTCTTTATGTAATTTTTTTTGGAGTCAGTGCAAGAGTAATATTTCTAGATTCAACATGTGATCTATTGTTTTNCAAGATAAATCCAACGAGCTCAAAACCGCTCCATTCCAACATCATTAAAACTCTCAAATGCACATTCTTTATGTAATTTTTTTTGGAGTCAGTGCAAGAGTAATATTTCTAGATTCAACATGTGATCTATTGTTTTTATTCATAAAAATAAACATAATCAAACAAAAATTAGAAGTCAGTCCTTGTATTTTTTTCTATATCAAGATAAGAAAAGCTACAAAAAAATAAAAATAAAAATAAAAAAAAAATTTATGGCCTTTAGTGCACATACACCAAACTTTATCCTCTGAATAGTAGGTTTTATATTTGATTTTCAGGTATGAATTCAAGTCCACATGTTGCCTATGACTTTCCTTCAACCTGAATAGTAATGAAATTTATTGCATAAATACCTGAAATAGATTAGGAAAGATATAACAACCTGACCCCAACATTTAAATTTGCACTTTTTAGTGATTACTTTTTACAAAAAGAACCTAATTTTTCTAGGAAGATTTACATAAATAACCCTCATTTAATTGCAATTTTTACAAACATATACTATCTTGCGTATGCACGAAAAGGTGTAAATATAAAATGGTAGATATGCAAATACATAGGAATTAGGTGATATGTAATATTCAAGTGAAATTAACTTAATGATATAAATTTTATAGTCTTATGAATAATTTTTGTAACTACTAGGAATAAAATGAACCCAAGTATTGATCTTCCTTGTTTCATTTCAAATGGTTATTATCATTAAATCCATGTGCGACCATCTTAGTTCTCTCTGAGCCTATAAATAGACCTAAACTCAATTTATTTCAGGAACTATCTACAACTAATTGTAATGCTAGCTAATGGTGGGGTGCTTCCGTTCATTCATAATTGCACATGTTAGACGTGTTGTGTGTCAGAAAATTCATGCCGGTAGAGTGATAATTTAATGTCTTAGTGTTGTACGAAGATCTAATACACACAAATATAAAAGAAAAGTTGCAGGAGGAGACACCAAGATTTCTNAGTGTTGTGTGTCAGAAAATTCATGCCGGTAGAGTGATAATTTAATGACTTAGTGTTGTACGAAGATCTAATACACACAAATATAAAAGAAAAGTTGCAGGAGGAGACACCAAGATTTCTATATGGCAAAGCTTCGAAAGAGGAAAAGTCATGGGGTCTAGCAGGGTCAAATTAAGTTAAGAATTGTATATTTATAAGTATGGAAACACCATTCTATCACAAAATGGAAAATGGGGTTAAAATCTTTTAATAAAAACTACAATTTTTTTTGTTATAACTCAAAAAAAATAAGTGTTAGGAAATTGAACGACAGTTGTGGTATGGCTATAATGGTTGCAATCAATTACTGACGTCGATCGGTGGTTGTTGACGACAGATGAAAATGACAGGCGGTGGTCCATGCTGGTCGGTGATTACGGAGATCGGTGGTCGGTGATTACGGAGACCATTGGTCGACAATAATTGACAACTATGGAGGTCAGTGGCTATTCATAAGGTCTTCACTCCATAATGAGCTCTAGAATTTTATTTCTTTCTCTTCTTCTCCTCCCCTCTCAATTGAAAAATAAGGGGAATATTTATAGCCATTTAGATAAGGTATTTTGGTCTTTTGACGAATAACTTAGATCAGACGATGAACGATGATCCCCGTGATCATATTAATTATTTAAGGATTTTTATGCCTTAATGTCCTCAAAATTGAATGATCATAGACTTGTTGGTTTCCTTTCATCAAAACGCTCAATTTGATTATAAAAATGTCAAGTTTGGATTTCATTTGACCATTGAATTAATGACCCAAAACTTCTACTTGTGCTTTAACGACTTAATTTAAGCTTGAGTTGACCCATATCAAACTCATTTTGACATCACTGGGTTTGTCTTGACGAGAAAGNTAGCTAATATTACATAATTAACTATTGATGTAGCAACTAGTGTGACATTTTTAAAATTAATTATTTTAATTAGTGAATTATTCTTTATTATTCAATCCATTATAAATAGAGCATAAGAATAAAAATTTCTTCAAATCAAAATGCATAAAAAATTATGATAAAAAAGGCTATCAATTTAAATTTTGGATAGAATAACACTAAATTAAAAAAAAAAAATTAAAATAACAAATGATTAATATAAAACACTAAATTGGAAAATAAAAATAAAATAATAAATATAAAACTCTAAACTATAAAAATAATAAATAATAAAGATAAAACTGTAAACTATAAAAAAATGAAAATAAATAATAAAAAAAACAAATAAATATAAAACTCTAAACCATAAAAAAAAAAATAAAATAAAAACTCTGAACAACATGAGCACCACAACTTGCACGTTTCCCAATGCTCAAACAACAATGTTCTCTTTTATGTATGTCAGAAAAGCTTGCTGTTCTCTAATAGTTCTTGTTCGGTTCATTAATTAGTTCGTGTTCGGCTCGTTTGCTAGCATGAACATTTTTCTTAAGATCGATTTATACATGAGTCGAGCACGAACAACTATTTGTTGGCTCGTTTATTAATTAAATAGAAAAATCATTGCATGTTAGCCCCTTAGACATAACTTGGTCCTTTCTTGCATTAAAACCGCTTGACCAAAATAGAAATATAATAAATCCTTTAATAATTATTTCATCATTTTACTTATTTAATCACTGCTCAAGTTCACAGCATTTACATGCATTGATCATCGAAATTATATATATATATATATATATATATATATATATATATATATATATATATATATATATAGAGAGAGAGAGAGAGAGAGAGAGAGAGAGAGAGAGAGAGAGACACACACACACACACAAGAGCACTTACATACATTCCACATTATTTCTTATATTTAGTTATCTAGCACTTAAAATTTTTAAATTACATCTTTTAATGCCCAAGTAAGGTGGAATAGATGCAATACATAAAACTTAGGGGTTAGATGTGTAAATACATGGTGGTATGTTTGTAATTCTTCCTATATATGATTGCTCAAAAATGGCTAAAAATTCCATTTATTCAATCGGAGCATACAATTGATTGTTCCTTTGTGTGTCTTAGAGAGAGAGAGAGCCCATCATTGTTTACACTTCCTATTTCAATGCTAAGATAAATGGAAATGTTGGAATGTCATCATTAGAAGCATGCATTGGTAGTGTGAGATAATTGAGTAACTATTTTTCAACCTTCAAAAGCAAATATTTTTTTCAAATATATTTTCTCAATAGTTTGATTTAATATATCTACCTTTTGATTAAATAATATTAACTTTGATTTTTAAATGAAGTTGAGAGAGAGAGAGAGAGAGAGATTTATGTTCTTATTGGTCGAATTGACAAAGAAGTTATTTTTTTCCCTTACTTTCTTGTTATTTCAATATATTATTATAAAGTTTGGTCTATGAGAGAAACTTCACAAGATAATTCTAGGCATCAAATGATTTTCAATTCTTATTTTGTTTCAAATCAAAATGAATATAATAATGAGATGAATCCGACAAGCCTAATATTGCATATATTTGATTTCATTAATGCACGAAGTATCTTAAAATAATGTATGATTACAGGGGCCAGTATTGACTATCTAATAGGCTAATTTTATTTATTGTAGAAATGATTTGAATATCCATCTATAAAAAATTATAAGTCAATCTTACTTCTACACATTACAATAAATTAATAGGCCCTAAGAAAGGCTAACACCTATCATCGCTTCTAAGGCTGATCACAATTAACTCAAACACCATAACCCATTTTAGCCAACAAAGCCAATGTATATCATTAACGCCCATCATCAACATCAACACCAACAATTGCTATCACTAAAAAGGAANTGTGAATTCAGCTGAGAGAGAGAGAGAGAGAAATGTGAATTCAGCTCAGTTTAACTCGAGGATTGTTAATCGCTCGAAAAATTGANGATGTGAATTCAGCTCAGAGAGAGAGAGAGAGAGAAATGTGAATTCAGCTCAGTTTAACTCGAGGATTGTTAATCGCTCGAAAATTGATTCGAATTTTGAGACAGATTTAGATTCGATTGAAATAAATGAGCAGAAATTTTGGATTAATTTTTTTAAGCCAATTTTGAGGGATACATGAATCGCCTTAGAATAACTCGAGATTAGCTCATATTATTTTTTATTTATAAAAATTATATAGATAATGGTAAGTAAAATTGAATATAATGAGACAAGGGTGAATTTGGAGCTGATTTTGAGGTGGAGCACATCCAAGTAACTCAATTTGAGCTGATTAGTTTCAATTTTGAGTCAGATCGAGCCGATTTCGAGCTTAAACGGATCTAAATAACTCAATGAGCCAGCTCATACCACAACTTGACTCGAAATTAGATCGTTAACTTCCCTACACACATCTCACCTCACCTCTCACTCTATGTACATATATATAGTTAGACACACACACATCTATTTTTTTGCTTATTGTTATATTTCTCTTAAAGTCTAATGATTTTAATGCTTGGATTACTTTTGTTCCATATTGGTTGGTGGAAAAGGTGACCCACCAGAGAAGCATGCATAAGTGGGGCCTACACAAATGCAAATATAGAGGAAATGGAGACATCTTTATCATAAAGCAAAATGAGTTTAAGTGGGATCAATGGATGCCAACCTTTTTGGTCCTTCAAATTGTTAAAATACTACATGCTTTTCAAGACAAGGAAGGCCCTTTCAAGAATTATATAAAAAAAATGAGTCCTTTTTTTAAATAAAAATAATAATAATAAGGGGAAGGGGGGAAGCCCAACAATTCCTTGGCATGCAAAAAATATAACTATATTATAAAATTACTTATCTAAATTATCTTGTTAGTTTAATTAGGTTTTCAATATTTTAACTAAAGTAATAATGTGCTAAGAGGAGAGCTAATATTACATAACTAACTATTGATGTAGCAACTAGTGTGACATTTTTAAAATTAATTATTTTAATTAGTGAGTTATTATTTATTATTCAATCCATTATAAATAGAGCATAAGAATAAAGATTTATTCAAATCAAAATGCATAAGAAATTATGATAAAAAAAGGCAATCAATTTAAATTTTGGATAGAATAACACTAAATTAAAAAAGAAATTAAAAAAAAAAGATTAATATAAAACACTAAATTGGAAAATAAAAATAAAATAATAAATATAAAACTCAAACTATAAAAATAATAAATAATAAAGATAAAGCTGTAAACTATAAAAAAAATGAAAATAAATAATAAAAAAAAACAAATAAATATAAAACTCTAAACCATAAAAAAAAAATAAAAATAAAAACTCTGAACAGCATGAGCACCACAACTTGCACGCTTCCCGATGCTCAAACAACAATGTTCTCTTTTATGCATGTCAGAAAAGCTTGCTGTTCTCTAATAGTTCTTGTTCGGTTCATTAATTAGTTCGTGTTCGGCTCGTTTGNTACACGAGAACAAGAGATTCATTTTAATATATTTGAAATAGTTAAATGAAATTATTGCGCAAAAAAGGACTTTTTTGGATTTTTTGTCCCCGAACCATTATAAATAGGTTTTAGAGTAATGAGGGATTGCACCGTTCCCTTTTCTTTTTGCTTTTTAGGCTTCTATTTCTTCTTTTTCGTGGCTGTCGCGATGTCTGATAAAGGAGTGTCATCAGCTGATAAGAGTGCTATCCTCAAAGCAATGAGTGACATACGGGCGAAGGCTCACAAATCTAACACGAAGCAAAAACTAACATGTGATGCTTCCACGTGAGATTTGAGCAAGAAGTGAATAGTGCTTGGGTCAAGAGTGAGGGGAAATGAAGATTGAACTGAGACTTTAGGTTTTTTTTTTGCAGCTCCAACACAGCTGTTGGAAAGCATACCTGCGATCGTTTTTCAGGACACCCAATGAAGGTGACCACTCTTACCCAAAGGGGATGAATGTCCATTCAAGCTGTTGCAGGGACTATGACTCTCCAGGGGTCGGGAAGCCCCCGGTTAAAGCTGGGACTCAGCCTCAATCGCAAATGGTGGTTTTTTCTCCATGGGTGTAGAACTGAAGGAGATCAGTGAGGACTTCGTCACTTACACCACTTTTGAATGGTGTTGAGTTTTGAATATGTACTTTGAATCATGTTTTTATTATCTCTTTTGTAGTTACATGAGCTCTAACGATCTCTTCTACTTCCTCAAACACTGACGACGACCCTGAGGGCGATTTGGTCTCTGTGGATCAAGCTGGCGAGGGGAGAAAATGCTGAGGAGCAAGTTGATTTGGAACAGAGGACCATGAAGCTGGACGTTGTGGCCCAGAGAATAGGGGAGAATCCTCCCTCAAGTGGAGGCAGGAGTGTGAGCGCCCAAATTTCTCCATGTGCAACAGCAGAGGAGGTGACACTTAGGGGGGCATTGAGTGTATGCTGAATCTCTAGTGCACTGCCTTGCTGAAATGGAGAAGTGCTTTCTTCGTCTCATAGCACAACCTCGATAGGAGTATATCTATGTGTGTGTGCGTGCGCTATTTTTTAAAAGAAATACTCATTTTCATGCATATGCAAGGTGATATATATCTTAAAAAAATGAAGTTTAGGAGTTGGATATGTAAATACATAAGAATTAAATATTTTTATGTAAATTTTCCTTTTGCTACTCTTCTAGCATTACTGCCCTCTTAGTTCTATCACCAACTGTTGCTTTTTTTGGGATTATTTTTATTTTTTATCTTTATTTTATTTATATTTTGATTTAATACAAAATATATTTATCATATTAAAATTAAAATTATTTTTTAAAATAATCAAAACAGTCAGCTGGTTGTTTCTTTTTTTGAAGGAATATTATATGCATATCACCCNTATCTTTATTTTATTTATATTTTGATTTAATACAAAATATATTTATCATATTAAAATTAAAACTATTTTTTAAAATAATCAAAACAGTCAGCTGGTTGTTTCTTTTTTTTAAGGAATATTATATACATATCACCCAATTTTTATATATTTATATATCTAACATCTTATCTTTGCATTTTATATTTATATCACACAAATCTTTCATATGACATGAAAAATATCATTTTTTTATATTTTTAGAAGGTGAAATACACATTTTCATTCACAGGAAAAGATGGTATTTATGTATAATTATATGTAAAAATTAAAGTTTTTGTGATAGATATGTAAATATATAGAATTGAGTACTGGTATATAAATCCTTTTTTTTTTGTCTTATAGTGATTCATTGTCTTTCACTCTTTATATATTTTGAATAAAACTTCATTAAAATGTCATAATAATTACCAAATTCAATGATAAAATCGCGATGAATAGTAAAATAAAATAATAATAATAATAATAATAATAATAAGATTTTACATGAAATATTAAAAATTGAAAAAATCACGAGCAGATGAGAAGAATTTACTATATCAAATAAGAAATTATACGTTGAGATTGTTACAACAGCAACAACAACATTTTTTTATCCCACTAAGTGGGGCTGGCTACATGTATCCTTTTTCTCCATTGCGTCCTGTTGAGTGTCATATTTTCATTTAATTCTAATAAATTAAGATTAATTTTTGTACAATATGCACAAGACTTTCTAGGTCAACCTCAGTCTTTCTTAACATAAGTCGAATATAAAACATCTACTCTTTTAATCGGATCATCAGATGATCTATGTTTAATGTGGCGAAACCAACTAAGACGACTCTCTCTAATTCTGTCCACCACTGGAGCTACAACGACCCTATCATGGATATATTCGTTTTGCATCTTGCTCTAAGTGTAAAGCCACTCATCCACTTGAGCATTCTCACCTCGGCAACACTTAACTTAGTAGTTTTGTGCTTCTCTTTTGAAAGCCAACATTCAACGCCATAGAGCATTGCAAGTCTCACCACCATCATATAAAATTTCCCTTTTAGTCTAAGTAATACTTTTCTATTACACAATATGCCCGAAGCATTCCTTTACTTCAACCGACCAACTAAAATTCTACTAATAACATCCTCATCTATATCACCATCACTTTGAACAATAGACCCGAAATATCTAAAGCGTTCNGAGTATTGACTATCTAATAGGCTAATTTTATTTATTGTAGAAATGAATTGAATATCCATCTATAAAAAATTATAAGTCAATCATACTTCTACACATTACAGTAAATTAATAGGCCCCAAGAAAGACTAACACTTATCATCGCTTTTAAGGCTGATCACAATTAACTCAAACACCATAACCCATTATAGCAAACAAAGCCAATGTATATCATTAACGCCCATCATCAACATCAACACCAACAATTGCTATCACTAAAAAGGAACTTACTTCTACACATTACAATAAATTAATAGGCCGCAAGAAAGACTAACACCTATCATCGCTTCTAAGGTTGATCACGATTAACTCAAACACNTATATTTTTAGAAGGTGAAATACACATTTTCATTCACAGGAAAAGATGGTATTTATGTATAATTGTATGTAAAAATTAAAGTTTTTTGTGATAGATATGTAATTATATAGAATTGAGTAGTGGTATATAGTGATTCATTGTCTTTCACTCTTTATATATTTTGAATAAAACTTCATTAAAATGTCATAATAATTATCAAAATTCAATGATAAAATCGCGATGAAAAGTAAAATAATAATAATAATAATAAGATTTTACATGAAAAATTAAAAATTTAAAAAATCATGAGCAAATGAGAAGAATTTACTATATCAAATAAAAAATTATATGTTGAGATTGTTACAACAACAATAACATTTCTTTATCCCACTAAGTGGGGCTGGCTACATGTATCCTTCTTCTCCATTGCGTCCTGTTGAGTGTCATATTTTCATTTAATTCTAATAAATTAAGATCAATTTTTATACAATATGCACAAGACTTCCTAGGTCAACCTCTGTCTTTTTTAACATATGTCGAATATAAAACATCAACTCTTCTAATCGGATCATCAGACGATTTATGTTTAATGTGGTGAAACCAACTAAGATGATTCTCTCTAATTCTGTCTACCACTGGAGCTACAACGATCCTATCATGGATATATTCGTTTTGCATCTTGTCTCTAAATGTAAAGCCACTCATCCACTTAAGCATTCTCACCTCGGCAACACAACTTAGTTTTGTGCTTCTCTTTTGAAAGCCAACATTCAGCGCCATAGAGCATTGCAAGTCTCAACACCATCTTATAAAATTTCCCTTTTAGCCTAACCAATATTTTTCTGTCACACAATATGCCTGAAGCATTCCTTCACTTCAACCGACCAACTAGAATTCTACTAATAACATCCTCATCTATATCACCATCACTTTGAACAATAGACCAGAAATATCTAAAGCGTTCACACCTTTTAATAATTGGATCACCTATAGTTATAACTTTGTCACTAGAGCTGCTACTACTAAAATTACATTCCATGTACTCAATTTGTGTTTTACTCAAACGAAGGCCTATTTATTTAAACACGAGTGACTAGTATAAAATCAAATTAAAGAAATCAAACACGAGTGACTTGTATAAACATAGTAGGTATCTATAGATAGATAAAAGACTCATTTAATTAAGATAATCATACATATTCCATTAAAATTTCATGCATTATAAATTGAATTTCTATAATATCTTTATTTTAATGTCTTAAGGAATTCATTGCATACTAAATTTTAATAAAAAATAGTTAATATTTCAAAGAAAATTTAACTAATTACTACAATGAAAATTAAAATTAAATTTAAATATTTGTTATTACAAAAACCATCCATGTGATCATTAAAAGCAAATTAATTAAGGTATGCCTAAGTATGGGCAAGGGTAGATGGACATTAAAACTTAAGACTTTTGTGTGGTACATAAATTCAAAATGGTGAGTACAATTATTTATTTTCAAAGGAGACAAGCTATTAAAAGTTCATTGGAAAGAGAGAGGGGATTAGAATAAGGGGAGGTGCTTTAAAAAAGGTCTTAAAAGTAGAGTTTAGATAGAGTTATATATTAATTACAGTTTTAGTCAAGGTTGAATATTTTAATAACAGTTTGGCTCATTTAATTAAAAGCTTCTTTTATTTTTAAATTGAGAGAGAGCGAGAGAGAGAGAGAGAGAGAGAGAGAGAGAGAGAGAGAGAGAGAGAGAGAGAGAGAGAGAGNAGAGAGAGAGAGAGAGAGAGAGAGAGAGAGAGAGAGAGAGAGAGGTGAATTCAGCTTAGAGAGAGAGAGAGAGAAATGTGAATTCAGCTCAGTTTAACTCTAGGATTGTTAATCGCTCGAAAATTGATTCAAATTTTGAGACAGATTTAGATTCGATTGAAATAAATGGGCATGAATCGCCTTGGAATAACTCGAGATTAACTCATAGTATTTTTTATTTATAAAAATTATATATATATATAATGCTAAGTAAAATTGAAAATAATGAGACAAGGGCCAATTTGGAGCTGATTTTGAGGTGGAGCAGATCCAAGTAACTCAATTTGAGCTGATTAGTTTCAATTTTAAGCCAGATCAAGCTGATTTCGAGCTTAAACGGATCTAAATAACTCAATGAGCCGGCTCATACCACAACTTGACTCAAAATCAAATCTTTAACTTCCCTACACACATCTCACCTCACCTCTCACTCTCTGTACATATATATAGTTAGACACACACACACATCTATTTTTTTTGCTTATTGTTATATTTCTCTTAAAGTCTAATGATTTTAATGTTTGGATTACTTTTGTTCCATATTGGTTGGTGGAAAAGGTGGCCCACCAGAGAAGCATGCATAAGTGGGGCCTACACAAATGTAGATATAGAGGAAATGGAGACATCTTTATCATAAAGCAAAATGAGTTTAAGTGGGATCAATGGATGCCAACCTTTTTGGTCCTTCAAATTGTTAAAATACTACATGCTTTTCAAGATGAAGGAAGGCCCTTTCAAGAATTATATAAAAAAAAAGAGTCATTTTTAAAAAATAATAATAAAAAATTATAAGGGGAAGGAAGGAAGCCCAAGAATTCCTTGGCATGCAAAAAAGAGAACTATATTATATAATTACTTATCTAAATTATCTTGTTTAGTCTAATTAGGTTTTTAATATTTTAACTAAAGTAATAATGTGTTAAGAGGAGAGCTAATGTTACATAATTAACTATTGATGTAGCAACTAGTGTGACATTTTTAAAATTAATTATTTTAATTAGTGAATTATTCTTTATTATTCAATCCATTATAAATAGAGCATAAGATTAAAAATCTCTTCAAATCAAAATGCATAAAAAATTATGATATAAAAGGCTATCAATTTAAAATTTGGATAGAATAACACTAAATTAAAAAAATAAAATAAAATAAAAAATGATTAATATAAAACACTAAAATGGAAAATAAAAATAAAATAATGAATATAAAGCTCTAAACTATAAAAATAATAAATAATAAAGATAAAACTTTAAACTATAAAAAATGAAAATAAATAATAAATATAAAACTCTAAACTCTAAAAAAAATAAAAATAAAAATAAAAACTCTGAACAACAAGAGCACTACAACTTGCATGCTTCCCGATGCTCAAACAACACTGTTCTCTTTCAGTCAGTTACTGACCACACATTTTAAGAGTGATTTTAATTTTGAACGAAGTTTTATTTTTTTTATTTTTAATTTTTATAGATTTATGTATGTCAGAAAAGCTTGTTGTTCTCTAATTGTTTTGGTTCAGTTCATTAAGTAGTTCGTGTTCGGCTCATTTGCTAGCATGAACATTTTTTTTTAAGATCGATTTATAAATGAGTCGAGCCCGAACAACTATTTGTTGGCTCGTTTATTAATTAAATAGAAAAACCATTACATGTTAGCCCCTTAGACATAACTTGGTCCTTTCTTGCATTAAAACCGCTTGACCAAAATAGAAATANAATGAGTCGAGCACGAACAACTATTTGTTGGCTCGTTTATTAATTAAATAGAAAAAAATCATTACATGTTAGCCCCTTAGACATAACTTGGTCCTTTCTTGCATTAAAACCGCTTGACCAAAATAGAAATATAATAAATCCTTTAATAATTATTTCATCATTTTACTTATTTAATCACTGCTCAAGTTCACAGCATTTGCATGCATTGGTCATTGAAATTATATACATACATACATATATATCTATATAGAGAGAGAGAGAGAGAGAGAGAGAGAGAGAGAGAGAGAGAGAGAGAGAGAGAGAGAGAGAGATGAGAGAGAGAGAGAGAGAGAGAGAGAGAGAGAGAGAGAGAGAGAGAGAGAGAGAGAGAGAGGAGTACACACACACACACACACAAGAGCACTTACATACATTCCACATTATTTCTTATATTTAGTTATCTAGCACTTAAAATTTTTAAATTACATCTTTTAATGCCCAAGTAAGGTGGAATAGATGCAATACATAGAACTTAGATGTTAGATGTGTAAATACATATTGGTATGTTTGTAATTCTTCCTATATATAATTGTTCATAAACGGCTAAAAATTCCATTTATTCAATCGGAGCATACAATTGATTGTTCCTTTGTGTGTGTCTTAGAGAGAGAGAGAGAGAGAGAGAGAGAGAGAGAGAGAGACTATCATTGTTTACACTTCCTATTTCAATGCTAAGATTAAAGGAAATGTTGGAATGTCATCATTAGAAGCATGCATTTGTAGTATGAGATAATTGAGGAGCTATTTTTCAACCTTCAAAAGCAAATATTTTTTAAAATATATTTTCTCAATAGTTTGATTTAATATATCTACATTTTGATTAAATAATATTAACTTTGATTTTTAAATGAAGTTGAGAGAGAGAGAGAGAGAGATTTATGTTNACTATTTTTCAACCTTCAAAAGCAAATATTTTTTTAAAAAATATATTTTATCAATAGTTTGATTTAATATATCAACATTTTGATTAAATAATATTAACTTTGATTTTTAAATGAAGTTGAGAGAGAGAGAGAGAGAGAGAGAGAGAGAGAGAGAGAGAGAGATTTATGTTCTTATTGGTCGAATTGACAAAGAAGTTATTTTTTTAGCAATTATTATTTTTTTCCTTACTTTCTTATTATTTTAATATATTATTATAAAGTTTGGTCTATGAGAGAAACTTCACAAGATAATTCTAGGCATCAAATGATTTTCAATTCTTATTTTGTTTCAAGTCAAAATGAATATAATAATGAGATGAATCTGACAAGCCTAATATTGCATAAATTTGATTTCATTAATGCACTAAATATCTTAAAATAATGTATGATTATAGGGGTCAGTATTGACTATCTAATAGGCTAATTTTATTTATTGTAGAAATGAATGGAATATCCATCTATTAAAACTTATAAGTCAATCATACTTCTACACATTACAGTAAATTAATAGGCCGCAAGAAAGACTAACACCTATCATCGCTTCTAAGGCTGATCACAATTAACTCAAACACCATAGTCCATTATAGCCAACAAAGCCAATGTATATCATTAACACCCATCATCAACATCAACACCAACAATTGCTATCACTAAAAAAGAACTTACTTCTACACATTACAGTAAATTAATGGGTCGCAAGAAAGACTAACACCTATCATCACTTTAGTAGTAGTAGTTCTAGTAACAAAGTTATAACTATGGGTGATCAAATCATTAAAAGGTGCGAACGTTTTATTAAGCATGGGTCAAATCATTATACAGAAAGTGATGAGACTTGCAATGCTTTGTGGCGCATAATGTTAACCTTTATAAGACAAACAAAATACAAAGTTAAGTTTTGTTGGGTGGAGCATGCATATGTGGATGAGTGGCTTGACACTTGAGACAAAATGTGAAACAAATCTATCGTGAAAGTGTTGGTGCACTCCAACGGAAAACAAGATTATAGTTATGTAAGATAATTTGGCTGATGATTCGATCATGAAAGTAGATATTTTAGATTCACCTTATGTTAAGAAAGGTAAATGTAGAGCTAATAAGTGTTGCATATTATATAAAAAAATGATCTTAATATGTTACAATAAAATGAAAATATGACACTCAATAGGACACGATGGAAAAAAAAAGATTCATGCAGCCGACCCAACTTGATGGGATAAATGTTTGTTATTGTCGGTGTTATTGCATGTGAAGAGCTAGAATTTTTAAAATGCTACTTCCACTTAATGCATGCTATGAAATTTCAACATTTATAGATTTATTATCTAAACTAAAACAAAATAGAATGTAGAAATCAAATTTCTAGCCACTACTTACCATTGTTGTAAACGAATCGAGCTTAAGCAAGTCCCAAGTCTTTCAACATGGCTACTTACGCAAAAAGTCAAAATCTATTACGTGTTTGACTATGTAAATGTAAATGCATCTATTCAAATATAAATATATGAATATGAGTATCCACAATCTCCCTCTCTCCCTCTCACTCTCGCGCGAACACACACACAAATGCACGAGCGCACACACAAGAAAAGACGGGCATCATTTGACCAAAACAAGCAACACATCACAACCCTAGCAATTCTACATATTCACCATTGTGCAAGGAAAAAAAAAACAAAAGAAAAAAACCTTATTAAGAAATTCTTAATTTGTCTTTCTATACCATAACAAACCATAATAAGTGTTCCATACAACCACATTGCCAAACACATACATTTAAAATAGTAGATAATTAAAGAAGCACTCCTCAAGCCCTATCTTCCTCATCACTTTCCATACCAAAGCATTTGGTTGGGTTCAACGACGTCGTAGAATCATCAAATTCTTTCACCCCATGCTCATAAATAACATTTTCATTCGCCTTCTTTCTCGTTTGATTCTCCTTCATTCGCTTGTACTCGAGCATGCTCACAACCATTTTATAATTATTTTCTCGAGTAAATCGCCACCCTATAACCGGATCATTATCATAAGCCTACAAAAACAAGTCTCATTTACTTAGGAATAAATGAATAAATATTTGGGGGGCATTTACATGCTTACCAACCAATTCTTATGTATTTGCATAAATTTGATAAATTTGACAAGAATGAGCCTAATAAAAAATCAAAAGGTGCCTAATTTCAAATTCTAAAATTCTCTTCTTCAAGGGAGTGTTTGGATGCAGCCCTTATTTATGTTAAATAGAATTTAGTAAATTCAATAAATCCGATCTTATATTGAAGGAGATAGCAAACGAAACAATGATCACAACACAACGAAAAACAATCTTAAATCCGCGATGCAAACTGGTTTTGTAAATCCAGATTTACGTCATGATAAAGACGGAACACGAGAAGAAAAGTAAGAACACGAAAAAATTCTATTTAACAATGCATTGGGTTAAATTTAAGTTCTTTTGATATTTGGCTGAGTTTACACTAAATTCATGACTAAATCCTATCATAGCTATGCTATAAGCTATAAAACACCTCCTAAATGAATAAAAAATATAATTAATGTTAAAATATCATTAATTATTCAAATTAAATGAGAAAAAATGTTTAATCAAATAAAACACCAAAATTAAAAAGGGTTTTTACATGCATATCACCCAAAACTTCAAATATAACATGCTCACCACCCAAACTTAAAAATTTACAATTCAACCACCCGAAACCTTTGTCCCTTCAAAACAACCACCCCGTAATCGATCGGTCGCCTGCGGCTGCCATACACCATCCATTTGTAATTTCAACATTTTCACGATCGGAGCATAATTTTCTAGCCCCTTTCCTATGAGTGAGCACTAGTGAGTGGTTTCCATAACTTTTCCACTCTTTACCAATTTTCTTCACTCAATTTGGAGGAATTTTTTCTTTTGTCTCTGTAAATTTCAAATCTTGTACATCCCTTCTCTCATCTTTTCATCATAATTGCCGGAGGCGACCGATCAGCCACCCACAGGGTGGCTGTTTCGAATGGGACGAAGGTTTTGACTGAATTACAAGTTTTAAAGTATAGGTGGAGACAATGTACATATTTGAATTTTTCGAGAAAATATTGTTTTGTCAGAACATGCGGATGACTGACTGCCGGGCGACAACACGACATGCAAGCTGAAGTGATGCCCGGCCATGCCGAGCTGACGCCTNTGGTATGTTTGTAATTCTTCCTATATATGATTGCTCAAAAATGGCTAAAAATTCCATTTATTCAATCGGAGCATACAATTGATTGTTCCTTTGTGTGTCTTAGAGAGAGAGAGAGCCCATCATTGTTTACACTTCCTATTTCAATGCTAAGATAAATGGAAATGTTGGAATGTCATCATTAGAAGCATGCATTGGTAGTGTGAGATAATTGAGTAACTATTTTTCAACCTTCAAAAGCAAATATTTTTTTCAAATATATTTTCTCAATAGTTTGATTTAATATATCTACCTTTTGATTAAATAATATTAACTTTGATTTTTAAATGAAGTTGAGAGAGAGAGAGAGAGAGAGATTTATGTTCNTCGCCGGAGGAAGCGGCGGTTCGCCGGCGGAAGGCGGCGGTTCGTCGGCCCGAATGTGACCCGAGGTTTCATTATGCAGTTAAGTTTCTAATTACAGATAATTTTAGCATTTTTACATATAGTTTTGTGTAAAGACGTGACATTTACATACATACCACACAATTCTTATGTATTTACATCTCTAACCTTAAACTTTAATATTTATATTCATAAGCTGAAATCCTTTAATATTACATAAAACAAATATTATATTTATAAATGTAATATTAAACTTTAGGTTCTAGATATGTAAATCCATAAGAATTGTGTGGTATGAATGTAAATTTCAAAATGATTAATTATTGGCCTCACATCCTTGAATCTTTCCTATTCATTTAGAAAGAGAAGCAGCAATTACATACCAATCTCCGGAAACTTACAATTTACAAATCAACCACCCTCATTGAATCAAATTTTCAAATTCTCCATCAAGTATCAAAATTTTTTGGTAAAACCATAACCCATATTCTTTATCTTTTATCAAATTCTCAATAGTTTGACCGTATCGTGCATGAATAGAACGATTCAGTAGTTAAAAAAAATCACCTCGGTGATTAATTTATAAAAATCAGTATTTTGGGTGGTCAAATGAGAAACAGAATCAAAATATGAAGCTAATCACCTAATAATATCTGCAATTTTGATTGTAGAAAAATAAATGGAAACAAAAAAAATAGAATAACAACATAATAGTTTTCTAAGCTCGTTATGATCTGCAATCGATTATTTAGGGTCCGTTTGAGACAGCTTATTTGGTGCGATGACGTTTTGAAAACGCAACTGAACTGTTTGGGTAAAATACGTTTTGGCAGCTTATGCGTTTTGAAAACATTGAAAGCAGCGTTTTTACACCGCACATATCTAGGTGCGGTGACAGCTTTCTGGCAGCGGTCTGACTGTTCCGAAAAAATAAAATTTCTAATAGTCATCGTATCTAGCTTATCAACTGATTATTTTCATCAGCTTATCAGCAGATTATTTAATAAGCTGCAGCTGCCCCAAACAGATTAATCTTTGTATTTTTTTATTTTTATTTGTTAATTTCTCTCACTTAAATGCCTAAAGATTGCCAGATTGAATCAGTTCAGATCTGGCTTAAAATTTCACTATTACCCACTAGTAAAGCAATAACAAAATAGAAGGGTGGTTCTTGCAATTTACATAATATATAACACAATAACAAAATAGAAGGGCGTTTCTTGCAATTTACATGATTTATATGTATAAATATATAGTCCTTTGGTGATGTTATATAACTAGTACTGTGCATTTCATTTTCAAAGTGAGTTCTAAGAAAAAAAAAGGTCCTTCCAAATGTACCTGAATCACATCTGTGGCCTTGTTTGAACAACAAAAATCTTGCCATCTTTAACAACTCCCTCAATGTCTTGTGGAGATCCATAAAGCTCTTCGATCGCACCGCCTGCTCGAGTGATGCTCGCCAATATCGACTGCCGGAAACCTCCATCCATTATGAGCGGATCAGAAGTGTAGTCGAGCACGATGGCCTCTTCCTCGTCCATCGGAACACTGCAGGGTTCAATTAGTCAGTTTTCATCAGGCACCATAAATCGGGTTTATTGGTGTCATTAGGTAATTATGACAATATAGGACCTGTGATAAATAATTGTGAAGATTATTGATGAATTTTTAATTGTAGTTAACTTATTAAACTTGTGGGGATTGAAATTCGGTGGCATATTGTCATTTTGTCCTGAAATAATCCACATTACATGACAATTAAGATATGTAGCTGTTTTTTACATAATGCCTTGTTCTGTATTCCATTTGTCACACTTTCATTTGATAATCAGATTGAATGGAACAATCTTTTACAAAAAAGCCTGAGATATTGTATAGAGAAATCTAGAAATCAGTGATGCTTATGTTGCTGCATAACAAAAGAGTAAAGTGCCAAAAGAATCATCTTACCATTTACATAGCGTCATTTCAGGCCCAAAATTTTTAAAAATGTCAAACTAGTCCTTGACATTCTTTTAATATGGGTTGAAATGATCCTCATGAAGGACTACTTTAACCCCATTTAAAATAGACGGGACTAAATTGATACTTTTATAAGACTAAAATTGCACACTACAGAGAGTAGGAGAGTCGTTTTGACATTTTTCTTCATAACAAAATTTTCGGCGCAATTACATATGTAACATCAAAGTATTTTATATTGTTGAATCCAGAAGTGTCCGAGGAACACACCCAAGATATAAAACATTATGCAGAGAGAGTGTTGTAGAGAATCACAAGAATGTGTAATCCTTATTCATGGTATGGGCTCCCTATTTATTGGGATAGACCTCAGTCTTACAAAATTACAAGTCAGCCCCCTTATCATTAGCTTCTAGAGGGGTTTTTTAGTAATTACAAAGATATTTGAATATAATAAAACTGACGGATTGATGATAGTTGATGAGAAGTTAGTCGGCCATTTGCCTGACCTTAACTCCATCAATATTTCATCCAAAAATAAACAATCTACCAATCGGCCTTAAGGTCGCTCGTCATGGCGAGTCCTTACAATTGATCTATCCAAACGCCTCCCTTAATAGCATTATGATCGATCGCATCATCCTTCTGAGTCATTCATTCTGCATTTAGATCTGTGCTGACATATTTTGCGTACATATTTTGTTCCCCGATTCTCTTGTTCATTCGAAGCTACAAAGCACACAAAAACGAGAATCTTTTTAACATGTAAGAAAAGATTGAATGTCATTATTGAACAACCCTAAATTTTCGTGTCCAAGTTGCTATAAATAAGCCATGGGGCATGGAAAGTTTGTGCCTTCTCCTTTCCTTCTTACTCCTTGGAATTCCCATCTTTTTTCTCTTCATATCTGCCACTATGTCTGGCGAATGAACATCATTTGTCGATAGGGACGCCCTTCTCAAACCATGAGTTACATGCAGGTGAAGCCCCGCAAACCAGACACGAAGCGAAAGTCGACAAGCAAAGTCTCTGCAGGGGAAATGAGAAAGAAGAGGGTTGTGCTGAAACCACAAATTGGGTTGCGCGAGGAGCGAGCCGGGTTTTCAGGTTTCCTCGCGGACTCGTTGCAGGAGAAGGCTGCAGAGCAAACTGAAAGCCATTCAGACGTTCGCCTTACATGGCACCCATCGGAGGTGAGTGTTCCTGCCGGAGGAGAAAAAATGTTTGTTCAGGTTGTTGCGAGGGTTGTGGTTCCCCAAGGAGACCTTGAGGAGGCGTCGACCGAAGATGAGACATGACTTCGACCGACAAAGAGCAGCTTTTCCTCTAAGGGTAGAGGACTAGGGAGAGTTGGTGAGAGTGATTTTTCTTACACCACATCTGATAGGGGGCGAATTTTGGGTATATAGCTTGAATTGTCTTTTGTATCTCTTTTCCTGATGCAGTTACTAAAGTCTTGACTATCAATTCTATGTCGATAGATATCGATGCTAGTCTTGCGGATGATGCGTCCGCAGTTGAGCAAATAACCCCAGAGGGAGTGGGAGCTGCAGAACAGGGGGCATTGGGGCGAGGTGTTATGGAGCAGGGTGTCAAGTAGGGTGCTGGGAGTAGGGTGTTGAGGAGTAGGGCACTGAGCAAGGAAGGATAGAGGGAAACTTATCCCTTGGCAGGGGCAAGAGTGTGAGAGTTGTCAGGTTTCTTCCGGTACTGCAAGAAAAGAAAAGGTGACTGGTTGGCACAGGGTGTCCTCCGACTTCATAGTTCGCCGCCTTGCTAAGATGGATGAGTGTTCCTTTGTTTTATGGGTTATCCTCGAGAGGATAGTGATGAAGGAATTACTGAAGTTCTGGAGAGAGTTGACCGGGTGGAGAAAAAAGTTATTGGACTTCATGAGGAGCTTGTCGTTTTTTGGGGGGAGATGCTTGTCAATCTTAAGGAGACGGTGCTTTTGTATTTGAAACTGTCGGTCGTTAGAGAGATCCTTGCCGCTTAGCCGAGGGGTAGTTAGAATAACTTTTTCAAACCGGACGTCGAGTTTATGTATGAACGGCTCATCACTGAGGATTTACGGGCGAAACTATGAATGATAGCTTAGTCAAGTTTTTTTTTTCTTTTCTAGTTCTAACTGAGAGTTTAGCGTGATACCTCCTCTTTTTGTATATAAATAATACAAAATATATTTTATTTTTTTGGTAATAATTACTTTGCTTCATATAACATGTAATCCCGTCGTGTCAGTCTTGTCGACAGCGTTTTGACTTTCCCTATACTGCCCTTTCATGTATATATACCTAGTTGAGCGGCGATTGAGAGCCCTTGTCCTTTTCTCCTTTCTCAGAGTTCTGCTACCTCTCCTTTTCCTTATCTTTCTCTTGGTGCAATGTCTTGGGCTCCATGATTTGAAAGTTCTCTCAGGAATCATTTAGTTCGATTCCTGCTATAGAAATTTCAGTCCACTTTGTGGCGTAGGTAGAGGAGATCCAAGATAATTTCGTTTTGGACCCTATGAACCAATTGTTAGGCATTGAGAACAAAGTGAAAGACCAGATGACAAAGTTCTTGATTGGCTTGTTTGCAAACGGTTGGGGAATTTGTACTTCTCCAACAAAGTGCAAGGTAAATAAATTGAAGATCTTATCAGAGAATGTTCGAGATCATAGGACACTGATCGAGGGTCAGCGCCTCTCTTTATTTCAAAACCTTGATTGAACCCATGATTCGTCTAGATAGTGCTGATACTATGACCGAGGACTTGTGGAGTTGGGTCGACAACAACGAGGTTGCTCGGGCAAAAGCTATTGGAGAGAGGGTAGCCATAAGAAGGCCCAGTGGAAGAAGTTGTTCTCCTCCACTAAGCAAAGTTAGGGAACAGTCTAACTTGATTAGGTGGGCGAGGGGATGCTAAAGGTTAGTGTTACCTACTTTCTTACTTGTTTGTGTGTGAAATTCACTTTTGTCTTGTATAATTTGGTAGATACTTCGGAGGGAAGCAAGAGAGACTCTTCATCATCGCCCAATATTCCGGACTCCGCGGGTCCGCTAGTGCATCCGTCGATTAGAGAAGTTTCGGTAGCAACGAGGGACACCTCGTTTATAGTTTTGTAGGAGCGAGGTGAGGCGAGTCGTGCCTACCATCCCATCTTTGTTTGGACCGATTCTGAGAAGCGAGGGGCCACAGAGGTGACGGAGAGTAACGTCCCCCAAAGGGAAGGAAAGACTCCTGTCCCTAATAAAGGCTTGCCCCCTCCTCCTATGCAAAAGAGGGCGGTTCTGCCTGTGTGGGCATTCTTGCACGATGAAGGAGCCGAAGTTCGGACGAGCGATCACTACGCTCTTATTGACAAGGACCAAGTGGTTCCCAAACACTCATCTGAATGGGGACTATCCCTCTATTCTGATGAAAATGATCTGATCTCCTGCCTTCAAGAAGAGTTTGAGGTCAATGGATAGAAGACACATATTCCAAGTGGCCGATCGATATCATGTCCTTGCTGGGAGGCTTCGCACTTCCAGGGGCTTCTCTTGGATAGAGCCGAAAAGGAGACCAAAAGGTTCTCTTTGCAGATTCGAAAGTTGAAACAAAGAGTTGATATGGCGAAAGAGAAGTTGAAACTTTCAGTCGAGGAGAGGAAATTCAATGCTCAACAGCATGAGGTTCAAGTGGCAGCCCTTCCGAAGGAAAATGAAAAATGAAAGTGAAAATGTCTTCGATGATTACCTGGAAGGTATACGTCGAGGGACTTTCTCGTCAAATTGCAGTCGACACTTCTCTCGCAATCGAATGGTTTGTAAAGCATAAGTCGGTTGACCCCAAGTGGTAGATATGGAGGAGTTTGGGACACTTCATTCGGATTCAGAGGTTCGAGGAGACTCAGCGCACGAGAAGGTTGATGGTGCTGAGGGTGCGGAAGGAACTAGAGAGGTAGACTCTGGAGAGTCTTCAAATGTCCAGGGTTAAAGCGGCTCTTTTAATATCCTTTTGTCCTCTTTTATTTTCTTTTGTTTCATTGTAAGGAAGAATCTCATTTGTGAACGAACTTTTATGCTATAAGGAACCTTTTGAGGCTGGAGGTTGTTACCTCAGCATTTTCTCCTGACTATTGCTCGAATGTATAGCGATTTGTTACTTGTTATGAGTTGTTGGCGAGCATGTGTATATATGCATGTGTTAGTCGTGATCTGATGTATTTCTTATGTATACACCCATTGCATAGTTTGTCGTTATCTGGTGTTAATGTTGTAATTCAGGCTCAGGAAGGTCGTTTACATACACTTTGAGGAGCTTATTGTTGTCGGGTGTCGAGATGTCTCGTATGCTGCTAGAGTTTATCGTTGTCTGGTGTTAACATTATAATTCGAGCTCAAGACGATCGTTTACACACCCCTCGCAGAGCTTGTCATTGTCGAGTGTCGAAATGTCCCATAGACCGCTGGCGATAGTTAGACAACCCTCACATAGCTTGTCGTTGTAGGGTATTAATGTTATAATTCAGGTTCAAGATGATCATTTACACACCTCTCACAGAGCATGTCGCTGACAGGTGTCAAAATATCTCATAGACCGCTGACGATCGTTGGACACCCCTCGCGGAGCTTATCGTTGTCGGATGTCGAAATATCCCATAGGACGTTGGCGATCATTGTACACCACTCACAGAGATTTTCACTGACGTGTGTTAAGGTTATAATTTGGGCTCAAAATGATCGTTTACACACCAGCCGCGGATCTTGTCGCTGTCAGGTGCTGAAACATCCCATAAACCGCTGACAATCGTTACGCTGATTGATTAATTTTAATCTCTCACGGTGCTAGTTTCCCACGCGTGACAATGTCAGTTCCTAGAGCGTAACAGTGTCCGTTCCCCGAGTGCGTAAAGAAATTAAATGAATAAAATATTGTCAGAGAGATGTTGAATATGAAAATTCCAACTTTATATGCCATGTATGTTGAGGGCTTTTGAAAGAAGTAAGGGTTATATAAAACAACTATAACAGTGTTTCTTCTATATGTAGGAATAATTTTAAGGAAAAAACTTATTTAGATTGTCACCGCTCCAAATTCGAGGGACATAGTTTCCTGCGATCGTCTTCAGCTTGTATGCCCTGAGCTCATGATATAGGGCTCATTCCAAGTTTGATCCAGCTTCCCAATTGCCTGCTCCCTGACGGCGGGGCCGACTTTTTTCAGTACCAAGTCTTATGGGGCAAACTTATCCTCGCGAACATGTTTGTTGAAATATTTAGCTGTCCTTCGCTTGATTTCTTCTTGTCGAAAGGCTGCGGTCTCAATTCTCCTAGACAAGGTTTAGGGATAGCTTGACTCCTTCACCGTTCACCTCACACCATTCTTCTAGATCTTCCTTGTTGAATGTCGAGGCGGAGAGTACCTCCTAGCTGTGGTTGTTGTATGTGACCAATAGCATATCTTCCATTCCGTAACACAACATAAAATGAGTTTTCCCAATGAACGGGGATGATGTCGTCTGAATCTCCTAGAGTACGAAAGGAATTAGGTTTGCCCATTTGCTCTTTTGCTCATTCTACATTTTTTCTTAGTAAATTTAGAATGAATTTGTTTTCAGCCTCTGCTTGTCCGTCAGTTCGAGGGTGATGTACGGAGACAAATTTGAGGTTGATCATCTAACTCTTGCAGAAATCCTAAACCCATTGTAGGAGAATTATGTTTCATTATCTGTAACGATGACGAGAGGTAATCCATATCGGTAAATCAGGTAGGTACAGATGAAGTTCCAGACTACCTCCACCGTTATGTGTACCAGGGGTTTTGCTTCTACTCACTTAGAAATAATTGACGGCCACCAGTAAGAACTTCCACTGTCCTCTCGATAAGGGAAAAGGTCTAAGGATGTAGAGGGCCCACATGGCGAACGACCAAGCGCTAATGATCAGATGAAGCTTTTGGGCTGACTGGTGACTGGCTGGTGGTGCAACGGTCCGTATTTCTGCATTGCGTGCATATACGAGAGTATTCTCCGACGTCTTTAAGCAAGTTCGGGCAGAAGTAACACTCTTTATATTCGGTAAACTAGCGTCTTTCCTTCGGAATGACTCCCTCACTCCCGCCATGAGCTTCCTGGAGTACGTCTTCAACTTCATCTTCCCCAATACACTTTAGGTACAAGGACGTGGTTGAATTCCTGAAGAGTTTTTCTTCGACTAGTAGGTACTAGGCAGCTTTACATTTGAATCTCCTACGATTAATGACTTCCTCGCCAATCTCCCCCGTGCTTAGGTAGCAGATGTATGGGTTCATCAAGCTTTTCCTCTTCTCCTGAGGAATCTCCATCGCCAGTGGTTCCTCGATTGATGGTCAACCAAGTCTTTGAGATTGTCCTCCTAGATGAAGGCTTCGGGATGGTTCTTCGACCTGGTTTTCCTCACTTCAGACATTCTCAAGTTTAAAGGAGGATAACCGACCAATCTTCGTCTTCACCTTCCCTAGACACTTTGTCATGATCTCGTCCCTAGTTTCAAATTCTCTGTTGATCTGGTTCACTATCAGCTGTGAATCGACATTTACCAGTATGTGAAGAACTCCCATCTCCGAAGCCAGGTGAAGTCCAACAACCAAAGCTTCATATTCTGCATGGTTGTTAGTCAACGAAAAATTTGTCTTGATTGAGTGATAGACGTTTTCCCTTATGGAGCTGCATAAGAAAATTCTAAGTCAAACACCCGATCGGTTGGAGGCTCCATCAGTGAACAGGGTCCAAACAAATTCGTCGATCGCCCAATCTTCGTCGCCCAATCTTCGTTAGCAACCCTTAGTACGGAGAAGTCTGCAAGGAAATATGCAACAATCTGCGCCTTTATTGTCGTTTGGGGGATGTATGAGATGACGAACTCGCTGTGTTCCGCAACCCATTTGAGTAGTCGACTGGAATGCTTGGGCCTTGTGAGGATAGACTTTAGTGGGTGGTCTGTGATGACTTGTATGGGATGTACCTGAAAATACGGTCGGAGTCTCCGTGCTGAAATGACCTAGGCGAAGGTCAGTTTCTCCATTACAGGGTATCGAAGTTTGGTGCTTTTGAGGATCTGGGTAGTATAGTACACTGTGTGTTGTTTTTGAGTTCTTCTTTGACCAAGACCGAACTGACAGCTTCAGAGCCGACTCCAAGATTAAGGTAATGTTTTCCTTTGATTTTGGACTCTAAAGGAGAGGAGGAGAGGCGAGGAATTGCTTGATGCTCTTGAATGCCTCCTTGCATTCCAGTGTTCATTTGAAGAATTTGGCATTCTCGAGTAATTTGAAGAATGAGACCCACTTATCACCTGACTTGAAGATGAACCTGCTCAAACCCGTAATCCGATTGATCAGTTTCCGGATTTCTTTGGTATTTCTAGGGTGGATATGTCGAGGAGTGCTTAGATCTTTTCCGGGTTAACTTTTATGCCTTCAGGGGTTAGCAAGTACCCCATGAATTTGACTGTCGTGGCTCCAAAGATACATTTTAGTTGGTTTAATTCCATGTTCAATTTTTTAAGTTTTAGAACGGTTTTTTTTAGATCCTCAATGTATTGCTCGGTTGACCGACTCTTAACAAGCACATCATCAACATACAACTCAATATTTCTTCCCTTCTGATTAGCAAAATATACACCCATGAGGTGTTGGTAAGTCTCCCCCGCATTCTTAAGCCAAAAGGACACTACATTATAACAATAGACTCCCCAACTAGTAATAAAAGAGATTTTTTTTACGTCAGCAGGATGAATTTTAATCTGGTGATACCCGGGGAATGCGTCGAGGAAGCTTAGGACTGAATGGCCGACGCCGAAAACATCAGTGCATCAATCCTTGGAAGTCCACGCATATCCTCCATTTTTCGTTAGCCTCCTGCACCATCACCACATTGCAGTCCTAGGTGGGGTATTGCACCTCTAGAATGTATCCTGCCTCTTTTAACTTTCATAGCTCCCCTCAAATGGGTCTCGTCAATCTGAAGACCGAGCTTCTAATCTTCTGCTTCATGGGCCGACCCGATAGATCGACGTTCACACTGTGACAAGAAGCGTCGATCGGCACGCCTAGCGATTCAGCAGTCGTCCATGCGAAGACATCCTGATTTTCTTGGAAGGTTTGAATTAGCAACTCACTATGTTTTGCATCAAAAGCTTCACTTATCAAAAAACTTTTACCAGCCTTCCCCTTGATAGTTGGGACTTCACGGGTGGTCTCATTGGTCTTGAGGCCACCTTCCCTTGCGTTCTGGATGTCCAGAGAGAATCATGTTCCACGTTGCATATGGCTCGCAATTAGCAAACTCGTGACTTTTCCAGATCACATCTGACTGTGATAATTTCTCCGTCTCCAAGAAACTTGACAGCACATTATAAGTGGAGACCATCACCCTAAAATCATTCAAGAGCGGTCAGTCGAATATAACGCTATATATCAGGGTGGGGGT